>CP045893.1:24332997-24394126 GCA_013387185.1 Caligus rogercresseyi | reverse complement strand
AAAGTTATAGACGTCCAATGACGTCACGGTATTTTATATTAACTTTGGATCTTTTTAACAATATAACAATTACGTCACTTTATGTTGGTTTCTCTTTTGAGGTCAATATATATTATTATAAGTGGCAGTTTTTGTAAATTCAGATAATACCAGTATTTATCAAATAAACATTGACTTAAGGGGATTGTAGAATATCGACCTACTTTATCTATGACGTCACGGAAATACATACATTCACCATAACAGTAACACCCAAAAAAGGGTATAGGAACCGTTTCAATGCCCAGGCCGTTAAAGTTGAAACAAGAGTTTTTTTGTTAATCACCGTTATTTTGATAAAAATAATCATAATTATCCACTATAAATATTCTCATAAATGCATACAACAAACAATGACCAATTAATGAATTGAAATTAAGTCTAATGAACTAAGTAATTAAGTCACATATGCATTCATTTTTTATTATTCTGCATTACTTATTTGGTTAGGAAGCAATTATACTTATCAATATGATGTCATATAAATACAACCTTCTAAAAAGTGAGCGGTTATGTTGTATAATTTTTAGCTTAGTTCTCTTTAAAT
Organism: Caligus rogercresseyi; assembly: GCA_013387185.1. NCBI lineage: Eukaryota > Metazoa > Arthropoda > Copepoda > Siphonostomatoida > Caligidae > Caligus > Caligus rogercresseyi. The sequence continues at coordinate 24,393,540 of CP045893.1, read as the reverse complement.
TTATTTATTTATTGTTAAAATAATTATACTATTTATGTATTAAAATTTATAAGCTAATTGAATTAATATGATAATTACATTTAAAAACTTTGAGAGCCTCAACAACATTTTACTGACTTCGGACTACTGGCCCAAGAAATATATGTTTTGATATAAAGACAAGCACATCCTTACTTTATGCAATAAATCTAAAAATACTCTAAAGAAACAGTCATGGGATTGCCTCCAAAATGTAACAAAGATGCTTTAAAGACCAAACTACTTTTTTATGTTTCAATGTACTGTATGTTTTTATTTGCCATTACAAATTTAATAAACTATGGTATATATGTATTTCTTGGTGTCCAGAAGAAATGGATCAGGAAAATACGTAGCGTAGGAATAAACGACCCCAAAAAATCGACCAGGAATAGATTATCTTGTTAGAAAAAGAAAATTATGACTCCTGGAAAAAACGACCCAAAGACCTGGATAGACAAGTATTTGAATTGAATATAACTAAATATTATCCAAACACTATTTCTCATATAAATTTAGTTACTACTGGGAAAAACTTATTTCATATTGGCAATTATAGATGCATGATTTCCTTGTTGTTGTTATTAGGCGGGGCAAAGATTTATTTCCACCATTTTTTCCAATGTCATCATTTTCGTTTTTATCTTGGTCATTTCTTCCTAGGCCATTTCTTGCTAGACCGTATTTCCTCGATTTCTTTTTTGCTTATTCTTACGCATTAAGATATGTTCATATATATAGATATATATATATATATATATATGGTAATTAGATTTTTGTTATAATATTATCAAAAAACCTATGTTTAGAAGGAAAAAGACGTAGACATCCTCCTTCTTGATCGTGCTGTGGAGGAAGAGCCAAAAAGGATATCAGAGTATGATTAAGTCTCAAGGATTGACATATATATTCATCTGTACATTTGTTAAATATGCTGCTGTTATTTAGAACAAAATGAATATTGATGTCTTTCATCCCGGTGAACACTCAGCTAATACATAAATCTTAAGAATGAAAAAAGGGAGAATGACAAGGTTTGATACGTTTTTAAAGAAACAATTATGAACGGAACGTAGAATGACATCACTGTGATTGCTTCTTCTTTTTTCTATCTAATTTTTTTATTGTTTCCTCAACATAAAGCAGCCATTTTAAGTCGCTCTACGTCATTACAGAGGTTAGTAAGTTATTTTTTGTTCCCTATTGAGTATCCAGTTATTTAGTATTCTATGAAATTAAGCTTTAAACATCAACTCGTTTATGTGACGACTTATATACTGATATATTACCCTCGTTGGTGTTGTTGTTTAAAAGATTTCATAAATCTTTATTACTCTTTTAATATAAGTAGTGTGAGAAAATATTCACTCTATTTTATATGTCAGTAACTATTCACCCTTATTTACATTTATACTATTCGTCAAAGAAAGTCTATTGTGACAGTATATTAATTATAATATAAACTACTATATAAGCTCAAAGGGACTGCGTTAATAAATATATTCTTCTTTTCATTATATAAGGGTTACCAAATAAGAACGACCCTTAGAATGAGAAAGTCAGTACTTACATCAAAATATAAAAAATACTTTATTTTGCGATAAGGCCGTGAGAGTGTTCCCCGGAATTTCTTGAGATGGACGAAGTGATCATCTTGGCTCACGCTCTTTATCACCCGCTCACAGCAGAAGTGGCTTCTTCCTGCCGCCCAAGTTCGCCATGCTGTAGTAGATATTTCAACTTCCCATAACAGGTGCCGATTACACGCAACTATATGTTTAACATCTGGGCTGTAGGGCTCTGTTTGATCAATTTACGTCCCTTTGGACCATAAATTCTAGTTTTTTCAGCGGTAGAGAGTGAGATGGCGTTGTCCAACATCAAGAGACAATTCTTCAGATAGATATTTGCCGTCTGAACAGCTAGTCTTCAACAAAGTTATTGAAGCATCACTCGGGCGTTGTATGAGGTAAGGGAACCTTCGATTCAATCTCACGAGTGTTCATTCGAGGGTTCCGTTTGTTTCCGACGCTTCACTTGAGCCACAATCTCTTTTTGTCGTTATCCCAAGGGACGTCCAAGGCTTTATCCTCTTCTCGAAGGGGAAATCTTTCAACATTGGAGTCGTCTTTTATCCATTTTTTGAAAGTGAAGAGGGCTAGGAAAAGTATCAGAGAAGCCACAATGAGGTCTTGTCGCGTTTGTATCGGATGTAGAAGAAGGAGCGAAAATCAGATATCTCCATTTGTAGGGCAAGGGTGAGGACAGATATAATGACACGATTGTCAACTATTTATACCACTTGTATGAACTCACGGAATCTATCCGAAGAGAAAAATATATCATAAAAATAATTCCCATCAATTTTTGAATTATCTTGTTGACTTTTTGAGATAACAAACCAGGATTGTTTGTTATCAATATCAGTGATATAATCATCCCTCTTTTCGTCATTCACAAATAAGGAATCTCTTTCATTATATTATAAAAGTATTAAATCAAATTTGATTACAAAAGAGAGTGAAAAAAGTTTGATCAATATAAGCCTCAGAGGACGGAGAAGAAAACAAAACTTTTATCATAATATGATTAAGGTTCAAAGAGATTAAGGAGAGTCGAAGACTTTATATTATGTCTCTAAAATAAATTCCCCTGAGCATTCTATTATACATCTAGAAATTAATCAGATTTTTCTCCTTAATCCTCATAGGATTCAAATAAATCATAATTATTATTATTTTTTACTAATAAAACATACGTTTTATTCTCTCACGTTCAAATTATTACAATAAAAACATCATAGAAATATGAATAAAATAGTACAATTATGTTTAGAATGTCATGTAAACACCTCAGAGACACGTCGTTTAAAGATCAAATATAAAATAATATAAGCCATCATAATGAAACAGGTTTTCTTGATACGCTTCTTATCTGTCAACGGCTAGTGACGTATTGCTTGTTGTGTTAAGACTTTAGGCGTCATGACTCATGAAAGCCTTTCACGGATAAATTTGGGGATCCTAGTTCTTTAGAAAAGTTTGCTCTTCAGAATGAAATGTTTTCTCTGCATGACTTGGTATCCGAATCACTTTTTTCAAATGGAAGATTCCGGTTTCCCCTTGAGAGATCTCTCGTCAATTTTAGCCCAACCCAACCATGGCATACAAAACTTTTATATCCTTTGAGCGGACAACGGATCCTAACTCCATAGTTTGTAAATATAAAAATTACTTAATTTGCCTTCTTCATGGGACAGGAGAATTATGGGATCAACTTGTAGAATTGCGGACGGTAATAAATTCACAGCCCATTTCAAATTTCCTCGGACATTATAAGGTTTTACCATCCATGCAAGGACTGCGGTTTTATTTTTAATACCACAGTTCACACTTTTGTGGATTGCCCACTTTTAAAAATTGTTAAGACATTTGTCCAACTAAATGTTGGCGTGGATGGGAACGGACTGCCAGGACAAATGAAGGTCATTATTCTTTTTGGAGCACACAAGAGGAGTCGTAACTCTTTACCGCATCACAAGGCGATTGAGTGTGCTTTATTGAATATTAATCATTGATCGGGAAGAAATTACAATGAACAGTCCCATACACGAAGAAGAGTTAATCCATCATGATAGGAGCAGCAGCGCGTTACTCGGCACTCGGAATCAAAATCCTCAAGTGGCATCTTCCTCCTGGATTTGGGCTGGCGATATCATCAAATTCATACCATCAACTTCAGCACAATATCTAAGCCTGATTAAATCAATTGCTAAAAGATATAAACGTTTTATGTCAAGACGTGATAATTTTTAGCTTTTTCGTCTTATTGTCCCTTTATAAAAGGTTATTTTATTTCTAGGCAGTAATTATGAACTATAATGTCATTTATGTATTGTTTTTTACGCAACTGCCTAGTTTTATATATTTTTTATTTATTATCGTATATCTTATGTGTATTTTATTTACACTGTTTGTTGATGATGGTAAATAAAAATCTTAACCGAAAAAAAAAAAAAAAAAAAAAAAAACATCATAGAAAATATGAATAAAATAGTACAATTATGTTTAGAATGTCATGTAAAACACCTCAGAGACACGTCGTTTAAAGATCAAATATAAAAATAATATAAGCCATCAATAATGAAACAGGTTTTCTTGATACGCTTCTTATCTGTCAACGGCTAGTGACGTATTGCTTGTTGTGTTAAGACTTTAGGCGTCATAACTCATGAGTGAGAATTGTTTGTAGTTTTCCTCTGAGGAGCTGTGAATTCCCTCGTTGCGAACCCCACGAGTCCAATAACCAAGCGTCCTTCCCGTCTTCTCAGAGCATCCACCATCGACTGAAGTTTGACGAGGCCCCGTGAGACAATCCGCTCCTTTATCGATCCTCCACTCGGGCCATATAATTTTTCTTTAGAGGACAACGCTCGTCCAAGGTATTTTTCAGCTTGGTTTGAAAATAAACGCACTAGCTCTTCAACGTTTTTTCCGTCTCGGAAGTAATGCTCCGTTTTGTTTGGGACCCCACATCGCACGCAAGTCTTCTCTGAGCCTTTCCCCATCTTAAAAGGTGAAGCAAAGGACCAAGTGCATATCATGTGCTTTAGTTCTTGCTGTTTAGCAATAATAATGGACATCTTATAGTCCTTACGAATGTATTTAATTCGCCTGTTTTAAGGCCAATCAGTTCGAATAGATGGATGAAATCCATTTTTTTTCTTGAAGTACATAATGCCTTTTTCATTAAATGATAGGAGAATTTTTCCATGCCAGATTCAATCCCTTTATTTTTTTTCCTCGTTGAGCAATTAAACTTTGTTTCAACAAAAAAATACTTGAAGGTATTGGCTCACTTAGATTTATTACATCGGCTATTGTATTTATTTATACTGTTCAAGGGTGACTTTTTTATGTCAACTTTTACATTTTTATTTGCAATTATACTTCGATGATGGCCCTGAATCCATTGCATGTTGTTTTCTATTTCCATGCAAACTCTTGAGAGTCCGGGCCCTTCATTTTTTTCTATTGAAATCAGTCGGGCCATAGAAAGTCCGTCTTTCGACGTTTCCACCATGAGTATGCTAGTTTTCTCCATTAGATGTCGACTTTTAGAGCTCCCTAGCCTCCTTTGTTTTTTGCTGTGTAAAGTCTTTCTTTTGATATTATTTTTGGACAGGATAATATTGAGGTTTGGGCTATTTTATCCAGCCCTTCTGCAATCTCTGAATCATATATAACATCAATCTTAATAGATGATTGAGTGCTGGGAGACATTCTAAATTCCAGTATTTTATTCTTTCAAATAGACTTAAGCTTTGGTCACCAATTTTTCTAGTCTTGCCCAAATACTTTCTTTTATTCTTAATAAAATATTCTCCTCCTTTCCAGATCTCGCCACAATTCCAACAAGGACATCTGCCCTCTCGACTACCTCCAATCGATCCACTCGACGTCGGAGATCACCACTGTTGGATATGATTTGGATTTGTCGAAGTTTATCTCCAGCCCCGAATATTTTCCAAAAGCATCCACTATCCGCATGAGTCTCTGATATTGATCTACGATCTCCTTCTCACCCAATATGAAGTAGGCATCATCAGCGAAGAACAAGCTGGTGAACTTCTCCCGTCCGACGAAAGGACCTTTAATATCCTCTTGAATTATCATCTGAAGAGGCTGCAGCGCTACGAGAAAGAAGAGAGGGGGTGTCCAGTTATATAATCGTACGTATTATTTTCGCGCACGCCTTAATCGCAGTCTTTAACATCGTATGCTTTTTTTCGTAAGTTCCTTTATCGCACGCCTTTAACATCGCAATCTTTTTTAAAGTAAGTATTATTAACGCACATCTCTATTGTCGTTGATGCTTATAATCGCACGCTTATACATCGTGGTCATTATCATCGTAGTTTTCCTTTTAAAAAGACTATATTAGTGACGTCACACTCCCATTTGGTCCTAGCAGGCTGAACTCCTTCTCTCTGATATACCTTATCTCTACGTATCTGGCTTTTGATTATTAATTCCCTTCAGCCACCTTTTCTTTTTTTCTTTTTTCCTCTTCTTGCAGTGATGAATGCTTTGAAGAAAAACTACGATGATAATGACCACGACGTTTAAGCGTGCGATTATAAACTGAACATACAGTTTATTTAATAAAAAATTATACTCAGCATTACAAGCATGTTACTGTAAAATACAAGTTAAGTCGCAGCCATCACCTTTTAATTGAAAATCGACTAAAGTACTTAAATAATATACATATATAATTAAGTAATTATATACACTATCCTTTATAAATTAAGCTCTAAAAGCAGACGGTTCAAAGTAGGAATATGTACGTGCCATCGCTAATGACTTTATGCATCAGTCTCTCATGAATGTAGTCTCATATTTAGCTAAATGTGGATTAATATAAAATGCAAAATAGATTCAAGTGTTGGGAATATCATTTAACAATATCTAAAACGTATACAAAGCATGTCATAACACTAAATTAAGTTTCCGTGCCAATAAACAGCTTCAAAAGCTTATGAGCAATAAATATTTGGGTTAGTAATAGAAATCTTAATTGTTGTATGGTTCTGTTAGTTTGGTATGCTTCAAGAGCTGCTTTGTGGTCGCTTAATGAACTAAATATCCCTTTTGATACACTACAACAAATATGTATTTGCAAATATTATCTCACTATAAAAAATATACATTATAAGAAGGGCAAGCAGAATATCATTGAAATACGACAAAGTTTTTGCAAATAATAAAATTTGTACAATGACGACGGTAACCATGGATGCTTTCTAATAAGAAAAAGGTCACACTCTTGCAGTTTGTATAATCATAAAGAGTAATCTATATGGTGTATCTAAATGCTTACTAATGCCATGTATGCGGGGAAATCTAAATTAAGACGCATTTGCTTTTAAATAAAGGGATTGACTAATAGTTTATAGAGTGCAAAAGCTATGATTGGTAGTGCTGAAATTGTGAGCATTTGATAAAGAAACAATGAGTTAAGTTCTTTCGGTCTCTATCTTATTCAAACGATGGAGAACATATATATATATATATATATATATATTGAAGGGTCTCCTAACGGACTCAAAAGTAATTATCTAAACTTATGTAGTAATAAATAAGTTTTTGTTTTTATGTACACTCAAAATTAAACGATATATTAAAAAAATTTAAAAAGTCATTTTTGGGATATTTTCCATAAAAAATGACTATTTCAAAACATTTCTATCTTGTTTTATTTTGGATGTACATAAGAAACAAAAAATAATTAGGAATTCTTGCTACATTTGCACCAAATTTTTTGAAAATATCATATATATTAAGTAATCTATTGTTGACATATTCAAAAATAGATTTTAATGATATTCTTCCCGCTTGTTGTTAGTTTTTAATGACAAGCGAATATTCAGCTAACCAAGAAATATGAGCATACATTACATTTCATATACCTTGGACTATTTAAATTAGTCGGCTGATTAGGAAATGAACAAATTGCTTTTCTTTTGTGCTGTGGATGTCACCTCTTTTTCCTTCTAGGCTATATATGCACTTAGGCCAGCCCTCATGCAACTCCTCTCACATATTTTTTTTGTTTATCTTCAGCCTTATGTACATAATGTTTTTCTTTTAATTCTTACTGAAAAAGTGTAATAAAAAAGAAAATGTTTACTTTATCTTCATGTATGTACCAAAACAAGACTTTGTTATGTATTGTGGGATTCATCATATGATTTGTTGTAAGCATGAAAATAACGCTGTCTTTCTCCAATCAATGGCGACCAAACAAATACCCTGATATTCAGCTCTATTATACGTGACTTCGGTACTGTATAAAATGACTTGAAAATAACTTTTTTTTACAATTTCTACGTATACTACCTTAAGTAATAGAAACAGGAAGAAAGTATTAAAAAAGCAATGATGTGCTTTTAAGGAACTGATTTCAAAATGAAAAATCACATGAATTATTCGTATTTCTTTTTATATTGCATAGACTATTTTGAAGTTGGAAAATCTCGGGGCAGCGCCGGGTAACATCCGCTAGTAGTAAATATATAAATTCGGGTGTACAATTTATTAATAGATTGTTATGCTATTATAAATGGTTTTTTCAATTGTTGTGCCGAAAGTTGAGATAATTTTTCTCCATGTATTTAATTATCTGAAAGTTATCATGAAATAAAGTTGTATCTTTGTACACAAGAATCACTTTTTAATGGTTTTTATGAACAGCAGAGAGCTAAATACATTGAATATCCCAAATTGTTTTTAATAGAACCGTAAAACATGCCAGGATGATCTTTTAAACGAATACATTGCTATTTGTTAAGCCAGCGATTTTGATAATCCAATCTGTATACTTATATTAAGTCTCGTTTAAACTATTTCCCCAAGCGAACGATATTTTTTAAATATTAGAAAGCAGAGCATCGGAGCTTTTTCAGGTATATAAAATATAGCTTAAATAGAGTGACGTTTAAAGTTCATTGTAAGAATCATTTTTTATATCTCAATATTTTATATTACTTTTTTTTTTTTGGCCAACAGGCATCATTTTATATTTCAAACAAAACAATAAAGAATAGACATATTTTAAAAAAATTGAAAGAACATTTGGGGTAAAAACATCATTTCTTACGACCATGACTCCTTTAAAACTTTAATGTGGAGTTTAACCATTGATAAAATCCCCAAAATATCGGTGCATGATGCACTTCTCTTTACATATAATGCATGCTGTGTTTTGGTATTATATTATTTATAAAACGTTCATCGAGTATATAAACTTAACATTATAGAGTGTTACTTCTCTTTTTATTAATTCTCTTTTAAGTAAGGATGTATTTTTTTAATTATTACAGTTATTAATATTATACCAAATCTAATAATATACATATTAGTAATGAAGTAGTAAATATTTGTTCTCATATAAAAAATAGATCCCTCAGTCACTTTTAAGTGTGGGAAGTCGTCCTCCATCAATCAATATAAATCATAGAATGGAAGTAGGCAGATTATAAAGAAGCTTTGTACGGTATGCAAATATTATAGTGAGAATATTATTGATAGGGTTCTTGAGAGAAGCAAACAAGGATTATATTTTTTCGCACCTAGGTCTTCAATTATTCACATATAAATTGAATCATACAAAAATAAAGAAAATTAAGTTTTACAACAATATTGAGCTCAATAGTTTTAGTTTTATATATAAAAGGCCCAGATGTTTAAAAAATATAAAATTCAGCTAATATATATATATATAATAGTTATCAAAAAAATGATTAAATATGATCTTTTATATATTATAAATATATATTATTTTATTTCTTTCAATTGTGGTCAAAAAATGCTTGACAAATATATTTTTTTAAATAAAAAAAAATCTTCTTGGAAGGTCATACCAATTAGGAAGAATAAAACTTAACAACGTCATAAACGTAACTCCACGAACCGAAAGACTGTATTACTTTTCTATGTTTAAATGTAAAAAACTTAATTTGGTCCAAAGATAACTAACAAAATGTTATTGATGATTTTTTTAAGTAAGCGTTTGTAAGAAAAGGATTAGTGTCCATACCATAAATATCTTAAGGGAAAGTGAGACTTCATATGTTGTCATAGAGAATATAGAGTGCTGAATTCACGTATGATAGTGCTGAACAACGGATCATTGTTGATCTTCATTGATGGGGAAAACAGCGTCAGACAAAAACTTAAGAGATAATGAGACTTTTAATCGTTATCGTGGAAATGGAGAGTGATATCATATTTATCTCCATGTTAGGAGAAATATTTTATTAGGAAGAAGTTAAGAGAAAGTAATATTCATTTTTTTATAATAACATAGGAATATTGATGTGGCATCAATTAGAGAAAACGATTCTCCATTTTTCATGTTTTTTTATTATTTGGTTAACACAAGGTTGCATTCTAGAAGGTTGTTATTTTCCCCAAAAATTATGGTGGAGAATAACCCATTAAAAACAAATCACACTTAACAACTCAATATCAACATGGAAAATTTGATCCCAATTTCACAGGTATTCAATAGGTCGGTGATTTGGAATATATTCATTAATACTTCGTAACACATTATTTGATTACTTATATCGACAATGTTAATCGTACATTATAAGATAGCCACCAATCTAAAAATAACTCTGGAGAGAAGAAAAAAATCACTCTAATAAAAGAGTTTTTTGATGATTTACAACGACTTGTAAATAGTCTTTTTAATAGAAAACCTCATACAAACAATTAAGGTCATTGTATGTTATTTTCTTTTGAAAAGTAGTTTTCTGAAAATTCGTCATTGCGTCTTCCATTGTCATTTCTTCCATTTTCTATTCTTAAGGCTGGGTATTTAGAAATCATAGAAAGAAGTAATTTTAAGTCATTTCATAGAGAACATAGAGTGCCGACGATATGTATGGTAGCTCTGAATATCAGAGTATTTGTTTCGTCTCGGTTGATAGAGGGGGAAACAGAAAAAAACCTAAAAGAGAGTGCGATTTCATATGTTTATCAAGAAAAAGTGAGGGTGATGTGACATCCAAGAAGAATATACTCCTTGTGTGACATCAACCTTTGACCATTATTCAAATTTGATCATGACATGCCCTTGGAGACATCACTGTTATTCAAGGCAATATGATAATGGTTCGGGAGTTCAGAAAGTCACTGTAGATTAATTTCATGTTGTCACTAAGCATAGTCTGAATAGCACCAAACTTCTCTAAGAATGACAATTTTGAGCAATTAAAATGATGCTATCGCAACAAGTGGTAACCAATAACTGAAGCTAGGTCTAGGCAAAACACTAAAAAATAGACGGATCATACATCAGCTGATTGAGTAATATGGCAGATTGTGCCCATGCACCCTGTATTGTGTATATACATAGCTCAATAGCTGGGCCTTATGGTGCAGTAAGGATGCTAAAACTTTTTTCCTCACTATTAATTAACGGGTCTCTTTTCTTAATGAGTGTCAAATTTCCTATCAAACCAATAATCCAATGGTCATAGTCCAACATTCCAAATTTGAATCAAACCCGTTTTTGCATGACAGTTAATTAAATAAGAACAATAATTCAAACATTGGACCAGTCTTCGTGTTGACATGGTTTAAATTACTCATGGATGAAGTTTTATAGATAAATACAATTTTTTCTTGGCCAAGTGGCAGTTCTTTATTCATCCTCTTTTTTTTTTTTTTTTTTCACAGTTCAGAAAAAATTTATACATAAGATTATATATAAAAATCGATAATAATACATAGTAAAACTATATAAATAAGCATTATAGCTTAAAAATTTATCATCGATACTGAACGAACAAACTAAATACATTTAAAAGATCACATGATTACTAAAAAGTAAAACATTTAGTGGCGTTTATTAAAATATTTTAAAAGTCTTTTGTATATTACTTTATGAGTGTGATATTCCGGGATAATATTTAATTACAGATGCCGCTAATGTCCATGAAGAGTCAGATGCAGAGGGAATTTTTAAGTCCAAAGCTGCGTAGCGAGCTGCGGCAGATATTAGAATTGGCCTTAATTCCGATGGAATAATCGGACTATTCGTGGTCAATCTGCTGGCAATTAATCCTTTGGCACCGAGGAGGGCACAATTTAATTTAAATTTTCATCCTCTTTGATACATTACTTCCTATGTATACCATAACAAATCAACAACACAACCATTAAAAAAGGGATCGACATCACGGGGCGTCATGATACAGTATGTTTATAGTTTTCAACTAACTCTAAAGGCACCTCTTTAATGTGTCATGGGTTACTGAGTCGCCACTGCATAGAGCACAAATATTTTTAATAAATGCTTGGTTAAAAAGATACGTAGAGTATTAAGCTTTTAGTATATGAATGTTGCCGAACAGTACGAATAGAAAATATTAAACTTATTTTAGAAGAAACAGAGTTATTCTTTTGCCATATCTTGCGAACATCAAAAATTATTTTCTCCGCATACATAACCTTGTATATCTTAAAACTAGTATCAAAAAGGTAACTAAACAACACTTCCAAGCGTAATAGAAGCTCCATTAGATGCCTTGGCGTACCAATGTCTTGAGTAATTGCAAATAAAAGGATAGGTTGGATTACTAGGTATATGCTTCTTAAGTTTTGTAAGATAAGTTTTCTTGTAGTGAAAAAACACACCCAACCACAAATGGATATATTTCTAGAGGCATGATCTGAAGTAATGTTTGTTTGCTTTTTCTTTTCATGTAATAGCATGTTTATTCATTTGTTACGTTTGTGTTTTTTTGGATGTTTAAATAATTTTTAGACCTATAAAGTTATATTACATTTAACCTTGTCTACTTACAAGCACAGAATAAATAAGAATAAATTATTTCCCTTGGATTTAAAATAATACCTACCGCCATGTATGGCTCTATGATCAGCTGAATATATGATTCATCTACTTTATATTAAATTGAGTATTAAAGAATCAGCTGACCTAGTAAAACTCGGAAGTTTCATCAAAGTCATAAAAATACTTCCAAATCAGTAGACATAATGCCTCAGACTGCGATGACATCATGGCTTTAGGAGATGGTGGAACAGCTCGTCTTCGCTGACCTATTTCATCGCCCGCTCATGGCCAGTGTGGCGTTTTCGTGGCCCCTAAACTCGTTATTCTGGAGCAGGTACTTCAACATCCAGAACAGGTACCAGTCGGGGTAGTAGGGGCTCTGGTTCACTTCTTCAACGTCTCTCCGGGTCAGAAAGTCCCTGGTTCACTCGCTGCTTCTTTTTGGTATCAAAGAACTTGTGGGGGTTTGAGTATACTCAGGACGTTTCGTAGTCCAAGTCCTCATTCTAGAGCCTGGAAAAGGTTGTTTGTGGTAGGGAAACCTCGGCGGCAATCTGTCGAGTGGTCATCCACTACTTCTACTTCTAAGTTACTACCAACTTAACTTTGTCAAAGGCCAATCGATGACGTTGAAAATTAAAGGAAATGTGAAAAACAGCCTTACCTAGCTAACGAAAAGGAAATAACTGACATTTAATGCCATATGCCTTATCCCACGGTAACAAAGTAGCGAACTTTTTATGCACGGTAGTATTTATAACATAATTGTTTATTAATCAACCAAGTATTGTTTCATTAAATGTCCAGAAAAACATAAAAGCTATAAAAGTCCTACTTTATCCTCGATCAGGCGCTTCACAGCAGCGATCGTCTCCGGTGTACTCGTACCCCGGGATCTTCTTGATGACGTACTCTTCTCCAAAGCAAAACTGTCATTATCGAAGTCCTTTTTTATCTCTTTATGGCGAAGAGGCCAGGGCAGGAGTCAGGAAGGGTAGAAACGAGGTTCCCATGGATCTCGTTGAATGTCTTGGCGAGCTTGATCCGGATCAAGAAGTAGGAGGGAAAGTAATTGTATACATTTGCAGTGGCGGTGGGGTAGCAGATAGAAATGGTGAGAGTGTTGACAATTTATACCACCTGAGTGACGCCACATAGTCGCTTCCCTCACAAAAATATTTAACAAGAACGCTCCCGATAATTTTTTGAGCTATCTTGTTTACATTTCTACATAATTAACCTATCTCATTCTTTATAACTCAGCCTAATATCAGAGAATATAAGCCTTAGAGCTTAAAATATATTAAGGCAATTGGTAATTTAAAATATATACCCTGTGCAGTTATGTAGTCTTACATGCATTCAACCATGCAAAATAATTGCCTTTAGAATACAAGATTCTTTCAAAATGCTTTAAGTAATATTTGAATCAATAGGGACTGTCTCCTGCATCCTTACGAGGTGCGATGATAAAAGCCATACTGCTCAGACGTACGCATTCGTAGACAAATACCCTTTCTCTTATTCTTTCATTTATTAGTACCTCTGCTCCATGTCAATAGAATACTGACACTCCTGTGGATGTGTCATATTCAAAGTTCGATCCGTCATCAATGTTTATAGAAAATAATGAAGAATGTGGACCGTTTGCCACTGACACTCAGCGATGGATGGAGTCCCAAGGGCTAATAGGGACTATTGCCCATGACATAGTGTAATAAGTTTTAAATTACATAAATTATAAATGTGTGGTATCTTCATGGCATGCCCGGCGGCTACTGTTGAAATGGTGCTCTGTTTCAGGATGAGTGGATGTAGGGCAGGTAGACCCCCCCCCCCCCCCCGGAATAGAGGACGGCGGCGGATTGGTGGGTAGACAACTGCGCGTCTCATAAATGAATGATGTGTATCATTGTGATTTGTGGCTGGTGAAAGGATTGTGTTGTTGCAACAACACAACAACAAGACATCCAACATGTTGGATGTCTTGTCTTTGTCTTGGCAGTACGCTCTTGGGCTCCTCGAGGCGGCGGCTATGAGTTTGAAGGACGTGGGTGGGTGGCTGGAAGGGAGGTCGTCCCGTTGCATCTTATCCATACTTAATAAAAGGTGAATTTAGCAAACGAAAACGTAAGTAATTCATTTTTCTGCTGCAAAAACGATGGATTCACTTAAATAGGAGACTCCCCCATAGAATAGGCTAGTAGGTAGACAGAACAAGGGCAATGACTCTCTCTCTCTCTCACGGGAGTCCATTCCTCCCTCCCTCCGGGGTGCCCGACACGTCATCTTCTTTGATGCAGACGGAATAAGCCAGGCAACCAGCATTTAGGATGGGTCCTTGAGGGTCTGTCTGTCTGTCTCCGACACGTCATCCTCTTTGATGCAAAGAGAATAGGCTGAGCACCTATGCTCTGAGGAGTCATGTCCTCCTAAGGTTCCACTCCTTGCTCCATGCTTGATCCGAGGCTGTGTCACGCTGAATTCTTGTCACAAATCTTGTGTACGACGGCACAGCCGGCAGGCCAGTCATTAGGAATCCTGGATCCTCGGAAGATTTCTGGTAAAAAAACACTCAAATTCTAATGAAAGGGGTAAAATTCCTCTTTATTGTTTACCTACGTTGTGACGTCAGTTTCTCTCTCTGTTTCTATCTCACTGGGTGACTTATAAATTTCTCTAAAAAAGGGCAAAATGGAGAGTATTAAAAAATATTCATTTGCTAATTTTGATTAAAATAAGGCATTTTATGGAACACCAAGCATATCAAATTAAAGCTTGATATTTTTTCTTCATATTCATATGAATTTTAATCATGTAAGACCTTTTAGTGAGGAACAGTGAGTCTCTAAGTAAAACCCTTCATTTTTCGTAAAAATGACGTATATTTTAAAGTCTAAATGTGCCAGAGACAAAGTAAAAATTGAAATGAGTACTTTGATCTAAGCTCTATCAAATCATTGCTTTTTTTCTATACTTCAGTCCTTGTATGTCAATAATGGCTCTGAATCGAAAAAGTGCTGAAAAATTTGAAATTCATTTAGCTCTGAATTTATCACTAACTTTGAAAAATGAATACCATATTCGGAATCAGTGGATAAAACTCTATAAGAATTAGTGAAAATTAGTCCGACCTAAAAAAATGTGTTGATTTTTGTTGGCCTATGTAATAGTTCATATATGCTTCATATGACCCTCTATATGTTAATTTAACAGCCAAATATGCATTAAAAGTGGAAGGCAAATGAATGGGACATATTTTTATATGCATATTTGACAACATTGTGAAACCAGATGGCAGTCATTGAAAGTAGATTTGATCCCAAAAGAGTTCAGTGGTGCCGCTTGGTTTGAAATATCAAACTTTCAGAGTTGTGGTCCGTGAAACCACAAGGTTTTTTAAAATTACGGTGAGGGTCTGCTATAATCTATATTATAGTTTTAGAAACCCCCTTTTTCAAATGATTACATTTAGCTAATCCCTGGCTATCCCCTCTTAGCATATTTATGACTAAGTGTACTTTATATATAAATTAAGAGGATAATGCCCAATGTGTTCATAACACTAGTTCAATTTTTAACACAAAATGTAATGGTTTTGCTGTGTATTTATTAAAAAATAGAAAAAAAGAAAACACATTGAGTAGTTACTACCAACTTAACTTTGTCAAAGGCCAATCGATGACGTTGAAAATTAAAGGAAATATGAAAAACAGCCCTACCTAGCTAACGAAAAGGAAATAACTGACATTTAATGCATATGCCTTATCCCACGGTAACAAAGTAGCGAACTTTTTATGCACGGTAGTATTTATAACATAATTGTTTATTAATCAACCAAGTATTGTTTCATTAAATGTCCAGAAAAACATAAAAGCTATAAAAGTCCTACTTTTTTAAAACGCACCCAGTACGTAGAGGATGAAATATTTTAATACTCTTGCATTCAAAAGGAATCCTGTGAAGGTATTGTGTGACCTGCATAGAATAAATATATTTATTCTATTATGAGGATTCTTTAATGCACGGTGGTGCATTGTTATTATGTTACTATAATATGGCTTCATCATAAAACCGAGGTATAATCATTATCTTTTATTATATTTATCAGGTAGCAAGCATAAACATGTGCAAGGACCATTATTTTGCATATCAGCTAGAAGAAATGAGAGTAAGGTTTCCGTAGGCTTATCCGAAATTATTTGCATTTATTTGTCTTTAAATGAGAAGAACCAGAGCATAACTGCAACACAAATACTATGATCAAATAACAAAAAGAAGGCCTTTTTAAGCTCTGAAATGTTAATTAATTGGGTATGGACGAAAGGTCGACCCATAAAAAAGGGTTTACAAATATTACTTATTACATGATTTCATTTGAATATATGTATAAACCAATTTGCTATTTATGTAAAAAAATGACTGGTTGAAATATAGTGGTAATTCCAACAAAATTAAAAGAACAAACGCAACTGCCCTGAATAGTTTTTCTCTGTTAAATGTATATAATTTTAGTGCATTTTATTTTTAAATTGTATACAGTTTTAGAAGTTTACCGAATAAAATGTTTTTAACCGAAAAAAATAACATAAACAAGGCTGTTTTGAAGCTCTGAAATGTTAAATAATTGGTTAAAGATGGGTTGACCCATAGTTTATTTTAAGGGCTAATATACTACCAATGTTCTTTTTAAAGAAAAGCCAATATATATACTCTATAAAATATTAATAGATAACTATTTATTTAACAGCTTCTTTTCATTTGTAGTGATAGAAAATCAACGTTAATTTCTACACGCTAACTGAATTTTATGCATATCTTTAACTTTTATACCCCCTAAAAAAGAAAAAAAAGCTGATTTTTCAAATAATAAATGTATATGTGGACATTCCCGGAAAATCCCAGCCAACGCCGGTAGCATCCGCTAGTATCTAATAATTTTATTATTTAATGCTTAATACATCTCTATATATATTAATTTTTTTACCAAAAACAGATCCATAGATTTTTATTATGTAACTTTATGTAAAAACAATACTTAAGACTGGCTTTAAATGACATATGCAATATGAAGTGACGGTGACAGCCATTATAGTAAAAAAAATAGGTCCGAAATATTCATTTAATAAAAAAGAAACTACAATTCTTATAACTTTTCATCAAGAAGAGGTGTTAATCTCTTATTTTTGAATAGGAGTCCATTCAGATATAAATACACACACACACATATATTTAAAGAGAATGACTTTCTAAAGAAAATGTAAGGGGGAAAGAAAATATTTTCGTTCTTTCTTTCATTTATTGTTTTAGTTTGGTTAAAAAAAGAAAGAAAATGAATTATGGTGAAAGTTATTCAATCAAGAAGAATTTTTGTCGTTCTTGTTGAAATAGAAACACACACACAAAACTATTTGAATAAACATCCATGCATTTTAAAATAAATTGACTTTAAGGGCATTGGACTATTCCTTTTTTAATTATCATTGTTATTTGGGAAAGAATATTGATATCAAGTTATTATAATAACAAACATATTATTCTTAGTTTTTTGGTTGCCTCACTACAACATATTATTACTTAAAATGTGCAGATTAGTGGTCGTAAGTGTCGTAAAGCTAGCCGAATTAGAGGATTTGAGACTTGCTTTTGTTTACAAATTTTGATATGTCCAGTTATTTATGTGATATACTTTATACACTAATAGTAGGGTTAAGCTGGTGCGTTACACTAGTAAACATGCAGTTCAAAAAATATATATTTATCAATACAAAAAGACTCTATAATTATATACTTATATATATATATATCAAATAAACCCCCACTTTTTTACCGAATGCCTACTTTTGTAGACTCCCAAAAAAGAAATTCTCTTGACTTGTTATAGGGAAATGATCTTTTCACGGACTAATATATCGTGTATTAGCTATATTATGTGGTCATGTCTTGTAGGTAAGGATTAGTACAAGATGTTCTTATCAAGCTAACCCCTAAACATTTTTTTTCATTTGTTAGCCATGGTTTCTGTCATTTTTTTAAGGTTGAATATTGATGATCCATTTATTGCCAGTTTTATGGAAATATTCTTTAATTTCTTGAGATTGGGGAGTTCCTTTATTCAATTCATATATGAAGGAGTAACTGTAGATATCCATTTTGCACAAAGTATAAGGACTTTGTTGACGTCTCGGTGGCCTCACTATAATAGACGCCACATTAACTTTTTCGAAAAGAAGGATAAGACTAGAGTTAATGGAGGCTATGAAGTGCCGTGAATGTAAAAATCCCTCCCCTAAGTACCGGTGAAGTCGTACTGACACAAGACGTGGTCACAAAAGAGTGGGACACTTTGTAATATTTAAAAAATTGAATGTCGTTCACAATAAAGAGTATTATTTTATTGTATTATTAGGTCTTTATTTAAATTATAATAGGAGATACAAAGTAAAAAGGGCAGTAGAATTGTGTATAAAAATAATACATAAATAAAGAATATAGTTAATTTAGTACTATTATTTTAGTGTAATGAGTCAGTAGGCTTGGAAAAATATCAAACAAGCATGAACAAAATTATTAGACCCTTTAACTATAATGCATAATCACATTTTGCTCCTATGTAAACATATTTACAAATTGCTTCTTGTTGCTGTTGTGAATAACATAGGTATGAATAAATAGTGTGTTTATTTTTTTAAATAAAACGAAATTAATGCCTATTTTTTCGTAACATCCTATAAAATAGTTTATCTCTTTCCTTGAATAATATCGACCAATATATTAATATGAAAAACATAATTGTCAACTTCTTTTGATTGCCTAAAATGGCGAAACATTTATTCACAAATATTTAAAACAATTAGCAATCTATAAACGTTGGGTGAAATGAAAAAAAAAAGAATTTAGAAAGAAGGTGAAAAAGAACGTGCTAGGCGCAGTGGCCGTGCCCGCTTTTGATGTTTCTGTTTTGAATGTTTCCGTTCTCGCCGTGAATGTGAGTGGCCGTATTCCTACTCTGCAGTATATGGATTTCGCCGTTTTAATATGAAGCAAAAAAAGGAAGAATAAAGCGTGCGCTCAACATCCGATAATTGATGCTAATCAAAATAATCTACATAACGAAATAGGTTTTTTTTGTTCCAAATATCTTGACGCTTCAAAATAAATAAAGTCACTAGATCATGATAAGTTTTGAGTGCAAATAAAACATTTCGAAATTGCAGAAAAACTGTAATGCTCCGGGTTACAAATAAGGATGCTGAAGTCGTGGAGAATCCAGCATTTCTCTTCAACTCATTTCTTTTAAGGACATGAACCCAGGTCTCTGTGATCATCAAAGAAGGCGCTTCTTATGATGAATAAGACATATATTCCATGTCATTCGTGCTAACAGCTACGGACTCGGATCCGGACTCTCGGATTCGTCCACTTTTAATGACTCTGATTTAGTTCGAAGGCTTGTGATCCATTCTGTTAGGACTTGGATACTCAGGACTCATGAATGTTTATATTAACGATTTGGAATAATGAATTCTATTTTCGGCTGTTCCATCCAAGCTGTATTATTTATTGATGCTTTTAGAACAATAATTCTAATGTTATTAAAAGGGATGCCATCTTTCTGTCGCTATCAATATATATTTTCTGGAACATAATTAATGACCAAGGACAATGAAAACATGCTTGCTTTTGAATATTTGAAAGTTATCTTGATTTTAATATGAAATTGATAGATTTATCAAGTGTAACTTTACTTTAAAACATATAAAAATTCAATCAGGCGGCTTTTAGTCTTTTTTACGTTTATCATGAATAGTTTTAAATAAGTTTTAAGTAACTATTTGAATTAAGCTCTTAAGTTTTTCGTAGCTAAAAGTATTTTAGAAATAGAAAAAAAGATATATCTTTACCTGAGAAGGGCCGATTTGAATTTATAGTTGCAATGTCGAAGAGGTCTATTTATAGGACTATTCACTTACAACAATAAATAAAAGTAAAAAAATCCATGTTATGTACATATATATATATATCCAAATAGATGAACTAAAAGTTGGTACAGTTTTAGTTTCTTTCCTCGAAAAATGAAAGTTATTATTCAAATTAGTATAATTAAATAATATCTTAAATAAAAGTTTTGTTTCCTGATATTAGTGAATGCATCTCAAAAAGATATTTTATTTACATATTATTAATATTAAGTGATTATATTTCAAATTGTTTAGGATAATTATTAAAGTCAGGAAATTCGCCGATTGATAAAAATTATCGAACATTGGTTAACGTGCAATTAATGCAAATTTATGCAGTTTTAGTAAAATGATGACCCATTATTATATATATATATATGAGTCATTTTACTAAAACTGCATAAATTTGCATATATATATATATGTTATGTGTAGCACTATGAAATACTTCAAATCCCCCCTATTTTTGTGAAAATGATTGAAAACTTTAAAAACTAAAAACCCTTAAAAACAATGTTAGATGGACTATTGATTTCACCCCACGAGATATTTGTTTCTTCATGAGATACATATAATAAAAGCCATTTAAATGGTGCATATTTCCTATTTCTACAACATTTGTGCCAATGCCATCACTCTAGATAACTTTTGCCATCCGATTGTTGAACTAAAAAAAATTACAGTAAAAATAAAACTATACCTTTTGTATAAAAGAAGAACTACTATTAATATACATCCCTTTTTTAGGACCTTTATATTTACATGCAAATAGATACATAATTACCATACATATTTGTATTTTAATTACTGGAATAAACTTTTATTGCACTAAATATCGAATCTTTATAAGGTAAATGAGCATCTCCATGTTCCGTAAGGATGACGGGTATTTTTAGCCCTACTTTATTCTTTTTTCTTCATGATATAAGGGATTTATCATCATCGTCGTGCAGATATGGAGAGCTCTCGTCGAGCTCCACAACATCATCCCTTAAGGAAGGATCACTTGGACTGTCTCATCAAGAAGGTCCTGTTTGGATGCAAAAGGGAGCTCATGCAAACTTTTTATTAGATGCAGAAGAGGCTTTTCTTGTCATTATCCCCAAAACTCCTTCATTTTCTAGACGTTGAGGAATTGACTGTCCGTAGTGTTCTATGTTGGGGTAACGAATGTGAAGAATTAACTAGACTCTTGGGGCTTCCAGGAGCCTTTGGATCTTGTACATACGTAAAGGAGATGTGCACGTTTTGGAGAAGCAGATCCTCATGTCTGATTGTGTTAGCCGCCTTTATAGTATGGAGGTGGGAGTTCCCGGACTTTTTCATGGATGGAGAGGTTTTCCCCTATATGATTCGCTAGAATTACACCCGACCTGATATAAATAAGCATTATTAGTCTATGGAACCTAGGATCATGGATGGAGAGGGTTTTGGGGTAGATGGAGAAGATGGACTGGTCGGAGTCGACACTTCTTACGTGGCTTAAAGGATTGATGGCTGTCCACTTGCAAGGCTCTGTAACTTGTTTTTTAACATCTCAATATGAGGGAAATCATATCTATCAACACTAAACATTATCTCACCATGTATTTATTTTGAACAGAGCCCTAATTTTGATCAGCATCAAGTATCGGATACTGAGTGCACGCTTTCTCCCTTGATTCTTCCTTTTTGTGGCTATACTGTATATGTTGTACACGACATCTACCTATTAAAACGGCGAAATCCATATACTGCAGAGTAGGAATACGGCCACTCACATTCACGGCGAGAACAGAAACATTCAAAACAGAAACATCAAAAGCGGGCACGGCCACTGCGCCTAGAACCGAAAAAGAATATTGATGAAATTATGTTTATATTAGGCTTTTATGGTTTGTTCCTAAATAATTTATTAGTTCCTCCATTAGGGAGAACTTCCGCTATAAAAGCTTCTCAATAACACAGGGGACTGCAGAGGAGCTTGACCTTTTTGTGTAAATAATTTGCTGGAAGCAACATATAATTATTTTCTATATTATTCAGTGGTTGTAGCGTGTTGGAGATGAGAAAATGAGTCAATTGGCTATTGAGAGCAGTGCGTCGAATGCAGTATTATTTATTCAATTAGGTAAAACCTCTATCAGAGGAGCCACTTCTATACAGTCACCTAATAAGTGGCTGAAATATCAATTGCATTTTTGCAAAAGATGCAATTTCTTTTCCTCGGATACTCTCGTTATTTATTGTGATTTTATTGATTTGGTGTCTTACGTTTATTATATGCATATGTTATCTTTAAAAATAATTTGATTTTTAATTAAATAAAAACTAATTAATCAAATGAAAAAACAATAAATAAAATATTCTCAAAATTTCATAAAACATATTCCTAAAAGGTTGATAAAATATTCAATTTACCAGCTGATCTATTTGTATGACAAAATTCTAAAACACCTTTGTATTAGTTAATATTTGATCATTTCCATTCTTTGCCAATATATGCTAAACTTGGATAATGAAATAATACAAAACAACACATTGCTCTTGTATTTCAAGCAAGAAAATGTAGACGAAGAAAAATTATCTTGAATAATAGAAAAATATATAAGATTATATTAATGTAAAAAAATGTATGATAGATTAAAAGAAGAGCTGAAATCATTTCGTTGAGGCCTGTCAAAGTATATAATTTTGCACAGAATATAAACGTATGATAAAATACAACATGTATTTTTTATGAGTATATGAAAAATATAGAGTATAGTTAAATATTTGATTAACCATTTTTTGAAATTAAAAGCCATTTGTTTCTTCAAAAATATATATACAATCAATGGACATTTTATAATCCATGAGGCCTGGTGTTAATAAGGTCAGTGAAGACCAACTCGCACAGATAAAAGTTGTATATATATATCCCTTAGATTTATCCTTTTAGGCTCTAAATACTTATGACAACAAATAGCAAAATGCATTTGAAGGATGTGTCATTGTTTTTATTGAGGACCGACTATTGTTTATTTTTGTGTAAGATTTCAAAGATAGTGCTTCGATACACCAATTTTTATGCAACAATTTTATCAATATTCAATTTCAATTTCTATCAAACCATATCGACCATCAAAAAGTTGATCTGGGTTTTGCATTTCTGTTCTTCATTTATATACATACAGGTATGTGTTTTTAGTGTATATCATTTCTATACACTATATTTTGTGTTAGATATCTGAATAAATTGATTTATCCCGATAAAAAGAAAAGTCTGAGCTCACATTTTATATATTTTTAGAGAAAAATATACGAATATTCGTTTCAAATGATTGAACTTTTAGTAGGTATATTTATGTGAAGTGAATTATGTCTCATGTATATACTTTGACGACAACTGAGGTTTGACTTGCATGATCATTTGACATTTTTCCCAAATCCAAAATGCCCTAGAAAAGCTCCTAGAGGGTAAGAGTTTTGATTTTAGAAAAAAAAAATGCAACTCATAGTCTCATTATCCCCACTCCATGATTTTACATAGGTGAAGCGAAGTCAGATAAGATAGGTATAGCTTGGAATATTATAATTTAATTGAAGTACAGTAAAACTAGAAAATATTAATGAATTAATAATACAAATTACAAGGCGTGTTCAACTCTCAATGTTGGGGGCGCAGGTTCGAATCCCGAGAGGGGATGGTCATATTTTGTTTACCTCATTGATAAGATCCTAGGTTCGATAGACTAATTCTAACGCTATAATGCTTATTTATATCCTATCGGATGCAATTCTATCGAGCCATATAGGCAAAAAAAAAAAAAAAAATTACGTCAATTGACGATCCCTCGTTTCTAGTGTTAATAAAGATACATTCAAATATAAATATTGTCAAGAGAGTTGACTTTTCCCTTTCCAGACTGACTTCATTACAAATGTGGGAAGACTTACATAACAACATAATTCTGAAGAACTCGAAATAATAATAATAAGATTGATGACGTTGTAATATCCATGACAACATAAAATACACGTGCCTTTTATTCCAATTGGTGAATGCTACTTGGCATAGCCCGGAATTTCCCGGTGGTATCCCGTTCCTACATAAAAATTACCTAATATATAATTAAGTGCTTAGGAGATACAGGAAACAGAACAAACTAATACACATTTTTTATAAGTAAATATTTTTTCTGCATCAAATAAACAAATGGAAAACAAATCTTCTGAGAAACACCAAATATTCCAAAAGAAACCCTAAGTACTGAAGATAATAGTGGCTACGCGGACGACTTCTTCCTGTGACTCCCTTGAGGGAGTCGGGTCCCTTTTGGAGTCAAGGGCGGAAGGGGGGCAACGGCCATGTCCTTAACGCCATCAAGACTCAGCTCATGATCGGGGCAACGCCAAAAAATAAAAGGATGTTGCGGTCTTCACCGTCAACGTTGGGGGCGTTGAGGTGCACCCATCTGACGAAATTGAGTTTCTTGGGGTAAAATTTGACACCGGCTTCACAACAGCACCCCACAACATCAACGTCGCAAAGGCAGCAGCAAAACGGGCGGCCCTCATCTCGAGGTTGGCCGTGCACTTACCAAGAGGAAAATACCTACGGCAACTGGCCAAGGGATTGATGATTGGCAAGATATCTTATGCCGCCGCGGCTGTGACAATTCCTAGATTTGATAGTGAGTGCAAGGGGCCAAATGCTGCGCACAGGGCTGTGTAAGTTGCCATAAATGACGCCGCCAGGGGCATCGTTGGATGTAAAAGACGGGATCATATCCACATCGGGGATCTCCTTGAGAGAGCAGGGCTTCCCTCCCTCAACGAGGTGGCTGCCAAGGCGGTGGCCATGGAGACCTGGAAATGCTTTTAATCCAACGACCGGGGCGGTGGTACCAGGACCCCGGTTGGTGATTTCGTCTTCCCCATCCCGAGGAGGCCCATGAGGTCCACGACTCCAGTGGCGTACCCACTTTGGAGGGAGACAGCTACTTTTGCATGCCACGCAATATCAGTGTGAAACTTGTCTAAGGCCTTGAGGTCGGCCACTACCCTCCATACTGCCAGGACCGCTGCTAGGGCCATTGGACGCAGTGTCCCCACATAATCCATTCTGCATGGGCATTTGTTTTATTTTGTTTTATTTTTTATTATATTTAATTTTATTGTTTTTATTATTTATTTTTGACTAGTTACAAATGTAACTAATGTACCCCATGGCAAATATATACTCGATTACACACACTCAAAGACATGAACAGAAAATTTGGTTCAATCTAACTTAGCAATTTAAGAAATCGCAAAAAAAAATTGGCGAATAAATAAACATATTTTTGATGACTTTTCCGAGAGGTTCACCACTTACTAAAACACTACCTCAAAATTGATAACAGGAAATTTTATCGGTCTAAGTCTAATTAATCTTTTGGGAGAGTCAGGGAAACAATGAACAGATGAAGAGAATTTTTATAAGTATAGATATCTTGGTGTTGACACAGCTGAAATGGGACTAGATATATCTAAAGGACAAAAAGACTATTTATCTGTTAGGCTCAAAGTATATCCTATAAAAATACAATGTATTTAATCTCTTATCACACAAGCTGATTGACTGGGGGATATGTGTATACAAAGCCTTGATTGTATTATATGTTTTGTCGCAATATTGAAACTTCAGGAGAATTGCATTAGGTATTGTGAAGAGGGGAATTGGATTAAGAGTGCATCGTGGCCTTTGCATCAAATAATGAAAAGCATGCACTTTTATCATTGGGGGATTTACACATTATTGAAAAGATTTTCATGGCAAATGTACTACATATATGAGAATTATTTAGTAGCATCTAATAACACTATGCAACAAAAAATTTGCCAACGGCCAAAACTTTAAAAAATTGATTCTATGGAGTCCATGCAATGATAAATTGCTATTTAGAAAAATTGGCTTTTGTTTTTCGGCCACAATTTAAATTTTAAAATTTTCATGATTTAGGCCAATGGTACATACGGATCTATGATTTTCAGGGACAAGGCAGCAATTAACATTAATGCATTGCCAATACAATTTCGAAGAAAGATCCAATAAATCTATTGGTAAAGTAATATTTCCAAAACTCTGATTATGTAATGAGATAATTGCATTATAGTCGTAAAAATGGGACAAAACGGACACTTTCACGTTATGATAGATATATCACTCATGGACAATTTTTTCAGCAGCAAAGTAATATAAACATACGTTCCAGGCTTTAGAATAGCCATCGAGACCATTAGAACCATTAAAAACGACTTTATTATCGAATAATTGAGCAAAAATCATTAGGCACCTATGCTTATCGTTCTAAAGGTTTCGTGATTGTTAAAATTTTCTTCGTTCCGTAACAAAAGGATTAATATCAATATATATGTTGCGGGCAATATGGAAAATCGGGCAATATGAATAATGCCCTACTAAGCGGGCATTATTCATAATGCCCGGGCATTATGAATATTGCCCGACTCTGCGGGCAATATGAAAAATAATTATAATTCATGTTTTACGAGCTCATGCTTCATTTTTTGAAATTTGTGTGTATAACCATGAATAATATCAATGTAATTCTGGGTTAAAATATAATTATGAGTCCTTCAAAAGGTAATTATAGGTGTATTTTTGTTGAAAAAAAATACCGTCCGATAATATGCGCCGTCCGATAATTGAATCTATTTTTATTATGTGTTGATATTGATCTTTCACTGTCTGTTTGTGCTTTTGTTCATGTCTTTGTGCTGAGTCTTAAAAGTTGATGGAAAATAATAATTATTCATATTGCCCGGGCAGTCTGGACACCCTTTATCACTCTCTCTAATTAACTTAAAGAAGACTCAAAACTCCATTTGAGTTTTATGTTTCAAATAGAAAATTAAGTACATTAGGCTACATTAGTAACAAAAGGATTAATATCAATATTATATATACATTTGCATGTATTCTACCTCAGTAAGTTACATGTCCTTAAAATTAAAACAATAAATATTTATTAATAGGAAAATATAAATATTGTTTTAATGTACGTATGTACCATTGGCCTACAACATGAAAATTTTAAAATTTAAATTGTGGCCAGAAAAACAAATATCACGACTAAATAATCATATATCTGTAATCCTCTAATTCCTGTAATTCTCTAAATTACTAGATTCATTTGTTTTTTTGCGTTGGAAAGACAAAAGTCATTTTTGTTGCATAGTGTAATCAAAGTAATGCTTTTAAAGTTTTTGCTTTTCTAGGATTTCCATTTTGAAAATCTTGGAGGACATCTTATAAAAACAAATTTACATTGGGATGGTGTCAGCGGCTTTGATGAAGAGCAAAATCACATATTAGGGCGTATCAAAATAATGAGCTTTGTTCGATATTTCAAAAAATGAACCTGATTCTTCAGAAGTTACTACGACGTCTTTCTTATCCCACTGGGAAAGGTTGAGTGGTATCACATATGTGAGATCAAATGGTCCTTATTTATCAATCTTTTGTTGATGATTATTGAGACTCCTGATTTTCGTTACCAATTCATGTTAAGGTACAAGAAAGTCGATGAGATCCCAAGGACCTCGTCTATACCTTTCCAACTTCTCCAATGCTTCTCCTTTGAACACGGACATTTATCCTGTAATTATTAAGGTCGGTAATACTTCCTAGTTGGATATGATTTTAGGGGTTGTATAAAATAATGGTAGGTTTCCCTCTTGAGTAACTGTATTATTTCAATTTTACACAATGAAAGGATAAGAGTATCCTTCGAAAATCTTGATGCATTTAATTTCATACTAATAAAGTGATGAAATATTTATAATAAAGCAACGATCCTATTCGGTCTCTTAAAGAAAAAAAGGACACAATGTCCCTAAAAGTCAGGCAATAGAATTTGCTCTGTCAAACTCCAAAGCCTACATACCGAGTTGTTTGACGGGAAAAAATTATTATAAAACCGTCTATTCTTAATCTGTGATGCTCTCTGCTGCCGCTCGATACGCCAACCTCACTCTCAAGATCCCCTCCGTCTCCGAGGACTCATATGTTCTGGCGGGAAACGTCATCAAATTTTATCCTTCAAAATCAAAAGAATGTTTTAAAACTATGAAAAATTGTAAAATATTTTAAATAGTTACCCTTATGATATGTTTTATTCATATACCACTTGTTTAGATTGTTATATTATGAACTTTAATGTTTATTTTATTTATGTATTATATTCTTATATAATTTTATATCTATTACCTTAACAACAAAGGAGAAAAAAATAACTAAATAACATGATTTCGAAACATAGGGTTTTGTTGATAAAATCAGTTTTAACCATTGATTGTTGTTCTTTTTTTATTTATTTTTATACTAAATAAATGCATTAAAAATTGAAAATAAAAAGCGGCATAACGTGCTGCTGTAGCTAAGGAAATTGCTCTTAACTCCGAGGAATGAAGGGTCACATATGGAGCTAACCTGTGTGGGCATGTTCCTTTAGAAATCCATTACGGATAGCCTTTGTCGCCGAGAAAAATCTTACTGCCTCTCAAATAATATATATGTGGCTCAACTTATTTTCCCCTTGGATTGTTAACAAATTCTAATAAATGTATTAATTTTCTGTTTAAATTTTTAATAGTTAATATTCATGTTTTAAAACTTACACTTTAATAGAATTATATCTTACTGTGAACTTATTGTGGTTTCATGCTGACGTCATTGGCAGCTCCTTCTTCTACACTGACGTCACTGAAGCTTCACGTGTTCCTCCTTCCTCTATATTTCTTTATATATATTCTTTTTCATGTGATGCTGCGGGTCAGACTCCTATTACTAAAATTGTCAATTACTATAAATAGGAATGTATTTTGGGGATCTGTGCTTACTTCAATATAGCTGTATCGATCATTGATCGAGATGTATCGAGAAAGCGTTTGTATAAATTATTCGATGTTTGAAGGCGTATAAGAAAAAGTTGAGGATCAAAAACGTAATATGTAAATCAATACGCCTGAATTGGGAAACACGCAACAAAAAAAACTTTGATGTTATATAATTGATTTTTCGAGACATGTGGATTTTTTGTTATGTTTGAACACACCTGTTAACGAAAAAAGGAGTTATAATGGATTTATGAGGATTCCTTAAAAGGATCTATGATGTATTGTGATATATAGTTAGAATTGGTTCATTTAAAAGATATTTTTGGAATGTAAACTATATATGTTTAAAACAAAACAGGCAAATGTTATACTTTGGGGGGGGGGGGGGAATTATATTAAAGTTATTGCTATATTCTCACACTTCATAAATATATATGTTAATGTGTGAAAATCAATAACTAAACATTTTAGTAGCAAAGTGATTTTTTAAATTAGCTTAAACTTCATTTTATAAAATCCCTGCGTTAAAAAATCTACAAAGTTGATATAATAGTTTAGTTCCATCTTCATTGTCTATACGACTTTTTTGTCCAATATTGTTAATATGTGTAAATAATTTACTTTGAACCAAATTTGTCCAAAAAAATCCCCTTCCAATGACTTCATTTAATTACATTAAAGCTGCATATAAAAGGTATAAAAATAAGCATTTCAGTCTAAATTAGTTCTCTAAATCCAGTCACCTTGCATAAAAAAGAAACATCAATCAATGTTTAACATATTTTTGAAATATTTAATAGTTTTTAAAAAGTCTTTGAGGAATTTTGCGATTTCCTCCACAATTGAAGGGAAGAATCGCACCACGTCCCCTGCACATTTCCACGATGATTTGGAGTTGTCCGGTACTTTAACCGATAAGACATCGTAGCGTGCGGCTGTGTAGATCATACTCCTCTTATTTGTTTTTCTAGGACGGGTCCTCCCTTACTCAGTCTTTGAGCAATTAAGCTTTGACAACTGGAGAGTGTCTAAAAATAATTTACCAACTTATTTTGGAAATCAGTGTTTAGTTCATCTCCAAGATTTATTTGGTGCTTATTTACAATATTATTTCCATATCAGATGCAAATAATCCGAATGTCTAATTTAGAGTAATATACATAACCAACTAGGTCAAGTATTTCGTTTCCAGGCCTTTATATATATATATATATATATGTGTGTGTTTCTCAGAAACAGGTGTTTCTTCAAAACAATCATACCCAAGGATATTGGAGAGGCTTGAACTCATTATCCTAAATTTTTTCTGTATAGCTTTTGCACGCCACTATTTTCTTATATTAAGATATGTAAATATAATATTTATACAATTATATACAGCTAATTATATACGAAAAAATATAATCAAGGGTACCATAATTCCAGGTATGTGCTGTGAGGCAGTAACGTGGATCAAGATACATCACTCTAGGGTTCATATTTGTAGACCTGATAATGTCAGAGTCCCCCCTTCCTTGCCCTGCCCTGCTTGCTTGTATTAGTCTTTCTCTTCCTTTCTTTCTTTCTCTCTTTTTGGATATGAATACCCTCAGTTTTAGTGATAGGGGTTGAGTTAAGACACTCTTAAATCGGATCATAGACTGTACCACTATAGATTCGAACCTCCAAAAAAATATGTAGTCTATTGAATAAAGTTTGAACAAAAGTACCGAACAGAAGCTTCAAGATTTTAAAATGATTGAGCAAATACAATAATACTGATACTTACATCATACAAAAATAATTCCATCCTCCTTTTGTTTTGTATTTTTCTTTATCAAGCAATGTAAGGTTAGTAAAATGAATGGCTTTATCGTAGGCGTTGGAATTTTTGTATTATTTTGTATTATTTCATTGGATATTTTTAACGGCAGCGAAGGTAATCACTTGGGTAGCCTGCTTGAACAAGAAAATACCTTTCATTGGGCGTTCATATTGTTTAAGAGATTGACCATTACGCAAGAGTTTAATTAGGTATTACAAAAAAATTACGTGGGTAGGTTAATAGCAAAGTCATCTATCCTTCCAGAGGCCTCTTAGTGGAGGAAGAAACTATACTTCATGATCATCTAGTGAGCTAAGATTCTATTTCATCAAATATATTATGTTATATATATTTATATACATATATATATATGACATGTTCAAATTTAACACTTTAACGTAATTACTATGGAATTTTTTAGAACTGAAATATATATATATATAAATTAAAAAAACACTTTAAAAACATTCAAATACATGATTCTCTGGTTCCTCAAGGCTTAAATTATCGCCAATTATTTTTTTAACCCCGGAATGCCCGCCGCATGGGGTTTCGGGGTCGCAAATGAAAATTGAGTTTTATTATGATGTGGTAGACGAAATGAGATTCGTAAAAGATAATATTATACAAAACGGGTATAACAAACCAAAACATATTTATCAAAAAAATCAACTTGTTTTTAAATTTCATGTTTATTTAGTAACCGACTATATATGTATAATGTATATACGTATATTGTAAGAGAGCTATACATATACGTCATATTACATATATTTAAACATTGCAAAGGCCAAAAAAATCAATAATTTACCTATTTTCTTTAAATATTTATTAATTATATAAAGAAATGTTACGACATATGTCATGCCCACCAATATGCGCAGTTATGAGTATTCAGCTTTATTCAACAAGGGATTCGTAAATTACAAGAATGGATGCCCATGAATAAGATACAATTTGTACTTTAAAGGGTGATATTCTTCTGTCTGAATTGATTTTCAGAACTCAACACTCACGAGTGAAGTGATACTTTGTACTTGAATGCCAACTGTTTTTATTCCCTTTCCTTTTCTTTCAACCAACCATGCTTTTAAAAAAGAGCACCTTTTTTCTATTCCTATATAGATGTTTTAAGAGCCCTCTGAGTAAAATATACGGGTACATTTGTGCTTATATATATGCATCATCGTCCTTGATTTTTTTTAAACAAGACTCAGCTGAAAGCCTTGAGGGACTTCCCTTTGGGCTCCATTTACCTTAGAAAATTGAGATCTTGATTACCCACATAATTCCCCCTCTTTCCTACTCAGAACCTCATAAAAAGATTTGGTTAAAGCTTTTTAAACAAAGGAGCTTTATTTCACAGATTCTTATAAGATTTTCCTTCTACATATGAAGTGTTATGGTTTTTAGAACAAATTGATATAAATATACTTGGTGGTAAAATCTTTTTTTAGCAGGATAAACATCCCTTACTGAATATAAAAACTTTATAATCTATTATATGATTAGTGATTTGCTGTATGAAAAGGAACTCGAATAAAAAGCAG
The DNA here is from genome assembly GCA_013387185.1 of Caligus rogercresseyi. Lineage (NCBI taxonomy): Eukaryota > Metazoa > Arthropoda > Copepoda > Siphonostomatoida > Caligidae > Caligus > Caligus rogercresseyi. The sequence goes on along the minus strand of CP045893.1, from coordinate 24,360,976 downwards.
TATGAATCATAAAATATGTTATGATTTTTGATAGATTATGAAGCTAAGAATGATGTTTTTATCATTCATTACTGACGAGTCATCCCCAACGTATATATTACATATATTTGATAAAACTCTTGCAATTCAATCAATTAATTATCTGCCCTACCTTAACAATTTTTTATTTCGTATTTGATATGAGAAGAGATGTCAGAAAAAACCTAATAAACCTAGCCAAACGTTATTAATTTTTCTGAAATGTAAAAAAATGAGGGATATTTAAGATCAACCAGGTAATAATTATAAATAAAATAAGAGAGAGGAAAAAAACATATTAATGATATCATATAAAACCATATATTGAGTCCTGTTTATTCATTATAAACTGATCCGTATCTGAATAAAGGTCCTGCAGCAATAATAGAGGAGACATAGAGAGGCTAAAGGATCAACCTGGCTTTTATTTTTTTGGACATAAAGAACTGCATAAGATGTACAGGGTTTGTGCAGGCGAATTTAGACTTTTTTTAGCACGGAAACAAGATACTCATATCCAAGAACAAGACCTTTTAATCGACTTTTTTCATATCACACAAATTTAAATGGCTTTTCTCTTAATGTTCATTCAATCCAACTTCCTCCTTTCACAATAACAGCCTCCCCACGGTGCCTGAACCTCTCAACGGCATGAGCCACCTGTTCCCTGGACAAGTTGGCCACTGCCTGGATGATGTCAGCTTTCAAGGAGTCCACAGTGTTGTGAGCACGCTTGTTAGTGTCCCTCTCAAGGACGCCCCACAAGTAGTAGTCGCAAGGGTTGAGGTCAGGGCTGCTGGGGGGCCAGAACTCCTTTGACCAGAACATGTCGAGATTCTCTAAGCACCAGTTTTGCACCAAATTGGACGTGTGGGCGAGAGCTCCATCTTGCTGGTAGAGATAAGGTCTACCAGCAGCAATCTGGGTCATCCAGGGCTTCACCACAGTCTGCATGACGTCCAGGTAGACCTCTTTGTTGACATTTTGGCCCTTGGCAAAGAAGTGAGGAGGCATGATGTCTCCCTCGCTGGACATGACCTCCAAGACATGGACTTCCTGACTTGGGATCGGTCTGGAGTCTTTCTTTCCGGTGTTAGGAATTCTTCCTCGATGTCCTCCGACTCCTTGAAGGACTTTGCAATGCTGTAACAGTAGCTTTGGGGAATTTGAAGAAGTTGATGATCTCCTTGGGTGCACAGCCGCAACGGAGCGCCACAATAATGGCCGTCCTGCGCTCAAGTTCCGAGGACATTTTTTATCTTTTTGTATTAAACAAAGCTCATATGATATACTAACCAGTTCATACATTTTTAAGCTTCTACCCTAACTGATTTCTGGTATACAAGTACTCAAAGTTAGTCTAGATTCGCCTGCACACCCCTGTAGATATACAAATTACCCAGGTTGTACGTTTGTTTCCTTGTTCTTTATTTTATTAAATAGATATCCTCCTTTGACTTTAATGTTTACGACAGATATCTAATATGAAACGATTCAGAAAATATACTTTTAAGGAATATTAAGTGTGCATTAAAACATGCTTAATAAATACCAAAATAGCATTATCAGCGGCAGCTCGGTACACAGCTTTACTCTAAAGATTCCGACTCTCGGTGGAGGATCTTGGGATAACGCGTCCGTACTCGTCAAATACTTCCCTTCAAATTCTCAGCACTACGCCAAAACCATCAGAATAATTATAAATAATTATAAGAAATTTAAAAAAGAATCTTAGTTTTTACTATAAGAAAATTATGTATTGTGTTCTTCTTTTACTACGTTTTTAGATATAAATGTCAAAAGAATTTTAAGGTTTACGGGGTATATTAATTTTAAACTATAATGTTTATTTATGTTTTTACCAAACACAAATCTCCCCCTTTTTTATATCTATTTTTATTTTATATTATTGCATTATATGAATAGAATAAAGACTTTTGCCATGGAAAAAATAGCATATACTTATTTGGAATACTCAAAGAATCAAAATCAATCTTTAAAGAGGTTTACCCTATACAAGTCTCACAATAGCTATTTTTGATGTTATATGTAGAAATAGAAGTATCTTCGACAATATTGATATAAAAAAAGAATAATTTAATTAAAATAAGAACCAATGACGATCGCCTATCAGACAACTTATCAAAAAAAGCTGATTGTTTTTTTCGTATACTAACATTGCAATATTTTTATTCATGTAGCTGTGACTTTTTAAACGATACTGTCAGTTTTTGATTTATAACTCTTACTGTGAATTGTTTATAAGTTTTACTATATTTTTTGATGAATATAAATCGAATTTGTAAGCATTCATTATGTTACTTATTTTCTGTAATTTTCGACATGATTTTTGATTATATAAATGTTAATGAAAACTTGTGTTTCTAAAATAATTTTTACAAAGAATTTATAATTTACCGGTAGTAAATTGATATTTTTTATCGATAATAAAAGAAATATGGTAAGCACGTAAGCTTTTTAACTCCAAGTAAGACTTCTCGGTCAATCCTTCTGTGCTGGCTGAATTGCTCGTCTAGTTATTATATATTTTTAGGGCATCTCACGAATACATAAACTAAATATCTTAAAGTTTTCAATTAAGTATTAAATATCTAAAATCAATGGGTGTAACTTGCCACACTTGAACAACCCTCATTTTTTAGAACTAGAAATAAGCATCCGTTTATTTGATTTCCTTCACCCTGAACCCTCCACCAAGTCTATATTTCAACAGGCGGAATTATTTTATTTTTTAGCAATAACTATATTGTTGAAAGAAAATTAAAGTCCTTCGACTGGATATATATTTACCCATTACAAAGGTAGCTACATTTCCAAAATGCAATTTTTGAATCAAATCTATCAAAATAATAATTTAAATTAAGAAAAAACTTGTTGACTAACATGAGGCAAAGTCTTATGTCAAATCAAAAATGAAACTAAGAGTTAGCAAAAAAAAGTCAATGAAAGCATGGAAATTGTTTATAAAAATATCATAAAAGTTAGCATAATTGATAAAATGTCGTTAATGTGAGCCTCTGCTCATCTTCTCTCTGGGAAGAGTCAACTTCTTAGAAGAAGAAGAAAAATCTTCCTTTTCACATGTGACCATCGATGCATTGGCCATCAATATGTTGCTGGCATCATAGAATGCAGTGTGAGTAGTGAACTTCATATAGCATGGCATGGCCTTAATTTCTTACGGCACAATGGACTACCAGAAGAGACCCTTCAGCTTTGAAATGAAATGAAGTATATAAACAATCTCGCTCTCCTTTCCTTGCATTGGATTTCTTACTATTAAGTCAAAAGTAATAGCAAAATATAGGTTCCATTGGTATTCTTGTAAAATAGCACGAACAAAAGCAAAAAATATTTACAACTCGTTCAACAGAATCATTAAAAACCAATTGAGGCAAAAAAAAAAGTAGAGGTTTGGTGTTTTCTATTTAATATATCCATTTTTCTCACACTACTAAGGATATATATATATATATATATATATACTCGTATATGGGTCATTCCAAAAAAAATTACTTCAATGAAATTTTGGGTTCATGGATTCAAATGAAATTTACACCATAGAATGATTAAGTCTTTTTCATTATATGTCTTAAGTTTCAGTTCGAAATTTGTTGTCTGAGCAAAGTTACATGCCTCTTAAATTTGGGCTTTTCCCGGCCAAAATCCCAGACTTATTTTTTATTGGAAATTTTCGAGTTCCTATGGAGTTTTGATAAAACTTAATAAATTGAACATACTTTAGTGTTTATATCTTATACTTGAATTGCCCATTTTGAGCATTTGAAAGCTCTATGGTAATGAAATTAATTTTTTTTTTGCCTTGATGCCACTTTTTTTATAGCCAATCGGCTCTCCTGATTTCCTCTTTGTTTTGGACAAAAAAACTGAGGCCTTGAGTTGATAGAAGATACTTTTTCTACAAACTATCAAAAATTCAGAGATGTGTTTTTTGTTTAAGCCGAGAAATTAAGGATTCATTTTGGAAATTGAGTCGATCTTTTAGATTGCCTTATCATCAGAGTTGAAGAAAAAAATTGAATAAACCTAGCCACATGCTACATTTTTTATTACATGCAACAAAGTCAGCAATATTGAAGAAACTAAGGAATGTTTTATTTTATATATTTACTCACTAACCTAAACACTAACAATCTTTGCAATGTTATTTTAGAATAATAATCCTTATGCTTCTTATTGTTATGATAATAATAAATAGTGTTAGTTCATAGCAACAAAATATAAATGTGAAGTCAAATCCTAGGAAGAATGTTTACTTTTCTGGGATCCTATGAATCCTACTCCGTTTATAATTAGGATCCTCTACGTTAAGAATTCGTGTTCCACCTTGAAGTTTCCGGAGCTTCAAGAGCTATGCCCTGAACTCGATCTCGGGGAGAATCCGGATCAATTACGGGAAAGAAGAAGGCAAACCTGACTGGATGGATCCGGAACAGGCCCGGCGGGATGGGCGGGCTGAGGGGGCCAGGCCCGCCCACCCACTGAGTGACGTGGGCCCGATTTTTTTTGAATGTGCCAACTGTGCCCCCCCCCCATAACATCTGTAGGGCCCTCCAAAAGCCTGGGCCTGATCCGGAACTTTCTGTTTTACTGTGGAGTTCCAGCACATATAAGTTCGTAGAGGCAGACGAGCCTCTAGTCATGGAAGAGTTCGAGGAAATCTTTAAGGCTGAGCCTATCGACGATTTCCTTACCCATCGGATGAGGGTTGGACACTACTAGTGTGGCAATACGATACATCACTCGATATTGTTGGCTTCATTACAATGCCGCTCGACAGTCTTCTAATAGGGAAACTCAACCCTAGGGAAGTCATCAAGCTCGAGCGAACAATGGAGTCGGAGATGGTAGGGAAGGATTCAGCTCTCTTATCGAAGTAAAGAAGATCCAAGGCGTGGAGTCGCCCCAAGAAGTTCAAAGACCCAAAGGCATCCCCAAGACACGTGACCACAAGTGTTCTACATTTGAATGGAACCAAGGAGGATAAAAATGCCCAGATGCGGGGTGGAAGTGCAACTATAGAGGAGAGGTGGGTCTCTTCGCTTTTTATTGAGAGGAACCGAAGCCGACGACTGCAGCTGTTTCTTTCAGCCTCGTTGGTGATGAGGGCGACATAATTTTCATCGAATTCGTTGTTGATGGTTGTATAATTAAATTCATTATCGACATCGAGTTGTATGAAGAAAACTAGACAATAGGGCAGTCTTCCCCCAACTTCTGGGGGTCTTAACTCTCGCTCCTTTACATACGCCTTCATGATGAGACTGTCTGTTTCGGAACCTGATGGATTTCTCCAAATTCAATAGAAATTACTAGGAGGACAAAGCTACTGCCGAGGAAAAAAAGAGAGGCAAAAGTATAATGGAACCCTGAAGAAGTAATGGAATCACGATGTTTATTACAATATGAAGAGTTATTATAGCACCATATAATTTAAAAAAATTCCATATAATATCATATATATATATATATCTTCTGACATGAATGGCTTATACGTAGACTGATGCAACATATTCAGTTTATACCCATATATGAATTTTAGATTAATTGTTCTCAGAGTTGTATTCATTGGTTTTATTGTTTATGATTTAATAATTTTTTTGCAAATAAATATAAAATCAAGTGAAGGTTGTATATTTCAAGAAACTCAATACTCCTTATTGACACGCATTCCGGTCCCTTTCTAATCGACACAACCTACCTTTACAAACATTTTCATTATGAGCCTGTCTGTTTTGGATCCTCATGGGATGAAGAAGTGCAGCTACAAATTTTAATACAGTGTAAAGGGTCATTTAATTACTGTTAATTTAATAAAATACTTATATAATAATTTGTTTTCATAAATATATGTATTTATAATATCTTATATTTTATGTAACGATTATAAATAAAACTAATAGTATTCCTTTCAAAGAAAAATTTGACAAACATGAATATTGGTTGAATTTATAACCGTACTGCTTTTAGATGTATTGTTTTTAATTTATATTAGTTTATTACTTGAGTGATATTTTTTTTCGCAAATCAATGAAATAATAATCAGATAATTCAATTAAATGTTGCCTAGAGAAATTATCAGTTCTCCTTCTTGACTAACAAAAATTACATCATACCAAGGATATATTAAGGATGTTCATTTAGAATATACGGATCCGTAGATGAATCGAGGTATTGGATATTAGATGAGACATTAAGAAGTTGAAGGAATGAATTTGGCTTTCCTTTTTTGAGTTTAAACACCTACTACAAGAAAGAATCCAGTAAGTACTCGCATAGTATGTTTGTTTCATTATTTACATATACTATACAAAATAACACATTTTGATTTACTTATTAATGAGAATACTTTTATATCAATTATATAAAGATAAGACAAAAAAATATAAAAAGAATATAAGAATGGATAAATTGATTCTTTGTTGACCCCCTCAATTTTGCGATCAAAGATTTTTTTAGGAAGACATTTATTATAAAAGCATTGTGTTGTCATTTTTTATGACAGTAAGTGACAACTAAGTTCTACGCGCCAACTACTTTCAAATAACATTACATACTATAATAAAATGGTTTAATTCTGGATTATTTTAGAAAATTTATTGGCATTTTTTTAAATAAATTACCGAAAAATATGCCTTGTATTGCCATGAATAAATAATTTCTAAAAAATGAAAAGGTAAAACTATTTGTGTAAATTGGTTAGAAGTGATAGTTTGGGATGTGAACATTTATTAACATTTTTTATATGCCGCTTACTATTTCTGAACGCAGAGTTGTTTCCATTTTGATCCTTTAAGAGTTAATCATAGAAATCCTTAAATGAAATTATAGCTCAAAACTATTTGAATGTTACTTTTTTAAATTGTCGATTACATTTAATGGCTATTAAGTATATATATATATATTGTGCATATTTAAAATGAATAATATATATATATAAATATATAATAAATTTTCTTTTTCGAGAGTCATAGTAGTAGTCACTTGAAAAATTAACTTTGCGTTCACTTACTGTCGCAAAAAATAGCACCAAGATTTTTGAAAATATTATATTCCTAAGTTTTTCTAAAATCATTATTAACTAAAACGTTTTGTTACATATCAGAACATAAGGTCGCAAAATGAGGGAGGGAACAATTTTTCTATCATCATTTATTCAAACGTCTGATCCGAAAAACCCTTTGATGGTCATGGAACGATATTATCAAATGAGTTTGCCATTCCAACGAATGAATAAAATATCTTCAAGATGAGCCTCCGTTAATCTTCCTCTCTTTGGAGAGTTAACATCCTTTAGGACAGAGAAAAGTCTTTCCACGTCGCATGTCACCATCGGAGCATTGGCCATCAAGAAGGTATTGGCATCATATTCTTCATTTCCTTTAGCACTATGCAAGGAACTTGCTGTTTCCATCATTGTCCTATATCCAGGATTCTTATCCAGCAACTCTTTCAACTTGTTGGCAAAAGGCTGCAGTGTGAGAGTGGTCTGGACCTCTTCTATTAATTTGAAGCTCTCGACCAGAGGAAGCCTCTCTTGCAAAGCCTTAATTGCCTTCACAAGTATTGGGAAGTTGTCTTTGATGACTTCAAGCTGAGTAAGGATCTCTTCATCTTCAAAGATTTCTTTGGCTTCAATTATTGCAGCACTGTCGTTCTTCAATTCCTCCACGAATTTCTTGACATTCAGAAAATTTCTCTCATAATAGAAGGCAGCTTCCAACCAAGTTCCCTAACGACTAATCACCGGTTCGGGCGGCAGCGGAATTTTGAAGGAAGCTGCGAAGTGGCGCTTTCTAATTGATGACTTCACAAAAAATTTCTTGACTTCCGAGATGAGATGGTTTACTTTCGGAAATTGCGTCCTAGCGAGGTCAGCAACACGATTGAGAGCGTGAGCTATACAGGTAACGTGTATTAAATTAGGAAACTGCTGCCTCAGTCCACGACCAGCCTTGAGACAATAACTGGCTCCATCAGTGAGAAAAAGACGTAGCTTCTTATTAGCCAATTCACTTCCAAGGACTTTGCGTAAAGCCCTGATAACCGCTAACTGGAGACTCTGATTATTGATGGTAGTAACATCGCTCAGACCAATCAAGAACGGACGTTCCAGGGTGACTCCATTCAAAGTTCCAGCCATGATTGCGGTCATGGCCCGTCCTTGCGAATCAGTCGTCTCGTCAGCCTGTACAAAAATATCCTTCTCCTTCAATTGCTCTTTAATCTTGGAGCAAATTGTTTCACATTCCTCCTCCATACACTTTGTTAGCGTTGTCCGGCTTGGAAGTCTCTTGCCGCAATGCTTCTCGAAGAAGTTGATGAACTCAGGTTGTTCCACCTTGGCCAAAGGGATGTTGCAGGCGATCATCATTCTTGTCAGATCCATGGTAAAAGTAGGGCGTGTAACCGATGAAGTCTGTTCCTCCAACTCAATAGTCTGTGTTTTGTTGAAGAGATCAAGATGTTTCTGGTGTTTATTGGATCGGACATGATGGAAGAGGTTGCTCCTAATTTTAATTTTGAAGGATTTGAACACAGCCTACAGCATAGAGATTCTTTTTGTGAGTCGTAAACCCCACTCTGTTCCCGCCGAGCTCGTGGATGAGACGGATCGGATCTATAACTTTGGGCATCTCGAATATCTGAAAGTAATAAAAACGTTAGTGATATAGATGTTTTTTGATAACAAATTAATTTGAAGCTATGAAACAGTATGATGATATAAAATTACATAGTCTTTTGTTTTTAAAGTTCTATAAATGGAGAATCATCAATTAAAAGATTATTTTTCATTCAAACAAGATAAAAAAATAAACCAGCCAATAATCAAAACTACATTAAGTGCAATTCCATGCAGGTCAATTTAATATTAGTTAAGGGTCACTACATTAAATAAGGAAAGGTTCTGCAGACATATTTGCTCAACCAAATCGGCCCATTACACTTAAGGTATCATTCCCTCCTCCAGTCTCCAGGAATGCCTTTACATGGAACATTCAATCATTTGCGGAGGCCAGTGCCCTTCCAGGAGGAAGGACTTGACTCTGTCCCTGCCTGAGGAGGAATGACTTGGACTCTATTGCTACAACACGCTACATGAGACCACAAGGAGCAATCCTAAATTGATGACAGATTTCTGAGGGCAGCCAAGAGCCTGGGGTCCCTCTTCTGGTCACTTTTGGGTTGTGCTGAGACCTGCTGGAATCTTCCTCCCTCGCTTCTTCGAAACAATGCTTGAGCTGGACTTGAGGAGCCTCAAGATAATCTCTTGTTCAGCTCGAGACCCATGTGTCTTAGAAAATCTACCAAAGTTGCGCATAGATACCTCCCTCCTAGCAGATCTCATGTTCTTTGCCTTCACTCATTCTTTGTGCGCCCTGGGCCTCGGACATTGAATTAATCGAGAATGAGAATTAGTTAGCGAGTACTTACATCTATATGGGACGAAATAGAAGAGAAATGAAAAATCTCTGAAACGTCTCTGTGGATCCCAAACTGCACGTGTTAGATTTATATAGAAAAAATTAAACAAATCTTCTTTTTTCCGTCCAGATTTTTATTTAGTTCATATAACTTTTTTTCTTCTTCCTCAAATGAAAACAAATCAGTGACAAGAAGATCATGGGTAGAAACTGTTTCGTTCTTCCTTTCTTGTTTGCATTTAATACTACATACTTCATAAAAATAATAGCAAAATAATATAATCAGTTGGTGTACATGAAGAAAAGAACGGCCAAAAGCAACAATTATTTACAACTCGTTCAACAGCATCATTTGAAACCCATTGAAGCAAAAAATAGATGGAGGTTTGGTGTTTCCAATTGAATGAAGCCTTTTTCTAGCACTATTTTCATTTTGTTTTGGCCGGAAAGGATAATAAATTACACTGTTAGGGCTATACCAATGTTTTTGTCCATGTTTGCTTATCATCATTATATTTGTGTATTATGATGACGTAAATGGAATATTTAATTCTCCTTATATAGAGTATATTGATATAGACACACAGATAGAGGAAGAGACACAGAGAGAGAGATATATATAATTAACTTACTCCCATCCTCAAGAGTCTCGGGATCCAGAAATAGTGACTTTACTATTTATAGAATTGGAATCTTTGGGCACCTGGATCGTGATAAGAGGAGGTTCTTCATGACCTATTCCTACTCATTCGTCTTCAAATATCTACCCTCCCTCCCCCCTCTTCCGGATCTGTCTCGGATGACTGACTACGGAGACTCCACTCATGAAGCCTCCTCCTACACTTCTCTTGGACTCGTCAATCACGAAAAAGAAGTCTCTCAGGCGTGTCATGTCTCTTCCTCAACAAGCAAATGAAGGAGTCCTCCTCAGTCCTCACCCTTCGAGTCTCATCTCTAAAGGCTTGCAATTGGAATGATATCAATGTCCATGATATAATATTCTCAACCGGATCAACCCACCATATTAGTCTCGGAGTCCAAAACAATGGACTTCATGCATGGAAAGGAAATTTTTGGACCTCTTGATTGAAAAAGGATGGATACTTCAAGGCTTCTTCCTTCCCCTTTTCATTTGCCTTCCTGGATTGGAGCCATAATTTTGACAAATTCGATCATCTTAGAATTTGGTGACTTATTACCATTCTTTACGTCGCGTTTCGACCCTAGAATCTTCAATTACACCAAGTTTTCACTTTGAATCCATGAGAGTGAAATAAACTCCTTATTTTACTTCAAAGATTCTACAAATAATTTCAACGGAGTCCCTTTCCACTTGGGATATTTGTTTCATCCTTATTTTATATTTACCGCATATATTCGTTCAAATACTCTGATTGATACACCCGAAATATACACTTGATCACTCATTAAACATCTATTTTTATACTTATATCTATACTTTTAATATTTGTTATTATTAGTGCAAAACTCAGTGCCTTGCTTTTTCATGTATTTTCTTTGTTAAGTATCGAGTCACTGTGGGCTGCGTTGAAGAGGTTCATTCAGGGAAATGAGAGTAATAAACACAAAAGGAACTTTTTTCCCTTTTACTTCGCTTAGTTAACTGAAAAACGGAAGTGGCCAGAGTCAGATTTATGTGTTTAAAAAATTATTACAGAGCAGTATCTTGTCTAGTTCCATATAAGTGAAGTAAGACAAATTATGTTTTATATAAAATCAAACGTTTAATAATATAATTAAGTAATTAATACTTCTCTGCAATCCTAGGCTAGACAAGATTAGAAGGACCTTAAGTGATAATTAACATCAAGTATACTCATGATAAGGTCAATGATAACTATTTTCATTTCAGATTTTATTAATGGGCTATATTTTATTTGTAAATTTTAACAATAGTAGTAATAAGCATTTCTTTCTTTAGGTGGCAGAAGTACAGATTATATCATAAAATATATTAACGAACACCTTACCTTCACTTAAGAATTGTGAAGATCAATACTCTGTTGTGTATTATTTTAGAATAATTCTTTATATTATATTACAAATACTTTTACCATCGTTACAAGAAATACGAGCTGATATCGTTAGAAAATCAACAAAAGTTGTGAAGGTGTTTTTGTTTCAATACAGGAATATAACATTTACATATATGTAAATGTTTCTTTATATTTATTAATTTATATGATTATTGAAATTTATATGTTTGCCCCGTGGACTCCGATGGCTAGGCCCATGAGCTCACTGGGCACGTGGAACTCCTCTGTGTGGCCGTAGGTGCTCTGAATCCGCGTGGCCTCCAGGTGCCGCTCGACTTCCTCCGTCTTGCTCTTGAAGAGGACCTTCTGTGTGAAGTTTCGAAAGTGCATGCCTTGGCTTTCCACTGCGTGTCCTCGTCCGTGCTCACGACCCGCAGAGACAGACCACTTGGCGGGCATGGACTTGACGGAGCAGGCGTTGATGGACTTGACAAAGACGGCGTGGGAGTCCTCGTCCTCTGCGGAAATGTCCTCCATCTCCGAGGGCAGCGGACTCCAAAAGGAATAAAAGTCCTTGTCCTGGATGTGTGGTATGTTGGATCGGGGGCAAAGGCGGTCCGGTCCTGGTGGACCACATGGTTCAAGCCCGGGAGCTCCCCGGCGGAGGCGGAGCTGCAGAGGACGGCCACGTTGCTCCGTATCTCCTTGACGCGAGCGGGCCACCAGCCAAAGGCCTCAGAGTCCCGTGCGGTGTTGAGGACTTCCACTTCCACCCCGATGCTGAAGCTGTTGTCCCCGGGTGGCTCGTGGCGGGAGGGAGGGGACCTCCGGACGGAGGAGAAAGGGAAGCGTGAGAGGGGGAGCTCCCGGGAGTCGAAGCTAGCTCACGAGTCCCTCGGAGGAAGAGGGATAGACTTGATAGACTTCCTTCCTCCACATGGCCGCTGTAGTAAGCACCGCTCTCACAAAGCACCTCCACATGAGAAGAACCGGAGTACCCAAGTACCCACGCTCAGAGACACGGTAGAGGGTGAGACAAAAAAGAGGTTGTCAAAAGGGGGACTACTGCCTACTCTATTTGAATAGTAGAAACGTACATTAACTATGAACAACAGAATATGATTGAGCGCTCTTCCTGCAGCTAAGTGCTTCTGTGCTTGGTAAACTTCCATTTACGTCATGCCATGCCTGAGAGACTTCTTTTTCGTGATTGACGAGTCCAAGAGAAAGATAAGAGGAGGCTTCATGAGTGGAATCTCCGTAGTCATCCGAGACAGATCCGGAGGAGGGGGGATGGAGGGAGGGAGGGTATATATTTGAAGACGAATGAGTAGGAATAGGTCATGAAGAACCTCCTCTCATCACGATCCAGGTGCCCAAAGATTCCAATTCGATGTGTAAAGTCACTATTCACTATTTCTGGATCCCGAGACTCTTCAGGATGGGAGTAAGTTAATTATATATATCTCTCTCTCTGTGTCTTTCTCTATCTGTGTGTCTATATCAATATACTCTATATAAGGAGGAATTAAATATTCCATTTACGTCATCATAATACACAAATATAATGATGATAATGCAATCTAAAAGATCGACTCAATTTCCAAAATGAATCCTTAATTTCTCGGCTTAAACAAAAAACACATCTCTGAATTTTTGATAGTTTGTAGAAAAAAGTCTCTTCTATCAACTCAAGGCCTCAGTTTTTTTGTCCAAAACAAAGAGGAAATCAGGAGAGCCGATTGGCTATAAAAAAGTGGCATCAAGGCAAAAAAAAAGTTTAATTTCATTACCATAGAGCTTTCAAATGCTCAAAATGGGCAATTCAAGTATAAGATATAAGCACTAAAGTATGCTCAATTTATTAAGTTTTATCAAAAACTCCATAAGGAACTCGAAAATTTCCAATAAAAAATAAGTCTGGGATTTTGGCCGGGAAAAAGCCCAAATTTAAGAGGCATGTAACTTTGCTCAGACAACAAATTTCGAACTGAAACTTAAGACATATAATGAAAAAGACTTAATCATTCTATGGTGTAAATTTCATTGAATCCATGAACCCAAATTTCATTGAAGTAATTTTTTTTGGGAATGACCCATATATATATATATATATATATAGTATATATATATATAGGGTTGTTCTTATTTTTCAAATGTTTGAAATGTTAGCGACTTTGAGCATTTTCTGTTTCTTGGTGATAAAAGAAGACGACATACAAAGTTTGAACAAAATCGGTCAACATTACGAGGTCGCGCAACGAGGTCAAAGTTTTAAAAATTTAGTAAAAATATAGTTTTCCGCAAATTTCTTCAAAATGGTGGACGTTACAGACTTCAATAATAATTATTAATTTAAAGGAAATCTAATTTACTACCAGACGTATGTTTGATGTTTTTTAATAAAACAAAGTTTTCAGTAAAAACAAAGCAAGAAAGGGAGTGAGTATTGTTAGCTTATTTCATAGCTTTTTTGTATCAATTAACTTCACTCGCCTGTAGAAGATGACTTGTTCGCTTCAGAGTAAAATAGTACTTTTAAGTTTAGTAAAACTTTAGATGATAAATCCAAAAATGAACTTGGTTAAATTCTATCAGTTCAGAATTCAGTACAATCTGAGTTTACATCATATGATTCAGAGCCTGTATTGACCTATAAGAAATCGATTATGAAAAAAAAAAAATAATGTGTTTCTTAGATTTGCGTCAAGGTATCCTCTCAAAATTTTACTTTGTCTCTGACGCATACATAATCCATTATATGCGTCATTTTGTACGCAAAATAGGCTTTTTTTAATGTACATATAACTCTCTACTTATTAAACTCACATGATTTAGTATACCAAAATATTAAAGCTGGTTAACCAAGCTTTCATTTGATATGTTTGGTGTTCTAAAAATCGCTATACTTTAAGAGATATAAGCAAATACGTACTGTCCCCCAAAAATTGTCTTTTGATATGAGAATATACGATTACCATCTGGTAATGCTGTTAGTGTTACCTGGATAGAAAGAGAAAGAGAATGGAGGGGTATTTTTCCTCCCTTCTCTCCCTTCATTTTTTCTTGCTATCCAGGTAACACTAACTCGTAATGTTGACCGATTTTGTTCAAACTTTGTATGTCGTCTTCTTTTATCACCAAGAAACAGAAAATGCTCAAAGTCGCTAACATTTCAAACATTTGAAAAATAAGAACAACCCTAATATATATATATATATATATGAATATATGAATATTTAAATGCGCTTCAAAGGTGGTATATTTCCCGGGCACATACATAAATCTTAAGATTTATATTTACTTTCAGGACATAATCAAATATTTTCTATCTTCCAAACATGTATAAATCTACCTATAGGTAGTAGTATATTGTGGTGATAACCTATCACCATTAAGGGGATATCCTCCAAAAGCAATATTTGATCCTTTTTATCAATTTATAAAAAAGCTCATTATTTATTATTACTTTTATTGTATGCCAAAATAAGATATGGGACATTAAAAAGGAAACAATATGATATCTTCTCCTTGATTATAAGATTATTTTTCTCTTTTATGAATTCAATTATTAGGAATTCAATTATTAGGGAAATCAAACAAGTAATTCTCGCAAACTCACCGAATTCCCATTTTTTTCATTTTGTAGCATTGTTTTCTTCTTTCTCTACGTCCGATAGTCAGAGTGTAGATCTATTTATCGAATGATATAACATTCTTTTTCCTCATAGTAAGAGCAATCGCTTGATTCAATTAAATGTGATATTGGAGATGATTATTCAAAAGACTCAGAAATGACATGGAGAAGATAAAATTAATACTTTTAAGTATGATTTTCTTTTTTCTAAATTAATGATGTTCACTCATCTTCAGCCGACTAGTGAAGGGACACTTTTTCCCGTAATGTCAAATGACTTTTTCATTTTTCCTTACCACTTTCTTTTAGCCATCACATTTCAAATACACCCCCTTTTTCCAATCCTTATCAATTCGAAACTAGAGAGATATTAGATATATTCCTCTCCTTTAAGAGAAAAGACTTTTGGTACTTTATACCAAAGGCAAACGTATACGTCACGCTCTTCTAAACTCTATTTTTTCTTCTAACCCTGATATAGTTTACTTGCAGGATATAAAACAAGAGGTTTTTTCATCGTGTACTACTGGATGTTTGATATGTAAGCCTGGGCGCTACCATGTGTTTTTCACGGGAAAAAATTCGAGAAGAGGAGTACTTACCTTCATCACAAAAAGGATTTAAAACAGTGAATTGTGCTGAGGAACATTCTATGCAGAGCGATTGGCATAAGCTGTATGTATCGACTAATAGCATGTATTTCTGCATTATCAACGCGTACGGACCCAACAAACATTCTCCACTATTCTTTAAGTCAATAATGGATTCCACAACCTTTAAAGATATTCCTTTAATAATTGTTGGTGATCTAAATGTTGATTTAGACCAAAAAAATGGGAATTATCCTAATTTGCATCTGCTTAACATCTTAATGGCTCAACTTAATTTGATCGACGGCGTAAAGAGAAAACAGTCCCCAGCAGCTCATTTTATGGAAGAGAGGATCCCAATCTTTTCGGATTCACCACGCTTTGGTCTCACCGTCATTGTTTCGATAAATTAAAGGTAAAGCCTATAGACCAGAGCTTTTTTCAGATCATTTCATTTTAGAAATTGAGATGAGTTGCTCCCCATGTAAAAAGTCCTTTAAAGTTCCAAAGTGGGTTACCAAAGAACCTAAATTTGGAGATGAGGTAAGGAAAATTTTGATACAGAGCTTCAGTCATTATTTGTCGTCAGATAAGATTGCCACTGTTTTTAATAGAGTGATTCGTATCTCTACCTTAGACTTTCTATATAAACACTGGAAGCACGCAAAGGAACGACAGAAGAAAATTGACCTCACACTTAGTAAACGTTCGTTATTTCTCCAAACATTCTCAGCGGAGGTGATTAACTCTTTTAGAATTGCTGAAGTGGCGGAATCGGAAATGACAAAAAAAGTTGAAGCAGAAAGTAACCCTTACACACGGACGAAAGACTTATCGCCAAAAGAAAAATTATCTGCAAATTCGATTTCAAAAATTAGGGACAAGGGTAGAGTCTGGACTCGGCCAAACGACATTTTAAACTGCTTCCATTCACAATTTCAGGAAATCGTTTACTCTAACAATGGATACTTTCCTCGAAAAATGAATGTTAAGCATCATATTTTTTTTTGCCCTGGATAGGATTAAAACATACATCAAAATTAAATTTTATCCCAAAAAGGCTTCTGGTGTTGATGGTGTCATTGGAGAAATCTATACATCTTTTCCGGAAGAAACAGCCCCTTTCTTCTTCCTCTGGGAGAATCAATGGAAAAAATGGAAGGCTACCGAGATCACTCACAAAAGGAAGAATAGTTCTTATCCCCAAGAAAGGAAATGGGACAGAAATAAACCATTGGAGACCCATAACTGTTCTCAATCAATCCCATAGAATTCTTTCCGGAGTTTTGGCTCAAGAAATGGAAAAGGAGCTCAATAAAAAAATTGGAAATAGCCAGAAGGGTTTTCTAAGAAATCGAAAAGTACATGACGTCTCTCGAAATATTCAAGCTCTGATTGAGTCTGTGAGATCTAGGGGAAAATATGGAGCTGTGGTGGGAAAAGATTTCAATAAAGCTTTTGATTCTATTTCCCACCAACAAATACTCCAATCAGTGAGTAAATTGCTCCTCAAAGAGTTTTTCAATCATGTGCGATCTCTTTTACTTAAAGGATCTTCTGTTATTACCCTCGGAGGCTTGGAAAGTAAACCAATTCTGCTAAAAAGGAGCTGTAGGCAAGGATGTCCGTCTGCACCCTTGCTCTTTATAGCAGCTATTGAAGAGCTTGTGATTAGATTAAACGAAAATATGGTTGTTTTGGTGTCCAATTATCTAAGTCAAAACACCTTATTGATCTCTACGCGGACGACATAACCCTAACTATTGAAGTCAATTCCGAATCACAATTAATAAAACGAATTGAAATTCTTCTGATGTCATTCCAAAAGTTCAAAGTGAGGTCTGGCTTGGAAATAAATCGTTCCAAAACTTTCATTTCACCAATAGGTTTACGGAGTCCTGTGGATGATAAAATAGTTAGTGGGTGCTCTATAAAAAAATAGAGTTTCAATATTAGGAGTCGACTGGGGATCTGAAGGTATTCACTGAAATAATTGGAATCAAATGACTGGGCTAATCAACAATAGGATATTAAGCTGGAGGCAGTATAACCTTCAAACGAGAATTGATCTTTACAATTCGCAGTTCATTCCTATTGCTCTATACAAAGCTTCCGTTTCTCCTATTATAGTAGAAAGAGCTATGCTTGAGGAGGATGCTTGGCTCCTTAAACTCTTTCATAAGCGCTACCTTCCAACTTTGAAGAGACCTAAAAAACAAATTGGTGGAGGTTTTGCTCTTTTATCCCAAATAATTCCACGAATATATATTAAAGTCTTTATAAACATCTCCAAACATCCGGATAGGAATGGAGGAGAGCTATAACTCATACCGATCTGTATTTCCGTCTCCTATTTGGAACAGATCTAACAAATATATATACTGTAGCGTTATCAGAGACTTGGGCTGCAGCACAACGAATTAAATGGAAATGTGCCCCAAATTTTCAAAGTGAGTCCACGGTGGATATTTTCCGTCAACACTCCAAGAAAAAAATATTTAAAAAAATTTAGGCAATCCGCCTGAATTGGAGGAAAATGCAATTAGGAACAAAATTTTAACTGTTCGTAATACGACACCTAATACTGTATTTAGTTATGGCCGTTTTCACTTTTCGTTAACAAGAACTGCTCGTCTCTATAAACCTCCTTGTCCATGGCACCTCAAAATGTCATCTGTAAGTTTTCGTGAGGGGAATGGGACAATTCAGCGCCACCGACAGCCGCCGCCGATTCAGCACAGCGCCGATTCAGCGACCGGCCGATTCAGCGCCAGCCAATTCAGCGACGGCCGATTCAGCGCCAGCCTCAATGACTTTGATTTTAAAAAATTCAGACCTTTTTTCAAAGAAAATTATGTTTTCTGTAGCAGTACAATTGGTCAAACCTAGCACAAGATAATTGTCTTAAACCCACCTACATAGGTAAAAATACGAGTAAAGAAACCCTCAATTCTTGGTCCTCGGGTCCCACCAGCCACAAAAATGGTGTATTGGGTTTCAAACCCATCGCAAATTGTAAAAATACGAGTAAGGAACCCCTCAAATGCCCTTTTGCACACCTTAAGTTCTCGGGTCCCGCCAGCCGCAACAGTGTAGTATTGGGGTTTCAAACCCTTTTCCAATTATAAAAATACCGGTTAGGAACCCTTAAATGCCATTTTATGCACCTTGGGTCCTCAAGTCCCGCCAGCCGCATTAATGGGGTATTGGGGTTCAAACCCTCCGCCAATTGTAAAAATACGTGTCCTTACACGTATTTTTACAATTAGGAACCCTTCAAATATATTTATATATTTATGTAAAAAGCACGCAACCTTTTTCACAAAAAAGTATTTATTAGAGGTGAGCGACCATAATTGGCGAAGGGTTTCAAACCCCAATACCCCATTTTTGCGGCTGGCGGAACCCAAAGGCCGAAGGTGCACAAAATGGTATTTGAGGGGTTCCTAACTTGTAGTTTTACTAATGGCGGTGGGACTAAACCCCCAATACCACACTGCTTAAAACCCAAAATCCTTCGTTCCTCGATGGTTTCTGCTGCCGCCCGATATACCGCCTTCAGCCTTAAGATTCCATCCGACACCGATGATTTATGGATAAGTGCCGGAAACATTATCAAGTTTTACCCTTCAAAGTCAAAGAGATATATTAAAATTTTGAAAAGAATAATGAAACATTTTAATTAATCAGCTCTTGTGATGTTTTTATTGTAACGCCTTTTATTTAGATATTTTATTATTAACTATAATGTTTATTTTCTTTATATATACTTTTTATACAACATTTTAAATAATAAAGGAGATTTAAAAAAAACTTATACTCTAGTGACTGTAAAACTCCATTTCTATATCTATACAATATATGTAAAGTATAAACAAAGAATATGTATATATTCAGAAATGATCATAGTAGATCTTTTTTATTATAAATTCACGTTGCATAACCACTCTTCTGGAGTCTACACTCATTTATTAGAATAAAAAATCATGGATTACTCAGTTTTTTAAGTAAAATAAGGTTTTCCTATGTTACTATCCTTTTTGTGATTAACTCTATTTGGCAGGTTTGAAACAACAGCACAGTCTTTCCCTTAGAATAGCTGTGCCACGAGATGTTGTTAGGTGTGCCGTGGGAAATTATCAATACGTGTGTCTGTAGTAGCAGTCTTTCTTACATAACAGAAGGTGACAACAGCAAATAGCATGTCCTAGGAGACAAGAGAATGAATGACGCATGTATGCAGCAACAGGCGGCGTTGACATGTCATTATGGATAGCAGGACGACAGTAAAAGTGATGGATCAATTTTTGAAGAGGAAAAATGCTAACTCTGAACTGAATCCTTGACAAAGATTCAGAGCCGGATGAACGCTCTAGTAGGAGTGAAGATCAAAACAAATCAAAGACGGTGTCGTACAGTTTCTGTTGCGAGGCAATACAACGATTGATATCTTTCATTTGGATTTACGTTTACCAGAGATGCAACGGCACTGACTCCATTTGTTTGGTATGTTGTGAAAAGGTCTCCAACAGTTCTATGACCCAGAATAAGCTTAACTGCAATGTTCAAACGCTACACCTTTCACAATAAAACAAAAATATGTAGTACATATTTCATGAACACACGTAGAAACGGTCACTTTTCTCGAGAAAACTGCAAAGTTTAACGAGACAGCCTTTGAAGCTATTTACTTTGTCACATAAACTTTTGCCTAAATGAAAAAGTTCCACACTGTGACAAAGCGATGAATACTACTGCTAGCAAAGCCATTATAAATTAGATGCTCGGAAACGAAGCGGCTAAAGAAACAGCCAAAGCCCCTCAATCAGATAACAAAACAAATGAGATTCTTGCAGATGTTGAAAGTGTGATTTTTGAAGAAGATCCATGTCAATAATAAACATGTATTACATCTTGATGAGTCTACCAATATAATGAACAAGCTCAACTCTTGGCCAATGCGTTTTGTGGATGGAGATACAATCAGAGAAAACTTTCAATTTTGCAAGGCTTTGTCAGAAAAACCTTAATAGAGAAGACATTTTTCGGGTCATATAAGAATATATCGAAAAAGAAAGACTGAAGTGGGAAAACTGCATGAGTATCTGCACTGATGGAGCTACTGCCATGGTTAGGTGCACAAAAGACAACCACACTGAAAAGGGAACATCGCTATGTTTTACACTGCCAAAACCTTTCCACCACCTGACGTTGTTCCCGCATAGAATGATGTTGTGCACATGGCAAACTTTGGGACGTCACAACCTGTGAAAACTCGCATATTTGCAGCTTTGTGTGAAGAAATGAGAGCGGAACATGAAGCCTTGTTGTTTCATTTGGATGTCTGATAGTTGGTTGTTGCAAGATTGAGCTTTGAGAGGAACTTAAAAAGTTTCTGACACATGAAGCGTCGATTAGGCAAAGCTTCAAGCAACCTGGTAGATATTTTTCATAATCTAAATGAACTGAACAAACAACTGCAAGGCCAAAATGCTTATAAGGGATATAAACTAAACGGATTATGTTTAAAAGAGCAAGTTGTTATTATTTGACGTCCGTATTCAATGTTAAACAAAAAGCTTTTTCACATTTTTCCCTGATGTTGTGTCGAAGGATTTTTTTCAAAAAAAAAAGAAACGTGCCTTAGCTCAAAAAGCTTAAAAACATTTACCCTAGAATATTATCGACCTAGGCTACGTTTTTAGTGATAAGAATAACCATATCACATTGTTCTCACAAAATACTTTAAAAAATTCACCATTCCATTATTACACCCTACCCTTTTCAATTAGGAATCTACTCCTTCTTTCTTTTATTTATTTATCTCTGATAAAGTATTATATAAATGAATGCAGCAAAACCGCTTTTAATGAATAATTAAGTTGGAGATAATTAAATTTAGTAAGTCAAATAGTGGTGGAACATGATTGCATAGATATAAGTATTAAGGAAAGGTTGCATAAACGATGTGGGAGTATATATATATATATATATATATATATATATATATATATATATATATATATATATATATATATATATATATATATATATATATATATATATATATAGTATATATATATATATATATATATATATATATACTAGGGCTGTTTTATTTTTCAAATGTTTGAAATGTTAGCAACATTGTGGATTTCTGTTTCTTGGTGATAAAAGAAGACGACATACAAAGTTTGAACAAAATCGGTGAACATTATGAGGTCGTGCAACGAGGTCAAAGTTTTAAAAATTTAGTAAAAATATAGCTTTCCGCTAATTTCTTCAAAATGGTGGACGTTACAGACTTCAATAATAATTATTAATTTGAAGAAAATCTAATTTACTACCAGACGTATGTTTGATGTTTTTTAATAAAACAAAGTTTTCAGTAAAAACAAAGAAAAAAATGGAGTGTGTAATGATAGCATATTTCATAGCTTTTTTGTATCAATTAACTTCACTCGCCTGTAGAAGATGACTTGTTCGCTTCAGAGTAAAATAGTATTTTTAAGTTTAGTACACCTTTGAATGATAAATCCAAAAATGACCTTGGTTGCATTCTATCAATTCAGAATTCAGTACAATCTGAGTTTACATCATATGATTCAGAGCCTGTATTGACCTATAAGAAATCGATTATGAAAAAAAATATAATAATGTGTTTCTTAGATTTGCGTCAAGTTATCCTCTCAAAATTTTACTTTGTCTCTGACGCATTTATAATCCATTATATGCGTCATTTTGTACGCGAGATTTGTTTTTTTTTAATGTACATATAACTCTCTACTTATTAAATTGACATAATTTAGTATACCAAAATATTAAAGCTGGTGTACCGAGCTTTCATTTGGTATGTTTGGTGTTGTAAAAATCGCTATACTTTAAGAGATATAAGCAAATACATATTTGCACGTACTCTCCCCAAAAAATTGATCTTTTGGTATGAGAATATACAATTACCACTTGGTAACTGCTGTTACTGTTAGCTGGATAGAAAGATAAAGAAAAAAAGAAGGGAGAGAGTATTTTGACTCACTTCTCTCCCTTCTTTTTTTCTTTGTTTTTACTGAAAACTTTGTTTTATTAAAAAACATCATATATACGTCTGGTAGTAAATTAAATTTCCTTTAAATTAATAATTATTATTGAAGTCTGTAACGTCCACCATTTTGAAGAAATTTGCGGAAAACTATATTTTACTAAATTTTAAAAACTTTGACCTCGTTGTGCGACCTCGTAATGTTGACCGATTTTGTTCAAACTTTGTATATCGTCTTCTTTTATCACCAAGAAACAGAAAATACACAATGTTGCTAACATTTCAAACATTTGAAAAATAAGAACAGCCCTAATATATATAAATATATATACATATAAATATCTGTATTTTAGGCTTGTAGAGAGCTATGCATGTACATATATTTTATATACTACATTGGAAAGGAAGGAAAAATTATTTTTAAAATATTTTTTTTACCTATTTCGTCAAAATAGTTATTAATTATTAAAAGTACGCTAAAATATAAATGATAGCAGCCGATATGTGCAGTCTAAATTACTTACTTTTAGACACATAAAAAAGGAAAACAAATGAATGGTTCGGCAAAATTAATTAAGGCTACTAAATAAACTTGAAATAAATAAAAAACAAGTTCATTTTTTTAACAAAATAGGTTGTTTGTCATACCCATTTTGCATAATATTTTTTCACCAAATCCAATTTTGATTACTATATCATCATAAAACTCAATTTCCATTGGTGCCGCCCTAAATGGCCCATGCGGCAGGCATTCCAGGGGCCCAAATTTAAAAAAAAATCCTGTCGATTATTTAAGCATTGGAGAACCAGAAAATCATCTATTTTAATTTTTCAAAGAATAGTGTTAAATTTGAACAAGTCTTATGTTATATATATATAATTTTTTATTGTAAATAAACTATAAAATGATAAAACAATATGATAAAGTAGATCTGTAAAAATATATTTTTTGGTATCGGCATAAGAAATCTCCCAACCAGTCAATCAATACATCTAAATATCAAGTATCCATTTTTAGAACTCCGATATTGTATAGTTAATCATTTTTATACATTACAGATAATAAATATTTATCACTGAGATTAAATGATATTATAATAATTTTATACTCTGATTTTAATATTTTTTATATTATACACTATAGTAATAAAAATATAACATATTTACTTTTGTCCAACGATATATTTTACTTAAAGGAACAAATAAAACGTAACAAAAAAGAGCAAAAAAAGAAATTTTTAAGAAACAAAAAAATTAATCGCAATAATTAATTTTTCTTAAATTAATAGTAATTTGTCAATCAGAGTAAAAAAACAGGTTTCTTTTTCTACGTTGCAATGTTTCCCTAATAGATTTTTCATGGTTGAAAAAATATCAGTCAAAGTTCTTGCAATTATAAGAAATATGTTTAAAAAGCTTAGGGCTTAAGTGAGCAGTCGATGACAAACTAAAACAAAGTTTACTTTTTCCCTTAATTTATGTGTATCAACCTTTTCAAAACAAAAGTTTCGTCTCTTATCTTAAGTGATGTTTTCTCACAAGACATAAATAAATTGTGACAGTCTAAATAAATAAACAACACGAAAGAAAGCAAAACGGGAGACATTTATAAGTATTTATATATATATACTGTTTTTAATTCAATTTAAACACAAGATGCTTTAAATATATGTTTGCTGTTTGAAAAAACTGCAGTTTTATATTGAGTGTTAATATTGATTGGTTTTTACCATGGAAAAAGTTGAATAACTCAAATACTACGGCTACAAAATAATTGATTCAAAATGACCGTTTTTTGCATTGACAATCTTGCTTAAGCGATTGGGGACATCGGTACAACTAGTACGCACCACCTCCTCCGGGATATTGGCCCAAGCCCACTCAATGTGACGGACCAAATAATCTCTGTTGCGTTTGTGGGTGTCGTTGGACTCCCTCTCAAACAGTGACTACATGGTGAAGTCAAGGGGATTCAAGTCTGGTGAAGAAGGAGGCCAAAGTTCCTTTGGCCAAAAGGGGTCGAAATTGAACTTACACCATGACTGCACGAGGTTTACACTGTGTGCGGGAGCAGAGTCTTGAGTGAAGCAGACTGTGTCATCGTGAAACTCTTCCTGGATCCATGACAACATATTGTCCTTCTTTTATTGCTTTGTGTCCTCCGATAGACACTGGTGTTTTCGTAGCTTTTATGGGTGGAGATGGGGGTCCTTTTTCATTATATCTTGAATGGTTTCCCGACTAACGTTCCACTCCCTGGCTAACTTGTGCATGAATCGTGAAGGATATCGCCTCACTCGGTTTTCCTGACCTAAGTCCACACGTTGCGAAGTCTACCCGCTCTGGGTAGAGAGAGGCCCTAGATCCATCATCAAATCGCTTCCTGCACCTCCAGACGAATTTCCGATTCACTTTGAACAGATTGACGATGTCTTTGGTGCAATGATCTTGCTTCAAAAGATCATTCTATGGTAAATTTCTTAGCATTGATCAAATGAACTGGCATTTTTGTTATTGCCAGCTGACGTGGCTGTATATATGTGTACAAAAATAAATAATTCCTGAAGTTATCATTAACTCTCAAAGTTTGGGGGTCATAATTAATAGCCACCCTGTTTGTTTATATATGATATATGTACATGAGAGGGATTCTATGAGAGAGACATTATGAAATTACCTTCAAAATGGCAACAAGTTGTCGGACAAAACGGGCATATTTGACCTAAATCGTATCATCTAACTATGCTAAACAAAACCTTCAATTTAATGCAAAAAAATGGATTTATTTTTACTACACCTATTATATATATATTATTACACATACATATATATATATATATATATATATACTATACTAGCGAATGTTACCCGGCGCTGCCCAGGATTTTCCAACTTGATAATAGTCTAGAATGAAAAACAAATCACACGTATAATCTTAGTGATGTCATCGCATGTGACTTTTCATATTAAAATTAGTTCCTTAAAAAGTTGTGATTGGGTCTTCATTGCCATTTTTCCGTTTTGTATTTTTTATGGCTAGGAATTTAAACATCATAAAAAACACACGAATAATTTTAGTGATGTCATCGCATGTGACTTTTCATATTAAAATTAGTTCCTTAAAAAGTTGTCATTGGGTATCATTGCCATTTTTCCGTTTTGTATTCCTTATGGCGGGAATTTAAACATCATTAAAAAATCACACGAATAATTTTAGTGATGTCATCGCATGTGACTTTTCATATTAAAATTAGTTCCTTAAAAAGTTGTCATTGGGTCTTCATTGCCATTTTTTCCATTTTCGTATTCCTTAAGACTGGGTATTTAAATATCATACAAGAAGTTATTTTTTAAGTCATTTCACAGGGAACATAACGTGCCGAATATATGTATGATAGCGCTGAATATCAGAGTATTTGTTTGATCTCCGTTGATGGGGGAAAACAGCAATTACTTAAGAGAGAGTACGACTTTATATATTTATCAAGAAAAGCTGAGTTATTGACATCACACTCTATATATAGGCATTATTATAATTTGATTAGTGCGATATTGCGTTATAAAAAAGTTGTTATTTTCCACAAACTTTAAATTTGGGGGGAAAGACAGGGACATAAAAACTTAATTTTAAGTAATCATGTGGAAAACGAATTTTTCGGGAAACACTCAAAAAATAAAAACACGTCCTACAACCTCAGTCTCTTCCACAGAAAATTTGATCAAAATCTAACATGGTAATTTTAAAAAACCGACAAAAACGGGTTTGACGCATAAAACAATAAACATGTCGATGACGAATTTTACGGGAGATGGCAACCCCACTAAAACACTCCCTGAGTTCTCAAAACTATTCACTGAAACTTTCGTCAGGATCTATGAACCGGTCGGGAGATATAGGGAAACGAACGAACGAACGGAATTCTTTTTTATTAGTATACTAGCGTACGTTACCCGGCGCTGCCCGGGATTTTCAACTTGACAATAGTCTGGAATGAAAAAAATCACACGAATAATTCTAGTGATGTCATCGCATGTGAAGTTCTTAAAAAGTTCATTCAGTTTCATTGTCTTCATTGCCATTTTTTTCCGTTTTGTATTCCTTAAGGCTGGGTATTTTAAACATCGTAAAAAGTAATCACACGAATAATTTCAGTGATGTCATCGCATGTGACTTTTCATATTAAAATCAGTTCCTTCAACAGTTGTCATTGTGTCTTCATTGCCATTTTTCCGTATTATATTCCTTACGGCAGGGTACATAAACATCGCACAAAGAAAAAATCACACGAATAATTTCAGTGAATCATTGCATGTGACTTTTCATATTAAAACCAGTTCCTTAAAAGTTGTCATTGAGTCTTCATTGCCATTTTTTCCGTTTTATATTCCTTACGCTGGGTATTTTAACATCGCACAAAGAAAAAATTACACGAATAATTCAGTGAAATCATTGCATGTGATTTTTCATATTAAAACCAGTTCCTTAAAAAGTTGTCGTAGCTCTTCATTGCCATTTTTCCGTTATGTTTGTTTTACGGCTGAGTTTTTAAACATCGTAAAAAGAAGAAATTACACGAATATTTTAAGTGATGTTCTCACATTGGATTTTTCATTTTAAAATCAGTTTCTTAAAAAGTTATCATCGGGTCTTCATTGCCATTTTTTTCTGTTTGGTATTCCTGGGTATTCAAATACCATAAAAAGAAGTTATTTTTAAGCCATTTCATAGAGTGCTAATGTTATTTTGCTAATGAAAAGTAGTTCCTTAAAAAGTCGTCATTTCATCGTCCTTGCCATTTTTTCCGTTTTGTGTTCCTTAAGGCTGGGTATTGACATCACTCTCCATCTTTAGGTATTATTAAAATTCGATTAGTACGATGTTGCAATATAAAAAAATGTTGTTATTTTTCCACAAAAGTTAAATTTTGGGAACATACAGGGACAGAAAAAAAATTAAGTGATCATGTAGAAACGAATTTTCCGAAAACCACGTCTTTATTACCTTATACTCATTCCCCAGAAAATTGGAAAAAATCTAATTTGGCAATCTTAAAAATACAAAAAAACAATTTGGCGAATAAAATAACATGGCGATGACGAATTTTCCAGGTTTTGACAACCCCACTAAAACACTCCCTGAGCTCTCAAAACTATTCACTGAAAATTTCGTCAGGATCTAATGAACCGTTCGGGAGATACAGGGAAACGAACGATCGAACGAACGAACAAAC
>CP045893.1:24251323-24332897 GCA_013387185.1 Caligus rogercresseyi | reverse complement strand
ACACATGGATAGGCTTGGCAGTGTGAGAATTTTTATTTTCTAGACGAAGTAAGATATTCCATTATTGGGGTGGTTTATAAGATAGTTTTTCCCGCTGATTTCAAAATGGAAAAAAAAAAGTTCAAAAAGTGACTTTTAACCGGAAATCGAAACCGGAAGTACACGAGCTGATGCTCGCTGAACGCTGAAAGTATGTTTAAAAACGCGCAGTACAATTTCACATAAGTATGCGAAGTTTCAAGACTCAGCGTGATTCAGCAAATAGAAAATTTTCAGATTTACCGAAAAAAAGTGTCTATTGACGATTAATTCTAGATTTTCAAAAAAAGGTTTAATTCGATGTCTTTATGGTTTAGTAAAATAAAAGAAGAAAAAGACGTCATTTGAAACCGAAATCACCAGATTTGGTCAAGTACAGACTTTGGAGAACTATCAGATGCCAGGTGATGCAGGACTTTGGTTCTTACTGAAAACTCCATAAATAATCATTTTTTTATTATTTTTCAAATGATAGAAGAAAAATACTATTAAAATCAGGTATACCCTCTTCCTGATAAGAGTGAAACTATTTTTGACATTGAACTTCAAAAATGGTTCGTTCTTAAAATGACAGATATACCGACTTTTATCAAAGTACTCACGTACCCGCGCCTACATGTTTTACCGTAAATAAGGGCCTGTTATTATGAAAAAATTCATAATCAGAGATGGTATTTATTTCGCAAAAAGACATTTATGGCAACTCATGGGGGTCTATTTAGGGGTTTTCGGGGTCGCTGATCACGATAAGCGTGGTTAAAAATGTCTAGAAGACTTTAAAACCCTTCAAAAAAGTATTTAAATGGGTTTGATGGTGTTTTCAGCAAACCGGAAATGCGACCTCGGACCGGAAATCCGACTTCAGATTCGAGTTCCTCGGGTCGAACTTACCCTAAACACTCCTAATATATAAACAATTAACCTTTTCTAGAAAAAGGTCTCACACTGCCAAGCCTACACATGGAATGACATTACATTTTGGGGATGATCTCTTTATTTCAACGTCCAAACCGTCTTCTTACGTCTAGGTATTAAAAAAAACTTGAGGAAATGCTTCATGATGGCTTCAATTTCTGAGTACTTTTTGCCAGCTATATAAAGATAACTTTGGAAAGGTACGTCCTTTTTAATTCCAATTCAACAATTGATATTGTTTACCAAACTATGAGAAGAAACATTTCTTCGTAAACTTTCTTGCACCAGAAGTGGATTGCTCTTTCTAAAGAGATTTATTCAGTCCACGATCCTTATTGAGATCCAGTATTTAACTCTCGAAATTTTTTGCTTCCCAAGGAAGGAAAGCGGCAATCTCTCAGCGAGTTCCAAACCCATGGCATTGCATCAAATTTAAAAGAGAAAGCATATAAACTAGAGGCATTATACACTCAGAGAGTGTGTACCTCCGCCGATCCCCACAACATTCCCATTCAAACTAAAGCTTTAAAGTAAAGTAGCTGCATCGGGCAGATAGCTTGGAAAAGATTTTCATTGAGTCTCTTTTTTCTTTTTGTCCGGCAGATGTCGCTTTGGGACTTTAAAGTATGACGTCATACCGGTTTTTTTTTCGATCCCCTTCATAACATCCATTTAAATAATTGCAGCGTATCACTACTCTTGTTTTTAACTATTATAACAACGATAATTAATATTTTAATGTATAAAGCAACTGCATTAGAAAACATTTGAGTTTACTTGAATGTTTAGGAGGTGAGGTTTCATGTGGAGTATCGAGCGCAAAGTTCCGCGGAGCAATAAAAATAATACTTTACTACCTTGGACACGACAATGTTATTGAGTCAATTGTTTAAGTCTACGCACTAATACGT
This sequence comes from Caligus rogercresseyi, assembly GCA_013387185.1. Taxonomy (NCBI): domain Eukaryota; kingdom Metazoa; phylum Arthropoda; class Copepoda; order Siphonostomatoida; family Caligidae; genus Caligus; species Caligus rogercresseyi. The sequence goes on along the minus strand of CP045893.1, from coordinate 24,331,032 downwards.
CACAAGGGCACTTGATGTATCTCAAAATTCATTCATATTTATTTACTTAGCTGCATCAACATCAACGCCTCTAGCGGATGAATAAAGCGAAAGGAAGCCAAGAAATAATGAAAATCAGAACAAAAGCTCTTGATGCGCTACTTTACTTTAAAGCTTTAATTCAAACATTCTCCCTTTCACGAACGCCCTATTTTCTATCTCTAATCATTCTTTCCTCTCTGTTAGCTCATTTTGCATATTAAAAAAGCACTCAGAGACGGGAAGAGGAAGAAGTTTAAGCTACGTCACTGGGTTAACATAGTCCTGAGCTGATATATGAACAATACACGTCATGAATATTTTTTTTGCGTTTGTTCTTTCCTACTCCCTGAATAGAGACCCCATTTCATTTAGTATTTTGCTCATTTTGCATATTAAAAAGGCACTTACAGATGCCAAAATTTAATCACTTGTTCCTTTGGCATTTCCAACAACTCCACAAAGTTTCATTCGAATCCGTTCTGTACTTTTTGAGTTATCCTTCTGACAAACAAACCAACAAACGCCAGTGAAAACAATACCTCCTTCGCGGAGGTAATAAACGAGCAATATATTAAAGAATTGCACTTCCAATAACATGGATACTTAAAATATAGGGTTCAATTTCAAGAGTTAATGAGGACTAAAAGTTTACAGCTCAGTTCCAAATATCGTCGGGCAGTATTTTCTTTATGACTCCATGCAAAACAGTGGTTTACTTGAGAAGAACAAAATACTGCATGACTTTGCAAATTGTCCGTCTCTTGATATCTTGAATAAATGAACCTTTTACTCTTCTTTTGGGCTTAACTCAAAACTTTTGTAAGTAATACAAAAGTGCTTACTACACATGGTTCTTCTAAGTTGCCAAAGTTACATTTCACAACGGCTAGCTAGCGCCATTTATATATCTGCTGTAGTTACTATCCATTAAGATCCCTGAAGTTAATTATTCTTCATTGGTGCATACATATGCTCCGTACAGTATTTTAATTTCTTAACACTTAAAACGAGTTAACAACAAGCTTAGATATTGTAGATTTCAATTTATCTTCTGTGAATTCGATTTATCCTAGGAATTTCCTAGTTTTATTATACATTATTTTTGTTTTGTGTCAACATATTTCAATTGCACTGATTTTTTAAAATAACTTGAAAATTATATATACGGTCTAATAAATCGTTTTCTATTTTGATATTCGTGAAAAACTTTTACATTAAGAAATCTAATTTAAAACTAAAATTGTTATTTATACATTTTATTATATGTAATTTCTTTTAATAAATAAAGTTAAATAATAATAATAAGTATCTCAAGAAAGATAATAATTATTAATATTCTTAAAAATTACTTTATATCACCTCACACAAGCATTGATATAATTTCTTAAGAGTTTTTGACGAATGATTAATTATGAAAGGAATATTAAATTCAAGGCTAAATGGTATCATTGATTATTTTTACAAAGAATATCATTTATTATAAGTAGCGTAGGTACAATTTGGAGTTATAAAGAGTTTTTCTAGTATTTTTTAAGGGGGAAAGCATATTTAATACGATTCCCTTTAATAAGTCTTTCTTGTGATGATAACTTTAAACGACTTGGTCCTCCGTCACTGAAACATCTATCATTTTAGTGTATGAGTTTGATAATAAAACTCGCGTTATCATTTTATTATTTTAAAGCTGGCTCCAATCCAATCATCAACTATGGAACAGAAGCAGTCTCCTTTCATGTAAGAATATGAGTTAAGTAGGGTGACCAAGAGTCATCTAGACTGTTCAACATAGGATTCGTCTCATTCAAAGTGCTCGCAATGCAAACGACCTTACGTTGATCTTAAATGGAAGCATCTTTCAAACAATACAAATTACAGTTTTTCCTTTTAAAGATTTTCCCCAACCTCCAAGGTAAAATCCATGAAACACAAATGGGGTTGATCATAAAATACAAGGGATTGAAAACGAAGGGTTGGGCAAGCTTTCGAGAATCCGAAAGCATAAAACTACTGGCATTATGGGTGGGGGAAAAACAATCAACAAAAGACCATTCAGGAAGTAGACAACAACGCCCACGTAAATTTTTAGGTAGTTTGAATCCGTGTATGTGGGACAGAATCAGTACCTGGAACACCTGCACAATTCCGACTGTCACTCACTTATAGAAGATAACACTTACGTTAGGGAAGCCTGCAAGGCAATATCTGAACTAAAAAATCTTTACTTCAGAAAAACCAAAAAAAAAAAAACATTTCTTATGATAAAGTCTATATAGAGATTTCAACAAGGACTGTCAGTCTGTAATTTATGAATATAGAATATGGAGATCTAAGCTATTTGGATGTCCCGGGGAACACTGGGCGAATTCCTAAAGTAAAAGAAAGTATTTATCAATTAAAGTAATGGTTAAGCTTTAAGAAGACACTAAAAGGTCTTTTTTCAATTAGGATTCATCAACTCTGTGGGGCATTTAAAGAAGTTGCAGCAAAGTTTGAGCTTTCCTTGGGATGGACAACTTACCGAATATTGTTCGTTTTTTTATTTTTTTTTTCGATAGAATTGTATCCGTATGGATATGAATAAACATTATAGCATTGAAAGTTTAACATTTGTAGGACCATTGGGTTATAAAGTCTATTCGAAAAAAATAATAGTTGTGTGGAGTTCAAAAATAAGCATTTAGAATTGAAGAAAGTCAACATTTATTGCGTCCTGTCAATGCATCTGTGAAAAAAGACAATCAATTATATAGACCCCACTGTCGTTCCATTAGTTAATTCAATCAAAACATATTTGATTACTCAGCATAACCATAACATGGATCGTATCAATAATATTTCTTTCCTTTCAATAAATACAATGATTTACTGAGGAATCATGTTCACTTGTAAATAAACCATACAATAGCAACTTGCTTTTTCCATTTGATACAACATTGTCTTTCCATTAAGCTGCCGCCAATGAGTCTTAAGGCCAACAGTCTTAACGCCATATATTCTTTTAGTTTTTATAAATGATAACGCATTCAAATCAATTCATTTATATTTAACATAAATCATTCATCATTTGGATCGACAATATATATTTATAACAATATATAATTGATTATTTCATAATACATAAAGATAAATATATGATATTTAAAAACATATATATAAATAAATTGTCTTGATATAGGAATAATGTTTTTTAAACCCTCATAGTTTACCAATGCAGTTAATTCCCTTTTACCAACTTCTTTATATAATTAAAATATATATTTATTTAAAAATATAGTAGAAAAATAAAAATAAAATCAAGGCTTATACTTTTGAATAAAAGCATAATTATGATTAAGACCAATACATCCTATATTTTAAAAAACCCTTTACTCAGACATTGATAGCAATATTAAGAAATCCAGCATAACAGTTCTTCATCATTTGCAGAAAAATGCGCAATAATTGTTTTTCAAGATATATATATATTATATTATCAATGAATACTAAAACAATCAGGAATGGTAAAGTCGCGCAACCTTTCAAAATACAAAGGGGATTGACTAATTATTTATTTGCCGCGTGAATGAAGTAGTGGAAGTGTGTAGAGGAATCGTTTTAGAACTACCTATTTATCTTCAAACTAGACGACAATGGGGAAGGTTTGTGTTGCTCCGGGTTGCAAGAGTGGCTACAAACCAAAGGGCATTGAGGGGAAAAAGAGACGGTTTCATATGTTCCCCAAGGATGAGTCCCTACGCCAACTCTGGACAAAAGCAGTTCCGCGAAAAAATTAGATACTTCAAGACATTTTGCGTTGTGTGACGTACATTTCATGCCCTCCGATTATAAGCCAGAGTCTACTGACTCTAATCCATCACATTCAGACAGATCTGGAAAACTCTTTGTCTTAAGATATTAAAAAAAGATGCCGTCCCTTCCAATTTTCCAAATCTTCCTCACTATTATTCAAAAAAGCCTCCTCCAAAGCGTTCCTCCACCTCAACCTCCTCCTCACGACTTCTTAATGAAAACGAGCGAATTTTAAAAAAGAATAAGGCTTTTGAAGAGGCCAACTCATTTTTAACACTCGAAAGCTTCAAATTAAAATGGATAGGACTTGCCTTCCGAGCGGCGTTCAAGAACATTATGATGAAAAAGATAAAGAGCTGGTGTTCTTCAAGATGAACTTTAGTCATGGAGGACCGTCAATAGACTTCAGTCTAAAGATTAATGAAGAAATGACAATCCATATACGGTAAGCCAAACTTCATTCCTTAACCTTCTTTATTTATATATTGTTTTTCACATATCAAAACTTGACTATTCCTCAGTATTTTCTTATTAATACTGATTCATACAACTACGATGACTTTATTCCCTGCTATGTTGTATTTTTCAGGGTGAAAGATAGAGATCTATCTTTTAACCATCTCGAACATATCACCAGAACAATCATATTACAAAATGTGACACCCTTCTTAATATTTTGGGCTTCTTAACTTCATTGACATCAAACTCTTCCACCATCAACTATTTTGCTTGGAAAATGAATTAAACACAGCTTTAAATCATTTGACAAATATCTTGCCCCATTTGGACGAAGCAAAAGAGAAGAAATTAAACTTTTTGATTGAACAATTATCTTTGTAGTTAAATGTCCACAACAACGGAGATACAGTCCTGCCTTGTACGCCTTATCTATGTCCTGGAAAGGTTTCTCAACGAGTCTTTATAGAGATCTACGTAAAGAAGTTCTCACATTACCTACAATACGTAATGGAACTTTCTTCATCTTTGAATTTATTCTTGCCACAATTTATTGACATAAATTCGATGTAAATTATTCTCCTTAGAAATATTGATGATGAAAGTAAACTTTTAGATCAATTAATCGAGGTGGGCTAACTCGTCCTTCTGATGTTTTTTTAACGTGTTCCTTTGTTTATGCATTTTTTTCAGAAATTCAAATTCAAAAAGTATCTTCAAAAAATATTTTTGTTCTTCGTTTATTAAACTTTTGGAAAATGATATTTACGCTTTGGAAATTATTTTAGCAGAATGCGAAGAAGACCATTCCTTTGAAAAAATTATTCTAAAATCGCTGCTAAATTTTTTAATTGCATGTCCAAAAATTATGTTTCGGAAATCATGATCAAATTCACAAAAACAAAAGAAAAACAATACTCAAAATATGACAAATAATTCTAAGAGATTGAAAAAACTTAAAGGAGAATAAACAAAATGTATGTATGTTATTATAATTTTGCAGAATGTCTTAAATGTATCTATGTTTATTTAATATATGTCCATAAAATTTGTAAATAGTAAAAAATATATATTTTGTTCTCAAAATCATAATTTGTTATGAAATAAATAAGGAAAGGGTAGAATGTACGCGTATTCTCCTTTTTTCTTTTTAGATCCCTCATCGTATTTTCCTCGCGAGCCTTCTTTTCCTTGTTGTTTTAGTATTCATTGATTTTATAATAATAAAATTATTTAATATATAACAACTAATTTGTGGAGCTATCCATGTTTTTACTCTTATAGTTCAAAAATAGGACTATTTAGAATGGAAATAATTGATTTAAAAAATCAACATACTAAATTGCTTTATTTGAATATATAAATACATAGATGAACTATATCTTAAGTCTTAATATAAATGAAATATATCTAACCTTTAGGGTATATGCCTAACAGGCTGCTGCATTAAATTACAGTTTCAGTTATCCTATGAGAAGCTGAACAGCATTTTAAAAAACAGGTATATTTTTTTCTTTAAATATTTTTGTTTCGTAAAAATGCTCGTATTTTTTAGGATAAAATAAGAACATTCCAATCACGGAAGTTTGTACAAAACAATTTCCCTCAACCTCTCATTTCAGAAGCATGATGCGAAAGATTTAACTTATAAGATAGAGATATAAACATAATATAAGAGTTTATATATGACCATTTTGAATGCAGAATGGATAAAATAGATCCGTTGTAAAGTATGGTGTTAATTTATTTAATATTGGTTTCCATTTTTTTTTCATCTTCGTCGATGGTTTACAATTGAAATATTTTTTAATAGAATAAAAAATATTGACTGAGAGGCGTTTCGGTATTGCTATGAATGTAAGAAATAATCAAATATTTTTCAAACCTACTCCATCAAAATAAGTGTTATATCCTGTACCTACATAAAACTTCATCATTGCATATACAACGTAACATTAATTCACTAAAATGAAAGTTCTTTCAAGAGTAGGATTTTAGAATCGTATAAGATTCCTTATACAGAAATAAATATTTTATACTGTATAAAATACTTTTTAATTTATACTATAAGTTCAATTTCATACATGTGCATAAAATATAAACCTTTGAGACATTATGGTGTTTAAAGTAATGCCTCTTTGAATGAAAAAAGGTAAAATAGAAATTACATTCGCAGCCAAAAGTCATATTGCCGATCGTTAGTAACAAATGGTGGCTGAATATACCTTTATTTAATATCGTATACTTCAACCTATCGCTTCAATGCCCACAACAACACACTACTTGATATGATATAATTCGTAGAATGAACGATTAATAAAAACCTGCATGCCTCTCTAGTCAATATGAACATGAAATATCCAGAACTGGCTTGGTGAGTATTTTCATCCATTAGAACAAAAGACATGGGTCGGAGATTTGATAAAGTTTATTCCTTCAAATTCTCTCGAATACCTCAAACTTATCAAATCAATAATGAGACGACATCAACGTTCTATTTTGAATAATAAATAATTTTTAATAAGTCATTTTTATTATGGTTTTATCTTTAGATAGTAATTTTGAATTATATACTCATTTATGATATATATTTTAACGTAACTGTCTTCAGATTGGGGTTTTTTATCCTACTTTCTAGTGTCTTCTTCTTTTTTTTTACACTGTTTGAATTTGTAGCTAATAATAATATATTTAACCATTTTTTTTTGGCCACTTAAACATTGTTTAATGTTTCATTCATGTAAGATGAAAAAATTTATACAAAATGTCTCAAAAGGAAAGACTTTGCACTTGATGAGAAGTTTTATTTATTAAAAAGAATGAAAGTTACGACAAAGGTCGCCAGTCGCGCCAGAGTTGATAACAATAACAAATGGATCGAAAACTGTCCATGAAAACAAATCCATATAATGAATATCCCTCTATCTTGTTTCATTGACAAGGATAACAAAAAGTTTATTCTCGTAAACCATAGAGATATAAGGATTTAGAGATATTATTCCCTTCAATAACAGAGAAACATCGTTCAGCTGTCACCTATGCCCAATATAAACAAATTAATTTGTACTACGTCATCGTTAACTGATCATAGAGATATATTTTATCTCTATGATCAGCTTACGAGACGTAGTACAAATTACTTTGTTTATATTGGACTCAAAAATACAGATGAAGGAATCAGCTCTCTATATCTTTTTATCTCTATGTCGTAAACTCACCAATAACATGTTTTTTTTCTTCATTTGTTTACACTGTTTTCTTTCTCTTCTACGTTTGAAAGTCAGGGTCCATTTATTGACAGACATAATGATACAAAATAAACATTTCATGTATAAATATAATATATATATATATATTTCGCTTCAAAAAAATTCCAAAACAATTGTGGTAAAAAACAATTATTTTGGAGAAGAAAAACACAATTAAACAAGGACTAAAAATAATCAAACAATATCAAATTACTTTATAAATACTCAATATATTCTTAAAAAACGATTCTCTATTTTTTAAAATATATAATTTTGAAGTTTTCAGAATCTGACATACAATCTTTAAATGATATAGGGTACTTGATGTGAAATATTTGACCTCATCAGAAGCAATAGTCCACGAATAGTACGAAGAGGTATACATATCTCGCTGCAACGGATAACAAAATTGCTCATTGGTCCGTTAGCTTCACAAACTCCCGTTTTGTAAAATAATTCGCAATTCGGGCTTTAACGTTCAACAAAGCGTAGTTATTACCTTAGAGCTGTTGAAACGACGCCCTTTTCTTTTTGTAATCCAAACAGCCCAACTGTCTTTGTATATCCTCCCCACAGCTATCCAGACCTCTGACGTTAAAGGAAACGAATTTCTTCAACATAAAGACAGCCTGGCAATTCACACAGACATGTAAGGTGTCACTATTTAGTCTTCCGCAGTCCTTGCAATGATCAGAAAAATAACAAAGTAATAAATGAAATTGAGAAATACCATTTTGAGTGCCATGTCACTTAGGTGAGATTTTTTTGCCTATTTGTTTCGATAGGATTGCATCCGACTGAATGTTTTTTTCTTGAGTAGAGTTCACTTCACAAGAGAAGCCACGAGTGAAGTGAACTTATAGCATAACTGCAAATGTTTTTATTTTATTTTAATTATTACCCCTCCATTCTTTCAACCAATCACATTCATAAAACATCACCTTTTCTAACTCTAATTCTCGATAAATTTCTTCAAACTTGTTCAACTTTTTTGCAAGTCATCACTAAATTATTTATTTAATTAAAAATTTGAAACAATTTCTTACACGCTTATCCGTCACGCCCAGTTCCGTATTATCTTAATGTCCAGGTGTCATGAGTGAGTAGTGCTTACAGTTTTTCCTCCTGCAGAGTTTTAATCCCCTCTTTGCAAAGCATTCCAAACCAATGACTTTGCTTCCTTCTCGTCTCATTAACGCGTCCACCATTGATTGAAGCTTGGCGAGGCCTCGCGAGACCATCCGTTCCTTAATCAATCCACCACATGGACCATAGAGCTCCTCTTTGGAGGGTAACGCTGTTCCAAGGTATTTTCAGCCTGTCTTGAAAATTGACACATCAGTTCTTCAACATTTTTACAGTCTAGAAAGTAATGCTCAGTTTGTTTTGGGGCACCACAACGCATCCAGGCCTTCTCTTAGATTTCCCCCATCTTGAACAAAGGACCCAGTACAATATACTGGGTATAGAATATGTACCGAGTAAATATTCTATACTTAAGTTATTGTTTCTTTTAGCGTTAGTAAGGGTCATCAAATAGTCCTTACGAACGTATTTCATTCTCCTTCTTTAAGCAAACCCGTTCGAGTCGATGGTAAAAATCCATTCCTTTTTTTCATAGCTTCTATATATATATTTTTAAGTTTTTAAAACATCATATAATATATGTAGTTCCATTCGACCTCACTTTAGCTGGCCTTGAAAGAGAGATTGCATTGAGTAAATCCATTTAAATATATGGCGCATATGTTTTTATTCCACTGCAATACGAAATTATTACTACCATCATATACATACATCACTTTTAAGTTGAAAAAAGACGCTGTCTTCACGGAAATCGAGCTGAAGAACTAACAAAAAGAAACTATATATATATACAAATTTATATATAAAGCCTGATTCAGTAGAATTGAGACTCTCACTGTGGTAACTCCTACGTTTCCCCAAATGGTAATATTCCCTCCATTTTTCATTTGTTGTTGTTAATAGACATATCAGCTTCAACTTTCATAAAATAAACTGCATGAGATAGCCCTGCTTCCAATAAAAAATTGCTTCTGAACAGGATAAATGTGACATGATTTTGGCCTCATTTCGTAATGGAAAATTTACGGTTGAAATTAAGAAGATTTTAAAGGCCACAGTGAGCGGATCAACGGTCTACAGGACCGTAAAAGCCTTTAAGGAGTCTGGCAAAGTTTCAAGGAGGGTTCAAGCCCGTAAAAAATTGCGAGGACACTGGCTGTGAAGAAGAAGATCAGGGAGAATCTATATAATTATATATATATTACAATCAACTTCGACTAAGTCGATTCTCTCGGGACTGTACAAAACAATCGACTTAGACGAAATTCGAGTCACAAATTTTGATTGCTAAGTCGAAGAAAAATTCGATATACAGGTAGGCGTGTGTGTGTGCACTCGCTCACATGAAGTCACAAATCATCGGCGAGGCAGCAGGTGGGCGAGGACACAATTCTTTCTTTTTTAATTTTACCTCGCTTGGAGGGAGGAACATGCCTTTTATATTCTCAAATTTTGTATTCTCATTTGAGAATGATCACTCACACACGTGGTAGGTGTAAAAGAATTATCCTCTCAGCCAATCAAATTCTCAATATTTTTCTCCACTTTAACCATATGTGTCTGCTTCCTGTAATACACAGTGTGAACGGCAGGCGTAATGCATGCGGGCTGTGTTTTGGAAAGTGAGCGCCCTCTTCGACTTATGCAAAGTTATTTTCTAGTTTTATATAGTTTGTTACTGTCAAAATATCTGTTCGACTTAAAAAATCGACTTGTTATCGGTTTTATTACACACATGTCAATGAAGAAAAAATGGGACTTTTGATTATATTCGAGTTAGGCGTTATTCGACTTATACAATTTCGACTAAGGCGAAGTTGACTGTATACCGGGTGTACAAGGGAAACTTTTACACTCGTATTTAGTTAAATGCTAGGTTTCGTGATCTTATCAGCTTCTTTCCAACAAAATACCAAAAAAAATTGCTCCTCATCTTTCAAACCAAAAAAGTAAATAAAAATCGGTCAATCGACTCCAAAGAAAATGTCTCTTGAACGTGATGTCCGAATTCGGGTCCAAGCACTTCTGGAAGATGCGGACCGTAGATCCGGTGCGAACAGGCGCAATGACTGTCACCTGAGCTTCGGGGACGTCAACGAGAACCTGAAGACCCTCACCACCACCAAGCATCCAGACAGCGTTATGTCCTTGGGCTTTGAGGCCTCGAACGGGAAGTCCATGGATCTCATCTGGTTCCTGACCGGCTACAGGCTTACTGCGGCCGACTACATCGAGATCCTGAGGACCAAGTTCATCCCCTGGGTCTGGGAGAACTTCCCCGGTGGGAATGTGTTGCTCCAGCAGCATATGTTCTTTCATATTGTAAAATTGGTTTTCACGTAATTCTTCTTGCTGCTGTACTAGATCTCAATAAAGTTGACTTGTTATGTGTAAAAGTTTCACTTGTACACCCGGTATATATGCTCAGAACATTATGTCTCTAAGTTCCCGTATCTGAAGTATTCGATTGTCGTAAACCTTTTTGCAGTAAGTACCTGAGTATTTATGATTGCGCATATATGCAATTGCTTTGGATACATCTGATTGTTTTCTTTCTTTTTGGGAAAGCCAAACAATACAAAAGCTTTCTAAATGTTTTTGGGACACTTGTACAATCCCTTAACATTAAGAATTAGAAAAATCTTTAAAATGGACACCTGAGGGCAATCAGCAAAGGCATGCAACGTGTTAACATATAATTTGCCACACTCCTTGTAATAATTACTTAATACTTTACAGGTATGTATAGGAAATCTGTAATTGGGTCGTATAAAAAGATAAAATCACTCCCCTCCCCCTGCTTACTTCTCTCGTGAATAAATGGAAGGACAATCAATTTTGTGACTCGTCAATATCTACATAAAACTTCTTAGATGAATTATGAAGAATGATTTTCCTTCTCCAACTAAATTATTATTTAACATATTAGCATGCATTTATAAAAAGGAAAGTTCCAACTGACTTTGTCGTCACACAGAATCTCAATCGTGTGACCTTCATCTTTGTTTCTATATTTATTTTATGTGGCTATCTATAATGTATGCAGATAAACCACCAACTGCTAACTAATCCATATTTCCAAACCCACTGTTCTTTCATGGGGCCGTGATTGGTTAATTTATTTAGAATGGTAAAGACACATAGGCATTGTATTTCTCACTTGAATGGTAGAAGGACAAAGAAGGCATTTAGACAAGTGTCATAAAAACACAAGGGAGCAACTTTGACCTATTTTTTTAATGCCAAGGTTAACACTATTCATGTGATTGAATCACACGCACAAATAATGGTTCATAACCATCAATTTGCTAAGTATCCTTCATGAGAAGAGTAAATAATAATAATAATGAACACACACAGGGGGGGCTTTTTAAAATGACGGATAATATATATTGAGCCAGGGAAAAATATAATTTCTAGTAAATATTTTTGTATGCATTTTATATGGTAATAATTCAGAGACATTTTAGTTTATAAGTATACTGGTTATAATAATAATAAATTGATAGGCGAGTGTCTTCGCCACGTTGGAAAGATCCAAGAGAGAGAGGGAGTCGGATGTGGCAGTTGTGAGATCTCATTGATCCTTAAATAGATGTATCATATAGTATATCAAATATACACAAAGGTCTGAGCAAGTAATATGTAGGTACATGAAATAAAGTCATATGGAACTTATAAATAAAAAAAACCTTCAGACTCTCTATTTCATCAGGATAATATTTTATATATATATATAGGCTCCTTCTTTCTTCCGTTCTTTCTGTTGCTGTCTCCAACAATGGAGAGCCATCATATATACCAATATGTTCAGCAATACCAATCGTTGGTGCTTCATCACTCGAATATTCTCCATGGAATATAAATGAATATAAAATGCAGCTGTAGAAAATTTTGTACTTTTATGACCCGTAAGATGGCGTTTTGTGTTCAAAATTAACAATAATGGGCTCTTATGTAATCATCCAATCAATTTATATACCATTTCGAATCTACTACGAAACCAGAACAAATATGCTAGCATATGTTATTGAGTTTAGAATACGAAGTCACCCAAGCAAATGAAAGGAGCGGTGTATTTTTATTTTAAGGAATTGAGATCAACTCTTATAGAATTGGTTTGCTCACGTACCAATAAGTCGATATATTGGATCGTAGGAGAAAAGTGAAAGCATACGGAATAGTGTGTTAAAAGACCATAGCAATAGGCAACTTATAATGGCTCATTCGGTACATTCAGATGAACATAATCGTATGTCTTACAAAACATATAGATTTTGCTTGGAGCCATGGCGTCAAGGGTAGATAGTCTTTCAATATATTCATCACCTTGCTTGATAGTCTATAAAATAGAGCTCTATTATGTCAATTTGATTCATGGAGACCATCTGAAGTACACAAAATATAGTTTCTTTTGCGTTTGGGAACATGACAGCCTTTCAAATATGTCACATTGATTTGAACTACACAATGTCTCATTGGATCACCATATATACTTCATATAGAAACAGCGTGTATTTGGACTCATGACGTCATTTGGCTTTTCATTCGATTACTCATTATTTACTCAGACCTATATATATATATATAAATATATATGAGTCTCTACTGAGGCTTCTATGAGCACTCATTCGAGAAAGGGACATACGAGGTTTTGGTGGCAACATATGCGCTCTCTGGATCGTCGTCGTAGTTGGTTCGTCATTGGTGTACGGGGTGTCGAATATTATTGTTGTTGATGCATCATAATAAGAAATGGGGTTATAAATAATAATAATAATAATTAAGTTTATGGATGTTCAGTCCAAATATTGCATAAGAATAGAGAGTTCTCTGTAGGTATGTCCGATCTTTCCAGGCATGTTCTGCTTTTTGAGGATACAGGCGCGAATCTTTACTAGGTCCTTGTAGCATTGCATACATTTGTTATGTCTGAAAAAGAAAGAGAAAAGGATTAACAAATCAATTTTTTCTTGGGGGAAGAATGCCCGCCCACATCCCTAATAACTGAATGCAATACACAGAAGACTTGAAGAGCTCTTTCATAATGATGCCTGCCCCAGCTGGCTTTGCAGTTATAGAAATAAAGGAATCCTGCAATAAATAATGTCTAGATATGACGTCACCATATGCTATGCAAAAAGTAGTCCCTTACAACGACGTCATTGGATCTTTACTTGGGTCATTTCGACCATATTTAATTACACACTAAGACTTGATAATTAGACTGACTCTTCAAACCTTCCTTCCTTCTCTACGTTGTTTCATCGACTAATATCAATTACATCATAAAGGGAACTTAAAATGGCACCCATCAGTTGCTGATTCGGACATTATTGTTCTTTCTTTAATAAGTCACTTGTGGATCCAGTCATTAGTTAGGCCGGTTTGGAATAGTCAACAATAAGGTGTCTCATCACCTTGTTTACAGCAACAGAGGATGAATATATAAACAACAGTCATTACAGTGGTATTGGTGAATAGATAATGACTGCTGATCTAAAATTACTTGTGCCTAAAACAATTTGATGGAGTATTATTACTATTATGGTGTGAAAGTAATGCAATAAAGATGTTTAATTTTTTGTTGGACAACATTAACAACAACTGGATCACCTGTCGATAATAAATGGAAGCTTAATATATTAAGATCAAATATTATTTATATGGAATGCAACCATTCTTGGAATAATTTTTTGTGAGCAGTTAAATACTGGATTATATTTATCTGCTACTTTGAGAATAAAACATTTCATTTTCTCGATGACGGGTTTACATTTTTGGAGATATAGAAGTGAGGTTCATCAAATCTAAGGCTTTTTTGAAAACCGCTATTAATGCATTATTTAAGACATCATTGTGATAAGAGGTCGCCTCAGCTCAGTGAGATTGTGCTGGACTCTCAATACTGGGGCGGGTGGCCGAGAGGAGGATTCTTAAGTTCGAGGAACTAATGTTATCGCTATAATACTTATTCATATCCTCACGGATGATACTGATATTCCATCCAAAGCAAATAGGCAAAATAGATCGTATTGAGTCATATACATATATCTTATAATAAAACTAGTTATTTTCAGATATAAATATTATATTGAAATATAACTGAATTATTATTCACTGATCACTACAATAAGGATCAGTAAAAAGTATTATACCTTTCAAGGGGACAGGTTCGCCTCCCCTTGAGAGGAGAAGGTCAAAATTTATCAACCTCATTGAAAAGGTTCTTTGATCAATTTGAATGCTTGTTAATGGGATGCACCTCAATCAAGCGAAATAGGCAAACAAATAAATAACAATTTAAGGGCCCACCTGATTGATCATTCATATATAATATATATATATATATATATATTAGGGTGATTCTTATTCACGTTTTTCGGATTTGAGAGTCGGGCTCCCCCTAGGATTTTACTTTAGTGCTTAGAAATCATCTTGTGAAAGTTTGAACGAAATCGAATAATTGGAAGTACATGCTCAACGGGCCCAAAAGTTATGTAGTAAACTTATGTAGTAATTTTTTTTTTCGCTATTCGATTGCCCCTAATGTCCTTAATTTCAACGCTATTTTCAAACAAAATGTAGGTATGCTTGCAAGGATTCCAAATCAGTTTTTATTTTTCCTTTATATTCAAAATCAACGAGATAATAAAGTTTCAAAATGTTCATTTTGGGGTATTTGCATAAAAATGACTATTTCAAAACTTAATTTTCTCGTTGAATTTTGGATGTACATTAAAAATAAAAACTGATTTGGAATTCTTGCGAGCATACTTACATTTTGCGGCAAATTGTTTGAAAATAGCATTAAAATTAAGGACATTAGGGGCAATCGAATAGCGAAAAAAAAATTACTACATAAGTTTACTACATAACTTTTGGGCCGTTGAGCATGTACTTCCAATTATTCGATTTCGTTCAAACTTTCACAAGATGATCTCTATACACTAAAGTAAAATCCTAGGGGGAGCCCGACTCTCAAATCCGAAAAACGTGAAATAAGAATCACCCTAATATATATATATATATAGATACAGAGTGGTACAGCAAAAATTAGAAAATGACAAAGGCCAATTTGAAGGCTGGAATAGTTTATTTTAGAGCCATTTTAATGGTAAATTCCTTAAACAAAATATGTTAAGGATACAGTAAGTTACAATTTTTATTCTATGTGTCCTCCATTATTCCTGATGATGGCTTCAATACGTGGACGAACGGAGGCACAGCTGGTCTTGATGAAGTCCTCCGACATGTTGTCCCACTCCTTGGTGATGGTGGCCTTCAGGGCCTCGACACTGGTGTGTGAGGTTTTGTTGGTCTTGCCCACCAGGAAGCCCCAGACAGCAAAGTCTAGAGGGTTCATATCCGGCGATGAGGAGGGCCAGAAGTTCGCCGGCCAGAAGGAGGCCATGTTCCCCTTGCAGAACTCCTGAACCTTCTTGAACGTGTGAGCCGAGGCTCCGTCCTGGGTGAACACATAATTGTTCATTGGGAATGTGCTCTTTAGCTATGGCAAGACCTTGTACCTAAGGACCTTGTAGTAGACATCAGAGTTGACCTTTTCATTGAACCTGAAGAAGTGTGGGGGCATCTTGTTGCCGTCGGAGGCCACGATACCCAGGACCATGACTTGGGCTGGATGTTTGGTCCTGTAATACTCCTCCACCTGACCTCTTGTTTCTGCCAAGAGTCGATCATTTCTTCTGTTCAGCACTGCGTCCACTGTGAAGATCTTCTTGTTGGAGTAGATCTTGACCGTGTCGCCGTTGTGCTTGAAGAAGTTGAGGACTTTTTTGGCTCTCTCTAACCTTTTGACCTTCATAGTGGCCGCCAACAGATGCTTGGTGTCCTGACGAAGCTCTTGAGGCCCAAGACCTCGTGGACGGCCCTGGTGACGGTGATGAGAGCAACGTTTCTCTCGGCGGCCATCTTCCTCATGAACTTGGTGGGGTCCTTCTTGATGTTCTCCTGCAGGAGGTTCAGGAACTCACCACTTCGTTTTTTGTTGTGTCCCCCAGTCCCAGGCTTCCTGGAGATCGGATCCATGCCCTCCATGGCCTTCCTGATGTTGTAGACCGTGGCCAAGGATACCTTGATCTGGGTCGTGATCACCTTCGGGTCGACTTGGGCGCAGAGGAGATCAATCGCCCTTTGCCTTTTCATCTCTTGCTCAGTCATTTTTGGTTATACAAAAACACAACAGATACCAGTTTGTAGGATTTTGTTTACTCTTTCGAATGGCACCAAGCTCAAGATCATACAACAAATAACAATGGAGCTAGGGCCTTTAAAAGTCCATTCTAATTTTTGCTGTACCACTCTATATATATATATATATATATCGTCAATGACTTCTTACCTTTCTTCCCTAGAGATATCGACCCCTAAATTCTGAACAGGGCTATCGATGTTGGACTTTATCACAGAGGCAAAATTTTTCAGTATCAGTTTCATGGCTCCACAACCAACGTTAATATACCTAAAAACAAACAGAAAGAAACATGAAAATGGAAAGAAAGAATTGTAAACGTAGCTTTGAGGGGGATATTTATGACCTTTTAATTTTATTCTTTTGACAAGTTTATATTTAGTTTTAAAAAGTTGTTATTAGTTCGGCGACGACTGAACGGCAGAAAATATTGTCCAAGATGCACCAAAGGCAAAGAAGGTATTTTTCACAATTCAAGAAAAACAAGGGAATATTTAGCATTTAAAGTCATGGGTAATAGAAGCTATCACCTGCACAGATAATTCGTAGCCATGAATTTTAGTATAATAAATGTCATTAATTCAAAAAACATAATTTGGCAACTTTATTAAACTTTCTTTTCTTTACAAATTAAAAAAAAATTACTTCCATGAATTGTTTCGCATATTGTTCTAATAAAAAAGAACTTTTGCAGGATACAATAAAACTTTTGATTGCGTCCCTTGACGTGCAAACTGTATGATTTCCACTTCATTGCAGATACATACATTTCGTATTTGCTTTGGAGTAAATCTCCGATTGGAGGAAGGAGTGCCGTACAGAGATCCAGGTTCCAAATGGAGGGTCGAAGCGTGATGACGGAGAGGAGATCCACGATGACCCCTTGATCGCGAAGGGAAACAGCTTGATCCACAGCTATAGAAAATAGGAATTTGAATTAATATGGCTCTCCAAAGGACAAAGAAACAATTGTATTGAAATTGTAAGGCTCCTTCCAAGGAGAAAAGTTTAAACCATAGTAGTGTCAATGTAAAAAAAGAATTTCTTAAGAATTGCTATAGCTCTTTCAAAGACAAAAAAAATCTGATTCTCAGATAGGACAAAGTAAAAACACTTCTAATGAAGTAGTTTGTTTTTCGATTGGAAACTGTTTAAACCACAACTGTGCCGAGACAAAAAGGACCTATAATGAATTGTTATGACTGTTTCGAAGGGAAAAGCTGTATACCTTCTGTAATAAACTTATTAAGAATTTCTATTGAATAATATATGCCTTGATTTTTAATAAATTAATATATCGCTAAAAAGGCAACAATTTGAAACATAACTTTGACCAAAACGAGAATTTCTATAAATTATTATGACTAACGGTGGAAAATAATTCAGTGGAATAATAAATTAATAAAAATATATTTTAAGCATGCTATTTCTTGTATTTATTATAAATTTTATATATAACTTTTTAGATAACCAATTGACAAATTAAACAGGAGATGTCGTCAGAACAACTGGATGAGAGGCAGTTAGATATTGTGCCCTCAGCATTAGGGCACCGACATTGCAATAACATTTTTTGTCGTAGCAGGTTCGAAAACACACTTGGTTCTAAAATCAGTTCGGGCTCTACATGGTGACCGTGCCATTTTCTTTTATTTCCCTTACCTGTTTTGGCATCTTTGGAATGCCACATCCTCTGTATGATTTCCAGATTCCTCCTCGGCCCGTGAGGACGGACATCATGGACTCATGTGCGGAAAGAATGGAAGCCGTCGCCTCAGACTCTGACAATTCTCTCTCTGGGGGTGAGGGGTTATAGCGTTCATAGAGGCTACCAAACTTGGAGCATGAATTAGAGGAGGAGGACACAGGAGCTGTAAGACTCATCATCATGTCCATTTTCTTGGGCAGAAAATCGCTCAGCTCGATGCCGGAGGGTTTATTTGCGTTCATGGGGACGATTGTGTTGGGCTGCTGCTCCTTTTGGAATGGAGGGAAGAATCCAGGAACTTCAGAGGTGGGAGTGCCGGGGTTGCTACTGCTACACTTGCTGATGTACTCGTCTGGCGGTGAGGAGCGGCGATGGCTGAGGGGTGCGTTGCTTAGAGGGACGCGGGAAACAGGACTGAGAGGAGCGTTGGAGGAGCTCAGGTCAGAGGTGGAGGCGCCCGTGATCCGGAGCCGATGCGAGAGAGGGAGTGACACTTGGGGTGGTGACTGCTGTTCGTATTACTGCTCGTCTCGCAGGAATCCTCACCACCGTTCCTATGGAAACAATACATCAAAAAAAACACGCAATAAGTATGGTCTTTTGCGTCTAAAAGAGAAAACTACCAAATATTTTGCTTGCTTACCGCCTAGATTTGACCCCCTCACGGTAACTTAATCCGGTATCAACAGGGAGCGAAACTATCCATGATCTATCTTTATTATTATTAATTAGTTTAAAAATGCTTGCACATCTAAATATTTGCTGTAAAGAGATTTTTTTCATGATGGTAAGAAAGCTAATTTACAATGTTGTCTGCGATAATTTTATTTTCAATTAGCGACACAAAATTAACAATTAAAGATAAACTTGCAATAAATGTTTTATTATAAATTAGCGATAAAAACACAAAGTTGCAATAAACGATTGAAAAAATTCAGCTTAAGATAAACTTTCGATAAACGATAGCGAAAAAAAAAATGAACTTGAGATACACAATCAAAATGAATGACCGGGACTTGCTATAAAAGATAAAGATATAAAATATGAGCTTGCAGTTAAAAAGATAAAGTTATAGACTCAACTTGCGACTAGCAGTGACAATTTTTCAATACATGCATCCATGATACTTCATTGAAAGTCTGTAGGGTCATAAAAAGCGGGCTTTATTGGGCTTTTTCAAAAATTAAAAACCCACAGAATTAGCTTTTTTAATTTTTTTTTGCGTATTTGGTTAACTATATTTCTATTCTGATAGGATAAGCCACCAGAAAGTTTACTTTTTTTTTGCCGTTAAATGAATGGAGCTAGACGTAAAAACATTTCCATCCAGCAAGTAGCTGCAATTTATTGAAAAACTGTTTAGACTGAATTCTAACGTTCAAAGGGATGTGGGCTAAATAATGAATTCGTCATCGAGAGTATAAAAATACTAGGTACTTTAAGAGATTATGGTTAATTAATGGCTCAATAAATATCTCTTTC
Source organism: Caligus rogercresseyi (assembly GCA_013387185.1). Lineage (NCBI taxonomy): Eukaryota > Metazoa > Arthropoda > Copepoda > Siphonostomatoida > Caligidae > Caligus > Caligus rogercresseyi. The sequence continues at coordinate 24,311,030 of CP045893.1, read as the reverse complement.
AACTGAATCAATCTCTTTGCTAAATTAACTGTCATATTCAATTGTAAATCAAGTAGAAAATTTATTTAAATAAAGAACGATTGATTTCCTGAAAAATTTCCTCCTACCCTGAAAGGTTTTGATGATTATTTTGAGTTTTGTTATTGATCCCAATTAAATCTAAGGTTTATATAACTTTAATTTCCCTTTAAAGCATTTACTATATGTTGGGCAACCACACGCACCTATACTCTGGATTGGCACCCGACCGTGGTTGAACGCTCGTTGACCTCTGATACCGCGGAGAACCCGGCGTATTTTCCCTCATATGAACCGTCGTCTTTCCGTTTCATAGAGCACGGGAGCGTCATAGACTGAAGAAGGCCGAGAGGATGTTCCAGAGCTCATGGATCCCCGTCGATGCCGTAGGGCGAAGACCCCGGCACAGGAATGTGTTGAGAGTTGTTTCGTCGCGTGGGGCTGGGTGATGCTTTCTTAGTGCAGCTGCTGGAGAGTAGTCTAAGCTCGGCAGGGCGATTGGCAGTTGGAATGCTACTGGTAGTCACCGTCGTGGTTTGAATCATAAGGCCTAAGGCGTCTTCGGAGGGATCTACAAAGAGTTGTTCTTCCTCTTCTTCCGGTGGAGGTGTTCGATTCAGCTCACGTCTCCTTGGACGGAAGATCGTCTCATAGTTATGCACATCCGTAATGTCCGCCTGATTGAAGGGTTCTGAGTTATCTTCGGGCTCGTCTGTTCGCTCTTGTCGGATCCCTGATCCTCCATTTTGAGACCGCTGAGCCCACCGGACTTGTTCTTGGTGAAGGAGCGTCGAGCCGTTGCTCCGCTGCGGACAAGTTGCCGTTTGCGATGTGAGTCGTGCTGGTGGAGTTATGGTGGTTGTTGTTTAGGTTTTGTGTTTGTGAGTTGTTGAGAGAGTTGTTGATGTGGTTCATGTTGTTGAGGTTGTGGAGAGTGAAGGGAGAAGTGTGGATGAGCTACTTCCTCCCTTGCTGCTCCCGAAGGGCTTCACCTTCTTCAAATCTACGACATATAATGAAACAGTCGACATTTGATGGGTGGCTCCGATCTGAAAAACGAAAAGAAAGAAAAACATGAAAAGTACAATAAATCTGAATATGTGTTAGTACGATTGCGTAACCAAGGATCCCACCGACAACCGGCGGTTGGTTTGAAGACCAAAAATGTAATTATGTTGACCAGAATGAACATGAGCCGGTATTAACCCGTCACTAAGTACCATAAATATTTAAGGTCATTAAGCAGTAACCGCAAAATATATCAGGCCGATAAGCAGAAACGATAAAAATCGAGGCTGGTATGAGGACATATATTAAAAGGCACTGACGAAAACTCACATTTAAATGAGTCGTCTGACCCTCCAGTCGTTTAAAAAATGCCTTACATCAATTAAGGCAATAAAAAAGGGCAGAGATTACGTCATAAACATTGAAACCATAATTCACCGGAGGCCAGAAACAATCAGATACATACTTAGAAACACGAAATTGATAGCTTAATTATGATTTTCCATCGAAAGTAGTGCATTTGAGTGCTCTTAACTGTGATAATTGTGACGCCTCGGAACCCAAGGTCCATTGAGGCGTGATTTGAAACCTCAATATGACAGTAGTATTGTGGTGATACCCCATGTTCCATTGGAGGTAGACGTTTTGACATTCCTACAAATTGCCATAAAACATGAACAAATGGCAGTTAGAGGTCCAGGTGACGCTGCAGCCCAACCACCATAATTAAGACTGGAGAAACCTGATGATTCATTAGTTGTGGATTGGGGTCTAAAAAGACTTGTAATTGGAACTTAAAGCACCTGAAGCGCGCTTATAGACGTTTTTATGCCACTTAACAAGTATGGTTCCTCCTGATGAGAAAACTTCGCTTGCGATGGGCGGACTGGTCCATTAAGAAGAAGCAATAATGATGGCTTCGGGGAAACCAATTATTATGACCCGTTTCCCTGATTACGCATTCTGACTAAATAACACATATATAGGAGATGACCACTTTATTACACTTGGCAATCGCAAATATTCATAGTGTATATGATTGATACGCGGGATCGACATTCCTCCTTCATGGACACGAATGAACAGCCGCATACAATCCTAACAAGCGAAACAAGAGATAGAGAGAGAGAGAGAGCAAACAGGAGAAGAAAGACAAAAGAGAATAACAAAAAGCCGTGTTTGGTCGATGAAATACTTAACAACAATAAAAATAATAAGATTGTGATTCACTCTGTTTCTTCCGAACGAGCGTTGCAAACCTACTACTGGAAGAAGAAGGTGAAAGAACCCTTCTTATTCTTCTAAAGAAGCTGCAATGCAAGGACGGCGATACATATATTTTTTTTTGCAATAATACGTCTATTGACCTATTTCATATATAGGTAATATACAAGTAATCAATTAGTTATATAGGAATCGGTAACAAAACTTGGTATTTTGATTCATATTCATATGAATAGACTTTGCAATATATAGAAATACAATATTTTACTTTGCCATATTTTTATATTTAACTGAATGTTTTAAGGTTTTCTCAAAATGCAAATGTTTAGGTTTATATATGTATATTTATAGGCTAAGCATGTTATATAAAAACTGCAAATATGTAGCTGCGCTCATATTAAAATGTATTCTTTATAAGACATCGTCTGTCCGAAAATTAAGGTTTTTTTATGGTGAGTCGACCATAGCAAAACTAAATGGTTTGCAGTTGATATAAAACGAATACTGACCATTTCATTGAGGGTTTCCACTGTTCTTATTATAAAAAATAGAAAATGTTTGTAGATTTTAAACAAAAGTACCTAAAGTAAGGTCTATAAGTAAATACTAAATACAGTCAATCCTGCGTATAGCAGTCACTTTCCCATAGAGCCCACCTAATATAATTCCGCTGAAGGAAAAATAAGTATTCTGTGTGAAGCTGCCAACTGTCTTTTACGATCCTCTTTCTGTGTTCTTCCCCTTGAGTGACCACAATAGACAGGTGTCAATGTATCTTTCTTAATGGCGGTGTTTGAGGAATTTTTATTTTATAACGATTATAAAATTTGGTTGTCCTTAGTCGTTCGACTTTCTCAAACTTTTAAAGCGACGACCCCCTTATGACTGCCGGTGATTTTTAATAACTTCACACCGGCAAGCCGGAATAATTTTTTTTATTGATGTGTTTCTTTCCAATATCGTCATCAAAAATATATTGCTATAATATGCTTTGTGACGATGGGAAAATGATAATACGATAACTGTATGAAATAAAAGTACTGGTATTATATATGAGTCCAACCTTTCACAGAAGGTGTTAGTACTATCTTTCCTTTTGCGGAGGAAATTTGGCTGATGCCATGGACGAGTGACCCTAATACAGGTTTATAGACACACCGTCATCAAGAAATATCTAAGGATGACATTATGGGCGTTCTCGCAAACTCAATAATAAACATGTTTATTTATTATGACGTCACACAATTAAGCATAACATTCAGTAATGTTATTGAATAGTTGTTGCTTCAGTATATTGTTCTTTATTATTATTATTATTTACAAAAGCCCCTTACCAATTGTGTGGATGCAATGGCAATGTCCTTGAGCTTCCCCCATCCCATGAGAAGATTATCGCATAGCTTGAAAGGCTCCCATGTCTGTACTTTGAGGCAGTCCGTTGAGCCTGAGAAGAGGACGTTGCCCTCTGGATGAAAGGTAATGGCCCTCACGGGTCCCGTGTCACGCTCCGTTGTGGATATCAGATTGAAGGATTCCAAATCCCAGAAGTTAACGGTCCGGTCAGCAGAGGCTGAGGCAAGAAGGAACTCGTGGGATGAAACTCCACGTCGTGAACGGCACCACCGTGATCATGAAACTCGTTCATGAGCTTGCCGGCACGGAGATCCCATATCTGGAAAATAGAGTAAAAACAGTGAGATGATTTATTTGTGAAAAGTGCTAATAATATATATATTTTTTCAATGTAATAACAAAAAATATATCAATAAAGCACAAAAGTAAAGGGCGTGCTCAACTCGATTGCCAGTCATGGTGCTTTACAAACGAAATAATGCGCTTCAGAGGCCACCCATATTTATTTAGTAATATCATTTCTGATAAAATGGCTTCAGACTTGCTTCTTTATTGAGATACACAAATATTTTTTTATATGAAAACTAGTTTCCGCATTTATGTTCATATTGTTATATATATATTTCCTCTGATACCACAAACTATCCTTCAAGATCATAGAACTATTCCTCAGTTCTATATACAAACAACTTGGGCAAAATATCATCTAATGGCAACATCCGCAGTATAAAAAATCCCTTAAGATATTAATTATTCATAAGAAAATAAAAATGAACCATTTTATAAGAACTTTTTAATTATACAATGTGTAACATAAGGAGCTTCTATGGGGATTGAATATAATGAAATACACAACTGTTGTTGTTTATGCTTGCCCCTTTTTAAAAAGTCAATGCAAATATTAACGATAGGATACTAAGCTTTTTTTCCTTGAATGTCATTGGTATAAAGACAATGAGGGACAATATTTAAAATAAAGCAACATGACAAGGTGAAATGGGGCAACACTTCCGTTTAAAATTATAAGCATCAGCTCAGAGATACAAGTGCTTTTTCATCGACCTATATATATAAAATATATATGACTGGATACTTAGCTCTTACTCAATAAGATGGCTATCCAACTTGATAATAAAACAATTAGGTAGCCTTGTGAATAAAAATGAAATCCTGCAATAAACGACCGGTATTATCATTTTATGTTTTGTTTCATTGACGTCACTGGTTATTACTTTTGTTATTTATCCATTAAGTATTCTTTAATACCTGATGGTTGACTGCTCAAGGAATAGTCATAACTCCTTTTTCATCAATTTTAATACTATATATGTGTCATAAAAGAGAAGTAAGATGGCTCCCATTAGCTATTGACTTGGATGTTGTTCTTCCCTGCTTTTATTCAATATATGGTACATATCATTATAAATAGTTCCTTGGTCTTTTTTCAGTGACCTCAATCAATATCAGCTACGAGTCATCAAATATTACTTATTTATATTAATTAAATAAAGGAGCTCCTCACATTTAGTTCGCCTTTATGTGAATGTTTATTTGTTTTTATATTCATTGACAAAAATTAGACTCTAACTAACAATAAGAGGCACAAAGAGACGAGGGTTGTTACAATACAGTCGACCCTGTCCATGGTGGCCACTCAAGGGAACCAAAAATATAGCCGTTTTACAAAGAAAGCTTATAGTAATTATATTTTCTTCCGCAGAGTAAATTTGGGTGACAGCTATCGGCGAGTAACTGCTAAAACAAGTGACCACCAACATAGATTTATCTCCAAGATATTAGCATTTTTTGTTATATATTCCTTACCAATATACCTTTCACCGTCATTTGTACAGTTATATTATGTTGATATATTATATTCTTATTAGCTTTTAGCTTTATGGAGAAAAAAATGTTTCTGCAATTTTTTGATAATGGGACATTAGATTTGGGCGAAATGTTAAGACGATGATTTGGGTCGCTAAGAAATAATATATTTTTTGAGTGGTTGGGTTATCCCATAAAATATGTTGAATAGGAATTTGTTAAATTGTTTATTTGGTCCTCTGTATCTCCTACACACAAAGTTTTGATGAAATTTCTAGGGAAAATTTGAGGAGCTATTGAAATATTACGTCAAAGTGGACATTCCCTGAGAACCCCAGGCAACACTGAGAGGCAATAACTTTATTATAATAAAAAGGTCGCCGCTAATGCCAGGTTTGTTTTTCCTTTACCTTCACATCCCCTTCTTCTCCAGCAGAAGCAATCCACTGTCCATCCGGGCTAAACTTGAGAGAGTTCACAGTTTGTGAATGCCCCTTGTAGGTGAAGATACATCCCTTTCGTCGAATGTCCATAGCTTCAGATTCGTATCCGTGGAGCCAGAGGAAACAAAGTCCCCGTAGGGATGGAAGTCAATGCACTTGATGCCTGCCTTGTGACCCGTGAGGGTTCGAACCAGTCGAGCTGCCTCAAGGTCCCATATCTTGAGGGCTCCACTCTGAGATCCCGCACAGACGAGTTCCTCCGTATGGCCGAATCGAACGCATTCCACGGCGTTGTGTGGCCGCTTAGGCTCTGAAATAATGATAAGAAAAAAAAAGTATAAGATTTGTGAACAGAGAACAGGGTTTGTATTTATAAACTATGGTTTAGGTCACTCTAACAGACATGAAAAATCTTCCACTATATATAGCTGCTGAAAATTATACCTTGGACGTCTTTGAATAAAACACCGTGGGACATGAAAAACATTAAGGAAAACCAAGGTTTATTGTATGCCCATATTGGTAAACTTCTCCCTTGTTGGCTATTTTTAATGACGTCATACGGGCAAGCGGGAAGAACATATTTTTGTAATGTTAGTCTTTCCATGTAGGTCATCAAATATAATTGCCACAATATATTTTGATGATGTGAAAATAATAGTATCATATGAAATAAACAAACTGGTATATACCTTGGTTTATGCCAGGGGTTGGCAATTACGTTTGTACAGGGCCATAGCTTTTTTGGTTACTATCTACATTAATTTTAAAAAAAAAACATCATTAAATTTTTAAATGCATTTTCCCCCTCAGGTAGGTCTTTATTTCATTTTTTAAAATATACATTATTTATGCATAATAATAAAATAATTTTTTTTGTCGCGTTAAGCAAACATAAAAAACATTGAGACATTAAAACGTCAAACTACACAACATATAAAAACAATACCTAAAACGAGCAAATAGTCAAATTATAGGTAAACAACAATAAAATTATATTTAAAGAGGCAAAACATAAAATTATACTTCCAAAGTGACAAAATATTTCTAGGAGTTAAATTATTTACGTCCTTATGTTTACTAGTCTTAATGTCTCCAGCTGCTTCTCGTGTGTTCTCTCATGGGTGCAAAGTTCGCTTTGACCAATGAGTCATGGATATTCCAATGGTTATTAGGCATTATAAGACTATCATCTAATGTTCGAATTTCTTAAAATGATCTACATAACATATTTAAATTTGACTCACTTTTTTCCATTTTATTAAAAGAAAAAATATCTTCGTTATAAGTTCGATTTATATATATATATATATATCAGGAAACGACCCGGCCCGGTGTCAAAAACCACCGGGCCGGGACTTTAATATTTTAGTTCGTTCTTCATTTTGAAAGTGTTGACGTTTTTTAAAAACGAATCTATATAATAATTCACCAATCTCTGTCTGTCTGTATGTCCGCACACTATCTCCTCCCACATTTATGGTCATATTTGAACTTTGAAGGTACTTATGGAAATCTTGGGTCAAGGCAGACCTAATAAAAACTATTTGCAAAGTGATGGGACCAGAAGGGCGAACATATGGGCGCCGTAGGCACCCAAATATGCGAGTTAAAAATAAAAAAATAGGATTAAAAGAAAAAAAGTCGTCCCTTTTGTTTCGAGAAATTGCCTATACCGGTATTTATAAAAACTGTAATATCGGTCTAACTCTACTACATACTTGGCTAGTCTTTACCTGGAACTATTGTATTGATGCATGGCTTTAGGATATAATATTTTTAGGGCATTTATTTATTGCTCAATGACCCGATACACATTAGTAAGGTCCTTTTGTATTTGGGTACCTATCAAGTTTTTTCTTTTCCTTATTATTATTAATGCGTTTTCGCAAGTTTTTCTTCTTCTTCTTTCAAGTGACATTCCATTCTTTGTATAGTTTTCTATGTACAATAGGATAAAAAAAGAATATTCATCAAGCAAGCCCAACAAGAAGCCGTGTGGGGAGGGGGAATGCAATTTTATTATGTCGTTTGATGGTTTTGAAAACCTTTCTTAAGTATTTGAAAATTCCAAAGAGCAAAAGTCTAATTCCTTCGTGCACAAAAATATATATATATATATATATAGCTCGTAATCTGGCATGAACAAGAACGTGTTTGTGCCGTTATCCAGATTCTTTGCATTAAGGGCGCGACACCATGAGCAACATCCAGGTCTCTAAGCTGTTAGGGATCGACAAAAGAAGGGCTATTGAGCTACATCAGCAGCTGACAGATATAGAGCCCCTCGTGCCAGGATCCCTGACTTCATGAACAGGAGGGTATATCACATTTTTCGAGCACGTCCCTCAGGGATGTCGCCAGGAAGAATAGGTCACCGCATATGATGTACAGTATTCCTACCAGATAACATTTCTACACGTCTACCAGTACATTTGAAAAGCATGGGTCTCAAACCCCTTTTTTAGTAATCATGTCCTTCAGGTAAAAAAAAACTATGACCTTCAACCAATGTACCTATATAATATACTTAATAGACATAAATATGTGGTCTAAGGCCCACTAATATATTATTATTAATGATTCTTCAGTAATACACATTCCTAGAGCGCCAAAGATAATCTTAGTATATATATATATATATATATATATATATATATATATATATATATATATATATATGGGTCTCACCTTATCATGGGCGTTAAGCCTATATTCCTTGCTCCTTTTTGGTTTATTTATGTCTTCCGTATACCTTCTCTTTGACTTTGTTTTCTACATCTTTTTTCTCCCTGTAATTTTTTCCATTTCTCTTTTCATTAACCCCCAAAGGCGTGTGAACACGATTAGTCCAGTTTTTTTTTGTATATTATGATGTCCAGAAGAAATGACCCCCGAAAACGCAGCCTAGGAAGAAATGGCCCAAGAATAAATCATCTTGGATAGAAAAGCAAAGACCCAAATACACGGATAGGCAATATTTTAAGTGGAATACAACTAAGAATAGTTCAAATACTCATATAAATTGAGTACATAATGACAATTTTTTATAGCAATTATATATAATCTATTTACTTGTTGTTATTATTAGATGGGACAAAGATTGATGTGGGCCATTTTCTTTCATGCGTCATCATTTTCTTTTTCTATTTTGGGTCATTTCTTTTTATGCCATATTTCCCAGGCCATTTCTTCCTAATATTATATAGACTATATATTTGGCAAATTTAAAAATAATTAAGTAATTAACAAAAAGTATATGAATTTATAATACTCGCATATATGGGCGCCTACGGCGCCCATATGTTGTCCCTTCGCGTATGGGTAGGTTTTGGAGCTAGTTTATGAGTGAAACAGACCTTTTTTGAATACAAAGAGCCTTGCAAATGCCATATAGGTATATCATTATCTCCTCATGATTCTTAGACGCCCCTCTCCAAACGTAATACTGAGCATTTTGGGAGACAAATTAGCACCCTATTATAAAGTCAATTGACATCATCACAACACGCTTTATGCAAGAACGCTACTCAGCGCCATTGAATTAAAAAAATGAGTCAATGGAAGAGTCTTAATAAATAAAAAACAGTTTCAATTCTGTCTTTATATTATTTATTGATATGTTTCTATTGGTATAAGCATTTTATTTGTTATTTTAGTTTCATTCAGAAAGATTTTGACTGCTACAAACATGTTTTTAGTATTTACTTTGGCTGTAACAAATATTTGAACTTCCTTATTTTTATTTTTTGCCAATTTGGTTCGATAGAATGCAGTATCTTTGTAGATAGAATTAAACATTACAGCGTGTAAATTAGACTCTTAAACCTAGAATCTTTCAAAGGGATTGAATATACTTTCTCCTTTTGGAAGAAGTCCAACCTGCGCCATCAACATTACACCACCATGCACTGATCTACGCAATCCTTTTGAAAAGTTCCCAATGAACTCCTTCCCTTTAAAGGCAGGGACGGGCCTCAATAAATAAGTGGACTGTATCTATAATTTTTGGGAGACATCAGTCCCCTTCTATATTCAAAGACGTTCCAAAGTGAACTATATACAACATAAAACCATAACTTAAAAGGAAGAATAAAAAAACAATGTTGGGGGCGCAGGTTCGAATCCCGAGAGGGATGATCATTTTTGGTCAACCTCATTGGTAAGATCCTAGGTTCGATAGACTAATTATAATGCTATAATGCTTACTTATATCCTATCAGATGCAATTCTATCGACCCATATAGGCAAAAAAAAAAAAAAAAACACGTGTAAAATTATACATTAATACTACAAATATAAGACATGAGATCAACAAGAATACAAAAATACTATTGATCCTGCTGATCAATACTATACACAAAATTATATACATATTTATAATTAACACCTTTAAAAAAATCAAAAAAATTCGGATTATTTACCTAGGAGATACCTATATAGTAATCATGACTTGGGTTAGTTCGGAACATGCAAATTCAAGAGTCATAGTCGTCCATTTGAATCGAATTGTCGCTATATTGTCTTACCATTTGCTAAACATACAATTGATAATCAATATATATTATAATTCATCTGCTAAATGTTGGGGGCGCAGGTTCGAATACTCCCGAGAGGGGAAGGTCATTTTGGTCCGCTACCTCATTGATAAGATCCTAGGTTCAATAGACTCATCTCAATGCTAAAATGCGTATCTATATCCAATCAGATGTAATTCTATCGAACCATTTAGGCCCCAAAAAAAATATATACTTATTGTATATTATAAAATGTTATATTTTTAATTTCATAAAAAATGAAATGAAGTAACGCCACCCTCAGTTGTCGCCACTTACATAATAAACTGTCATTTACAATGAATGCAAACAGCAATAACTATTTTGTATGGTCCTGGTCTTCACTTCAAATAGTTTTACTAGATGAGGAAAATATTCTCACACAAATAACAATGGAGTATGCTCTTGCAACGTGCCGTTACATTATCCTGTTGAAACAAATACATATAAAATTTACAATGACCATGTTGATCATATCTACTAGAATATTTGTATTCAAATGTGTTTTGAATTATGTATCTCTTGACCCGTAGACACCACCAAGAGATTTCAAATAGTTTTTAAATCTGTGGAAAATATTCCCTCAAAAACAGTAATGATTTAGTCATTTAAAGTGAGCCGTTGAATCCGTCTGTTGAAACCAATATCCGTAATATCTTATACATATATTAAGTCTAAGTTAACACCATCTTGCTTAACCGCGGGTGATTGCTATGACAAACACCAGAAATCAGTTAGAACAGCCGATTACGTGGATGATTTGCAAAACAAATTTAACTCAATGGAATTATGTTGTATCATGTTTGTGTAATAAACATTAAACGCGTGCTTCTAAAAAAAGGGAGAAGAAGCACCAAACTTATTGCTCCACCCTGTGGTGTATGTAATTGGATTGCACTTTCCTATTGTACATATCAACAAGAATTAAAGCATTAGCATGCTTAGCTATCTATTTTATTATAGGATTAACATTGTGCATTCTTGATTATTGATTCTTCAGAAATTGCTCTAAATACAGGCTTAAAGGCTATCAAATCTAGTGCACTAATCTAGCATACAGAGGAAAGACATAGATTACTCACATTAGTGAGTATATATATATATATATTAGGGGTGCACCGAAAATTCGGCACCGAAAATTCGGCCGAAAACGCAAAAAAGACACATTCGGCTTTCGGCCGAAAGCCAATTGAGTGGCCGGATCGGAGGCCGAAAAAAATAATAATAATAAAAAAGACGGGGAGATGAAACGGGTAGAAAGGGTGATGTTTTATGCTTTTTGTTAAAAATGAAAAGTATGAAATGAATGGGAAAAAAACAGAATGTATGAAGGGTATAAATGAAACTCGTATCAGTTATCCAACATTTTTGAAGCTTTCAAATAAACATTTTTTCTTTGAAAAACTTGTCTAAACATTTATTGTAATCAGTAGACTTAAGCGATATTTAAAAATAGTGTTTGATGAGAAATCAAGAAAGAATGTTATAATGTTGCAAGGGCTAGTAGGTTACTGCTGTCTCAGTATGGGAGAAGGACACCTGCTGGTCGCTTTTTGTAATGACAGCGTGTCATCAGATCTGCACCTACAATGTTTCTGATCGGTTGTTTATTGTTTAAATGCCTAGTGTTTCCGTGACTTTAAATTGAACTGTTATTTTCGGTTTCGGCATTCGGCCAAAGCAATTAATTATTTTCGGTTTCGGCCACAAATTTCCATTTCGGTGCACCCCTAATATATATATATATATATATATATATAATAAAATAGTGTTCGGAGTACACCTTGAATAGAAAACAATGTATGACCTATAGCCTGTTTGATGCTTAAGTCAATTTATAGGGCAACTCATTTAATTAGAAGACTAGCCAGGCCTTTTGCTTTTAATTCTTATGCATTATTATGAAAATGTTTAAATAGTTTTAAGTTTTTTATCCCTTCGATATTTGAAACTGTTTTAATTTAGTTATGTATCAATTTTAGACCTGCTAATATTTCTAGATGCACAATTCCACTACCTGTAAATCAATAATTTAGAACAAATATATACAATATTGTAAATTATTGTGTTTGTTTATATACCTATTTTTATATATTTAAAATTAACAAACGAAGAAAGTCTTGCGAATTTTTTTTTTTCATAAAGAATAATTAAAACCAAGAGAATGATTGGTTATCCGGGGAACAAGAATGAAAGCATGATCGAATTGATGCTCTCTTTAAATGCATATCGTGTGTCACCTCCTAGAGATGACCCCCCTTGAGACAAACAACACTTTCTTAAGTCGTAGGAAGAGGTACTGCAGATAATTTTAACATCATATATATTACTAGCAAAAAACAAGAAGAAAGGACTACCTTATACACTCCGTTCCCCAAATAGAGCAGTTCGGGTTTAAGGTCATCCAATGGTTTATTAATTAATAATAAGTTAAGACATTTTTAACAAATCGAACATACGCAAACTTAATATTGGGTGACTTATTTAATAGAAAATCCTTAAACTGTAGCTGACCATGCTCTAGGAAATACATTGAAATACTTATTGATAATTATAAATGAGGCCAACTGAATACTCAGCACTGAAGATAAATTCACGCTACTTAAAAAGCCTTTGGATACGTATCATAATAAAAAAGTCTGGCCAACTTGGTAATGAAACAATGAGTACCTTGGGAATAGAAAAAAAGGAAATTAATAAATGTCCAATGATGTTGTCACCCTATATTTGATTGGATATAGAAAGAGGTCACTTAAATGGCGTCATTGGGTGGTATTTGGCATTTCTACCTCTTTTATTACTTCTTAAGACTTGGTCTTTGACTACTCAAGTGATTATAATAATTATTCCTTCATCTCTGTTTCATCATATTTAATATATATTTCGTCATAAGAGGACTTATATGGGCGACACATCTATAGTTTTCTTCTTCTTTCCTTCATTTATGAGTTCATTCAGTTATTAGCTAGGTTGTTGAAAGACGTTTTATTGAAACGTTTATTTCAGTTAATATATATCAAAACGATCCAACAAATTCATTAAAAGATGTTAATGCATTTAAGAATTGATAGTAAATTGCATTGAACCGGGGTTCGATTCTTCCATTAAAACGCTTGGCTCATTGAGATTCGATCCTTTGCAATCTAGTTCAATCGCCTCTTCACTTTAATGCCTGGGGTCGTATATCTTTAAGAAATAAATGAAATATTAAAATGTTATGTTTTTAGCGGGTAATATATTTCTACAATCAGAGGATATTTTCTGTGATTGTTGTTAATGGTTTTTATTGATTGACATTGTTGTCCCCGAAGTAAATATTTTAGGCGAGAAAGTTTATTACCGTTTTGTTATCTTCGGAACTTTTGCAAACTAAAATCATCGAAGAAAAATATAACCGTAAAGGCACCAAAATATTTTTTTATAATGTGACTCAACTTAATGGTTTTCAATACTTTCCTTGAATCAGATCAACTTTTCATACGAATAGATTGCTCATGCAACCTCATTTTTAAATAAGGTAAAAGTACAAATAAATAGATATTCTTGCAGTTATTTTATAAAATTATTAAGAGTACAAAACTAGGAAGCACCAATGGCCATTAGGTTTTATTGCTTGTCTTAAGCCGGATTAACACTCTACAACTGCTCCTACCGGTATACTTCCCGATGCCCATCTCTATAACTCATTATATCATTTTCTTAGGCTAACTTGAGCTATATAGTTGGTGGAATTCGTCTAATAAATTAATTTTATACTCTGGTATTTATTAATCGGAAAAAAGTGAAGCGGCGAATGAACCATCGACTAAAGTTTGTTATAATAAACTTGTGGGTTTCAGCAGCCATATTGATAAGTTAGGGCAACCTGATTATGTATATGCAGCCATTAGAATAACTCACATTTCGCATAACTTTTTAACATTGAACTTCTCTTTAAATAGTCAAGACTATAAAAATAAAAGAAATATTTGCTTTCACATATTATTATTGTAATTTCGTATGGAATTAATTATTCTTCGTGGATATAAATAAGCTTTACGACAAATTAGGCCTATATAACTGCAGGAAAAGTATATCTATTAAGTAATCGAGTATTTATAAGACCGTAATAAATATATCTAATGGAGTGTGATAAAAGTAGAAAATGCTTCCTTTTAAGTTTATTTCTTATCAAATCATGGTTTGAAGGAGCTACTCAGCTAATAATTAATATAATTTATTATATAATATTTATAAAATAAGAATCATTCATATGATGAATTACAACTAAATCGATTCCAATAACTTTCATTAGAGTAGTTGACTCATGAAGTGCTTAAAAGTAGGAATAAAATAATCAGATGAACGCCTATACTACCAAGAGAGCTTTAATGACGTCACATTGGCAAGCCGGACGAATAACATTGCCAATGTCCTACTTCCCACTTTCACCATCAAAATATATATTTCTATTCTCTAAACTTTTTGATGACGTGAAAAAATAATAATAATAAGATAACTGACGTTTACATATCCATCAAAAGATGCCATAAACGTACTTGGATTTCTATGTATGCCTTGATCATGACCAGTGTATAATTTTTTTGCACAATTCCTTATCTTAATCCATCATATAATAATAACACACTGAATCCCATCTTCATTTTTTCTCCTTCATGTGAAATTGCTGTCTGGTCTGGATGTGGACTACTACTCCCTTTCTGTTTGTTTTGCGTGTCTCGCTGAGTAGGGAACGCGATGCATAATATATACTAATTAGGAATATAATAATACAGAGGGGCAAACCTCCAATATGAAGGATGAAGATTGTAATCATCATGGTTTAGTTACGAGTACCTTTTTTTCATTCATGACTATAGGAATAGAAAATTGTTAAAAAAGACAAAAAAGTGGTGTTAGTTTTTCCTAGTAGGATTTAGATCCTGCAACTTAGCAAGGATATGCTAACACTATAAGCACACCTATTCAACGTTCATGTCACGGGAACATGAAATATTTGTTCTCACAAACTCATCCATACACTTGATTGTTTTTTTCATTCGACAACTCTGTTTTCTTCTTTTTATTGTCCGATAATCTGGGTGATGATCCATTTATTGACAGATATTATTCAATAAAATAAACAACATCCTTATTTCCTTGAGTATGAGGAACTCAATTGAATACGTAGGAGTAGTTCAGTCAAAGGAATCGATAATCCCATGATTAATTTATTCACTTTGTAACAAAATAATACCAACTGCTTTTTTATAATTCCCTTTCATCTTCTTTCAACCAATCACGTTTCAAAAGGCATCACCTTTTCTCTAGCTGTATTTATGTATTTTATTTATTAATGACTAATATTAATTGAACATATTCAATCCAAAATGTATTCATATCAATTATTATTAATATAAATACTTTAATATTCGTTTAAGTTTTGTTTTTTCCCCACCGTTTAATTTATTAATTGTTTGTTTAACTCCTGGGTGAATCCTACCGGCCAAGAACTTCCTCCGCAGAGCCTGGTAAAAGAGGGTTCTTTGAACTGAATTTAGTGCGAATATTCGTACCTAGAATCCTTGTTATGAAGTATATAAAATTTAACTTACCCCTATTGGAAGGAGTCGGACCACCACCCTCAACATTGAGAGCTCGCTTCCCACTTTTTTATATAAAAGAACAATGCTTTAAAAGTGGAATGAATATTAATATCATGATGATTAATTGATTATTTTAATTTCATACGACAGAGGACTTCATTTTCAGATTTTAAACCCCTTGGATTGTTTCATATCTATGTGGCTATCTTACAGAAGGAAATTATGAAAACAAAAGTCTGAGAGAGGTTACAACTTATCAAGAGAACGATACAATGCTCCTGGGAAAAAATATTTGTACAGTTTATAAGCCTTACACAGAAGACTTATAGGCATATATGATATAATATGACAGAGGACATATTCAATATATAAGCATATCATGAATTTATAATAAAATATCTAGTCTCTGGATTTCAGCGTACAAAGTAATTACGTATTTTCCATCATCCCTCGTCTCCATACGTCGGAAAACTTAATACACCTATTATTGCTTTTTTAAGGAATTAGAAATCACCTGTTTTTTAAATCGTCTAAATTTGATATTGATTTATGTTTTTAATATTAACTGTTTTATATCAATCTTATATTCTCTGCTCGGTACAATCACTTAATTACGTTCTGATGATGTAATTAAAAATCATATTAATTTGACATATTATCAAAGAAGGTTTTTTAAGTGTATATTTGATTCTTGGCACATAATAACAAAGAAACTGTTGAATGAATAAGAAATTATTTAAAAAATGCTTAAATGAATTAATTTAGAAATATATATATATATATTTATTGGAATGTACTTTTAGTGTCAGGGGACTGCTCTTAAGCATAAGGGCCTCAGCGTCATTTAAGCATTGAATTTGACCACACATTTGTTGCTATACTATTTTTAACAAAAAAAAAAGAAAGATAGGAAGCTTAATACATGATGGTAGTAAGAATAAAAGAAAAAAAATATAGTTTGATGGTCTCCCCCTTCCAAGAGTCAAAAATGAGGAATCAGTATGAAGGATCACGTCTCTTTTCTTGAGATGGGGGAGTTGCAATGGTATGTATTTATTACGGAGAGAGATATCTGCAGTAGTAATATAAGAGACTTATTACTTGTACGTCCTATAAACAAAGGGGAAACGCCTTTTCCAGTCAAGTGAGCCTCAGACACTTTGTTGATGTTGCTTTTGAGAGACAAACAAGTGCGCTCAGAGAGCTAATAACTACATTAGCAAAATTTGTATTTTGGATGACTATGAAAGGATGATGTTCTGCCTATTTGCTTCAACTAAAATTGGATACATCCTTCGAATGAATATGATTAAACATTATACAATAAGGCTATTAAACAATGAATAGCAAAATATTTTTTATGACGTAAGCGGCAGAACACTTAAATAATAAACATTCTTTCGTTTTCCTTTCCTATGACTTCTAGAGCCAGAATTATATCTATTATACAATCACAAATAGTGTTTTCTAAGTTAAAAAATAGTTTGATAAGAAAACAGGTCTATACTTTATACTATTTTTTCCCCTGTATTTCTGTTCTTATTAAAAGTCGAAGTAGTTTTGTATAAAATACTATCTTAAATTAATACAACGACAAACGAGCCAACAAAATAAAACAAATAGAGTAAACAAATAGAATAAAATCACAATGGTATAACAGACTTAGGTAAATAACAACAAAAATTAGCATTATAATAATGCAGCATAGTGCTAATAGACTAAAACAGACATATAAACTAATAGAGCTAATCAAATTTTAACAAGTTAGGGAGTTCCATATCCGTGTGCGTAAAGGCGTGTTTAACTCTCAATGTTGGGGGCGCTGGTTCGAATACTCCCGAGAGTGGATGGTCAGTTTTGGTCTACCTCATTGATAATATCCTAAGTTCGAGTGACTAATTTTAATGCTATAATGCCTATTTATATCCTGCCGGATGGAATTCTATTGAACCATAAAGGCACAAAAAAAATTCTCAATAATCTTAAATCGCTGAGAGACTTCGTTGGAAATACTAGATTTATCTTCAAGCGAGAGTCCACGAGTTGTCGTTTACGGAGGGGATCTTGAGGGTGAGAGCTTCATATCTGGCGGCAGGATTTGTTTTCCTATATGGTTCGACAGATTGCATCCGATTTTTTCTAGCTAATACATCAGACATACTACAAAAAATATGTAGAAACGCAGATACACCAAAAACTATCATCACATGCTTATCTAGGCGCCACTTTCAGGAACTGACAGGAAGCTTATGATGAAGTAGTTTGCGAAAACATAATTTGTAAAAGCCATCAAATCATGTCTTCATTCCTAAATTATCACTGGCATTGTCTTCAAAACTTTCACATGGAGTATCACCCTTATAGGAAATATATGTCCGTGCAAAACAACAAAAAACCGCTTATGTCCGTCATTATCCCCTCATTATTTTATACGGTGAAAGTGAGACTCCCTTTCTATAAAAAAAGGATTTTAAAAATTAATTTCAAATAATTGTATACAAAAAGTGATGGATATTTTGATTTATTATTTGTAAATACCTATATAATTTGTTCATTATTTTATTTCAGTTAAGGTAGAGGGTATGGTTTTTTGCAAATGCGACAAAAGAAGTGCGCTAAGGCTTGGAAAAAGGGCACCCCCCATGAATCTACTTGACGTGACGTCTGAGTTTGAGAAAATGAGCACTACGGCTCTTTGTGAGAGTAATTTTAAATTGCATTAAAGTTTAGAATGGGCGTGGAAAAGCTCCAATGGGCCCCCTCCTGGATTGCTATGAAGTCTTAGATTCTTTAATGACCAATCCAATTTAACTTCTGCAACGAATGGATCAAGAACCGCTGATCTCTTCATGAAGACATTTATCTGTGTTTTATGTTCTTTTAAATATTTCTCCCGAATTTTGATTTGCCTGTGTGTCTTTTTTGATCTATTTGATTAATTTTGACTGAGTAAAGAATATATATATTAAATTATCGATTGTCAATGAAAAAAGTGATCAACATATGAAAAAAATTTGTCTTTGACATTTCTTACAATCAACATGTAATACTTATTCATATCCACACGGATGATATCGTAATTCCATGGAACAAAAATAGGCAAAAGAGCTTAAATAATTCTCATTGGAACAAAAATAGGCAAAGATTTAAAATATTTTGGAACACTCTTTCAAAACCTCAAAGATGGTATAATAAAAAAGATTTTCCTGTAGACAAACCACAGAGCATTACTTTTTCTTTATAATAAATAAGGTCTCTCTACTTCCGACAGTCAGAGAGATGATCCATTTAGACGACAGATATGAGCAATCAAGAGAACCCTTCATTATTTATCCATATGTACGAGCAGTTGCCCTATTATATTAATACTAATAGGTGGAATAGAAGGATTCCATTACAATGATTCGCCAATGACGTCATGGATGTAGGCCCATGAAGAATATACATTTTTAGAGATGAATTTCATCTCTCTGAATTGCCGATGTTCCCTCCTCAACAGAAGCTGGTAGTGAAATGATACTTATTGTATTAATCAACCTGCTGTTTGACTATTCCCTCCTCTACTTGCCTTTCACCCAATCACGCCTCAAACAACACCACATTTTTTTTCCATCCATAATCAATATATTCATATATTAAAAATTATTTTTGAGTTAATTCGTCAATAGTAGGAACATTCTGAGACACGTAGCCTCCATCCCCGCTCTCCGTGGGGGTCTCTTTAGCCATTATTGTACTTTAGGCCAATCAATATTGGTAGATATGCCCCGGTATGTGCAGGCATGCGCTGCAGTAAAGCCACAAAGTCACGACTTCTTGAGAGACAAATAATACATCAAAGCAAATAAAATGTTATTAATGGCAAGATGCATAATAAAAGAGTGATTGAGGTTTTCTTTTAATTATTTTATAAAAAGTGTAATGCATCCAGTCGTTATGCAAAAAACGAAAGCACACATTAGATTGGATGGGCGTCTTTGTATGCAAAATGTTGTTTTATATCTAGACAGAGGCTCCAATTACAAAAAGTAGTTCAGAGTAGGCGTGCTCATCAACCTCTCCTTTTTAAGGTGGAGGATTGTCCCTTCCTCTTAGAAAAACCCCCATTATGAATCCTTTCAATGGACTACAATATCACTATGAATATTAGATGAATAAAAGCAACTCTTCACACTAAGATATATAAGGATGTTTCTTAAGACATATCTGACGATAAATGGAGCATCACTCTAACTCTTAGACGTATAAAAAGAGAGCCAGAAAAAAGATGCTCGTTCATGAATTTGTGAGAAATTATTTTTGTTTTTATTGTAGCCCTTGATTAAAGTGACGTAATTATGAATGATAAAAAAATAGGACTACTTTTTTAAATCATTTGCGACATATGAAATCATAATAATAATAATGATGTAATTCTTTTTCACATTCACACGCACTCTGAGTGAGTTTTGTCCCAGCCACTAAGTAATAATAGCAATAAAAACATGGCCTCCAGGCATTTTCACCTCCCAGACACACTCTTGTAAAGGCTAAAATAACAACAACAAAAATTTCTCTCCCCTTTTTGTGCACAATGTAGGTAAACCACACTAAAACTTCTACTTCAGGAAGGAAATAATGCCTCCCATTAGGGAAGAACCAATTGAGGAAGAAGCCATCATTAGGGTCCATTAAAAATGAAAATAATAACACTATATGAAAATATTATTATTTATTGTAAAAAGAGTTCATTTGCAAATAATTGTTCTATATAATCTATGACAAGATGTCTCTATTAAGAAGGGAAAGTGACTGTAGAATGTATGACGTCACAACGGAGAAACTACTAATTGTAAAATATTCATATTCTATCAAATAATATCTTCATTTTTTTAAAACTAAGAGTGCCCTTCCTGTAGTTATAGTGTGTTGATGTAATCTCAAGAAGATGTAACTTTAGGAAGGAAACAAACTCTTCACTGGGAAGGAAAACATTATCAAATAAGGGTCAAGAAACATTATTAATTCTTTTTAGCATTAGGAAAATTGTTAAGACTCACATAGTAAAAAGTGAGGAGGAAAGACGAACATGCAAATCATAGAAGCCATACCTTCAAAATTTCAATATTGGGTCATAAAGCCTAACAAAATAACTTAAAAAGGGAGCTAAAATGTGTCAGCATGTTCTTCTATGTTGGAAGTGCAGGTTCGACTAATCTCGATAGGAAAAGGGGGAAAAAGACCAATCTCATAAAAGAGTTTTCTAGATTCAATTGAGTTACTTTAGTGTGTTATAATGCCTACTACTACCTTCGAGAATGCAACTCCATCGAATCAATTAGGCAGAAAAACCTTAATACTCTCCTTGCTAAATCATTATTGTTTTCGAAATTCATTTTATTCTTACATTATTGCAAGTTTTTTTCTATTACTCTTAATATCCTTGACCTCAAGGCCCTTTCATTACATTTAATGCAATTATGCGAGGATTTATTTGCATACATACATATATTTATTACTTTTAATGACAGAAAGACAATTGTAAAATAATACCCTTTGACCTCCAAATATGTAAATGCATTTAAATATTGAATTTTGATTTATGATGCGCACAAGAATATTTTATATGTGCACCAAATATTATCCGCTTTGTTTAAATAGATAAAAAAGCTTTAATATGTTCTTTCGATAAAAGTACATTTATTTCGATAATGTTTTGATTATTTCTTAATAAGCTATTTGGAGGATATTTCAACTCTCTTAATTCATGTTTGTCTGTTTAGCTACAAGAATTATCCCACATCAACAGAACTTGACATGATATAACCGATAGTGAGCTATTGTCAATATAAATAAAATATATTGATAAGTGTATAGGATTTGAAATATAATGGAGTTATAGTACTCTAAGAGCAATCTTCGTGTCTCCCAACATCTCCCTCGAGTCTTCTTCACTCTTATAAGGAGCAGTCATAGATGAGGTAGTAGTGTGTTTCCTCGTCGATCTTAAAGGGCTATCAACATTCTCCATCTTATGTCAATTAAGAGCTATAGACCCCTCTCATCATATACACATTTATTGAAATTTTTGGTGGAGCTTAAACTCTTCTTTTAGCCAACATAGGGGGGGCTCCTTGATAAAAAGTTTTGTTTTGCGAACACTCTTCATACTTCGTCACGCAATTTGCTATTCACACAAGGATAAATTCATATGATGTTTGGAGGACATGGAATTTTGAAGGAATCGCAACTTTGGACACTTGTTGATTCATATTATTATATACATTGTCATTAATTAAATGATTGAATATAGCAAAATAAGAATTCCATTCGTATGTTCGTTTGTTTTTCTTACTCCACAAACGATTCATTTAAGTATTAATATATTTAGGCTTGGCAGTGTGAGAATTTTTATTTTCTAGACGAAGTAAGATATTTCCATTATTGGGGTGGTTTATAAGATAGTTTTTCCCGCTGATTTCAAATATGGAAAAAAAAAGTTCAAAAAGTGACTTTTAACCGGAAATCGAAACCGGAAGTACACGAGCTGATGCTCGCTGAACGCTGAAAGTATGTTTAAAAGACGCGCAGTACAATTTCACATAAGTATGCGAAGTTTCAAGACTCAGCGTGATTCAGCAAATAGAAAATTTTCAGATTTACCAAAAAAAAGTGTCTAATTGACGATTAATTCTAGATTTTCAAAAAAAGGTTTAATTCGATGTCTTTATGGTTTAGTTAAAATAAGGAAGAAAAAAGACGTCATTTGAAACCGAAATCACCAGATTTGGTCAAGTACAGACTTTGGAGAACTATCAGATGCCAGGTGATGCAGGACTTTGGTTCTTACTGAAAACTCCATAAAATAATCATTTTTTTATTATTTTTCAAATGATAGAAGAAAATACTATTAAAATCAGGTATACCCCCTTCCTGATAAGAGTGAACTACTATTTTTGACATTGAACTTCAAAATGGTTCGTTCTTAAAATGACAGATATACCCGACTT
The DNA here is from genome assembly GCA_013387185.1 of Caligus rogercresseyi. Taxonomy (NCBI): domain Eukaryota; kingdom Metazoa; phylum Arthropoda; class Copepoda; order Siphonostomatoida; family Caligidae; genus Caligus; species Caligus rogercresseyi. The sequence goes on along the minus strand of CP045893.1, from coordinate 24,288,030 downwards.
TCATCAAAGTACTCACGTACCCGCGCCTACATGTTTTACAGTATATAAGGGCCTGTTATTATTAAATATAAATTATATTATTATAATATTATAATTCATTAATCAGAGATGGTATTTATTTCGCGAAAAGACATTTATGGCAAACTCAAAGAGAAAAAATTGGTCGAAAGTCGAGTGGAGTTTGACAGTACTTGTCGTAAAGGCAATTGGCAGTCCAAGAAGGGGAAGGTCGCTGCTGAAGCAATCTTCGAGGCGTTCGACTTGGACCATGACAAGAAGGGAACTTACTCAACAAAGTTCTGAAGTTTTTGAACAGTAAGCCTGAGAAGCTGATGGTCTCGAGATTGGAGCGCCAAGCGTCCCCGGATAAATATGGACATGTCTATTGACGAAGACGATTTGGATGTGAGCATGTACGAGGAACCCGAGGAAATCACTGTCAACAAGCTACAGGAGAAAATCAAGGAGTTGGAGGGAAAGCTGGCTGTGACCACGGTTGAACGGGATGAGGCGCGAGCAGAGGGACTCGACTGGAGAATGTGGTTAAGTCAGGCCAACCTGAACCGATAAAGTCATTGTCTTCATGGGGGGTCTATTTAGGGGTTTTCGGGGTCGCTGATCACGAAAGCGTGGTTAAAAATGTCTAGAAGACTTTAAAACCCTTCAAAAAAGCTATTTAAATGCGTTTGATGGTGTTTTCAGCAAACCGGAAATGCGACCTCGGACGGAAATCCGACTTCAGATTCGAGTTCCTCGGGTCGAACTACCCTAAACACTCCTAATATATAAACAATTAACCTTTTCTAGAAAAAGTGTCTCACACTGCCAAGCCTAATATATTGTACTTCTCCATTACAAAATATTCACATATATACTTAAATAAACATCAATATATAATGTACCTAAAAATATTTATAAAGGATTAATAAAGGTATACTTTAAACAATTTCACATATTGTATTTTAATGTGTTGACCAAATTTTATCTTCAATTTTGACCTTTTTTCCGCTTTTCTTCGTAATATCAATGATTTTGTGTTTTTATTAGAAACATTGCATGTCATCTTTTGCTGTGAGTCTTTAAAAAGAGTAATTTAACGTTTGGCTCTGACATAATTGACTTTTGATACTTGCCATTGATTTGAGTGGTCTGCTGAAGAGGGATAATTTGAAACTAAAATGTTGATATATAATCTATATACCAACACCAATAATATCTGTCATTATATATATATATATATATATATAGCTAATGGAAAGAGAGTTATACCCCCTAGGGGTTCTCGAGTAAGGCATATATATGAACGAACACCGCGTACTACTTTGAAGAAAAAATTTAATGCATCATATCATATATTTCTTCTTAACACAGTTCTTTGTTATATATATATATACACAAAATTACAAAAAAATCATATAAAAGATGCTAATGCGTAAAAATTTATTGTACCTTTTTTTTTGTTGCATCAAAACGAAAACAAAATAAAAATTCATTTTTGGAATTTTTATAGAATTTTATGGGCATATATAAATATATAATAAATTAAGGATGATTTATTTTTCTTATTAGAGATGGTAACAAAGAAATAATTCTTTATTTTCATATTATGTTAATTATATCAATTTAGAATACAGTTTATAACAGGAAGATTACCATCGAGTGAATTCAATTTGACGTACCTATAATTGCTGCATCAGATGCTAACCTATAATCAAACTACCAGGGCGTTGAACTCTCAAAAACATTATATTTTTTTATCATTTGGTGAAATGGAACACACCTAAGATGATAATTCATATCCCAAATTAACTCACATCCTAAGAAGCAAAAATAAGATTCACGAAAAATATGCATTGTTTTAAAGCTGGAAATACTTTTATGTCTCCAAATAAGGCATTGTGACATCTCCTCCTTTAACGGTATGAAAAACGGTACACCCTTAATGCCCATGCAAAAAAACAGTAATAAGGAAACACAAAAAAGAAGAGATGGACAAAGATCCTTTTTCAAGACGGAAAAAATGGCTTTGATACTTAAAATATTAGCATCCATGCAATTTGCAATGCAATGCACTTCTTTCTAGATTATTTGATATTATTCAATATGTACAGGGTATGTAATTTGATCCCTTTGTTAATAGCTATTTTACCCTTTATTTATATATGCATTTGAGTTGGTAAAATAAGGGTTCTCACAGTTATTCAATGTGGAAAAACAGCAATGCATATATTGTATGTTGTGACGATTGGTTTTTGATGACATAAAAAATGTTTATGAGAAACAAATAATTATAAAAGTGTTAGATATGACATTTATGTATTTATATATATATATGAAATCCGCTGTACACATATATCTACCTATCTATGTATTATATACATATACAGGGTGGTAAGATCAAATCCGGCGGGGTTTCAGGACATCCTTTAACAAGGATGATGTCCTCCGATCTGAGCAGCTGAAATTTTAGCAGACAGCCAACATATGAGAGATCATTTCAGTTGAATTTTATCATCGTCATGGCCGCATATGGAAATCTACAGCCTGTTATCTGGAACGAGCAAAAACGTAAGTGTGCCGGTATCCAGATTCTTTGTATAAAGGGCAACACCATCAGCAACACCCAGGTCTCTGAGCTGCTCGGGATCGACAGAAAAAGGGTTGCTGAGCTCAGGCAGCAATTGAAGGATACCAGGGACCCTCGTGCTGTCGTCGACAGGGCCTTCAGGCCCTCCAGCAGCGCCCGCAAGGCCAGGACCCCCGACTTCATCAGGAGGGTGTCAGACATCTTCGAGCACGACCCCAGCAGGTCCATCAGGGATGTCACCAAGGAGCTGGACGTTTCTTACGTAACTTTGTTGGCCTGTGTGAATCAAGATTTGCGTTGTCACAGCTACAAACTCAAGGTTGGCAAGCTGTTGGCGCAGAAGAACAAGAACATGCGGCCCCTAGCTCCCCCGATTTGAATCCTATGGACTATTTTTTCTGGGGCTACTTTGAGCGACACACCAACAGACTGGCTCACAACATCTAAGCTCCATATCAACTCCATAATGAAGCAGGCCAGGAAGTTGGTGGCCAAGGCCTGCTCCTCCTTCCGCACCAGAATCCAGCGTGTCATCGACGCAGAAGGCGGATGGGTTTAAACAAGCAGAATCTACTCATCTGTAAAAGCATTTTAATGTCTAAATAAATAAAATGAACAAAAATTTACGATTTTATGTTTATTTTAAGTTGAGAGAAGAAAAACGCCGGATTTGATCTTACCATCCTGTATATATATACAGAGTGTACCAGCAAAATTTAGAAAATCGTAATCAATTTTTGCTCGACTTCTAGAAATTTTATTTGACCTTTTATCAATAAGCATCTGAAACAAATCTTGGAGAAAAAGATCTTGACAATCTTTTTTATTCAATGTAATTTCCTTTAGCTTCAATGACTGCATCAACACGGTTGCGGAAAGCAGCATAGCTCTTCTTAATGAAGTCGGTAGACATATTGGCCCAGGCAGCAGTGATGGAGGCTTTGAGAGAGTCCACATTGGGATGGGGAGTGCTGTTAGTCTCCCTCTCCAAAAAACCCACACAGCAAAGTCCAGGGGATTGAGATTTGGGTTTGAGGGTGGCCAATAGTTTGCTGGCCAGAAATCGACAAAATTCCTGGAACAGAAGACCTGGGCCAACTTTGATGTGAGGGAGGAAGCTCCATCCTGAGTCCACTCATAGTTGCAACTTGGGTATTTTGCTTTCAACCAGTGCAAAACATGGCATCTCAGGACTTTCACGTAGACATGGCGGTCAATTTTCTCTCCGACCCGAAAATAGTACAGATGCTTCCCGTAATATGCCACGACTCCTAAAACCATCACTTGGGCTGGGTGTTGGGTTCTGTAGACTCCCTTGACCTCATCTACTGACTCAACAAGGTATTGATCGTTTCTTCGATTGTAGACCTGGTTCACTGTAAAAATCTTCTTGTCTGAGAAAATTATCATAGTGGACTTCTTCTTGTGAAAGGTTGAGCGAATTTTGGTGCACCTTTCGAGCCTCTTGTCCTTCTTTGCTTCTGTCAAAAGATGCCTGGGCCTCCTGACATAAGAATTTAGGCTCAGGTCATCTTTCAAAGCCCTTGACATGGTAGAAGTACCCACATCCATGTTCCGAGCCAGTCTCCCAATTGACTTTGAGTAATTCTCCTATACCGCCTCTTTAATCTTTCCCAGAAAGTCCTAAGTCATCTTCTTGTTTGCTCCTCCACTGCCTGGAGCCCTACCAGTATCTTTGCAATCCCTTAAAGCCTTTGAAACATTGTAAACTGTAGCCAGAAAGCAGCCAACAATCTCCACGATCTCTTTTTTTGTCCACTTTGACCTTAAGGAGCTCAGCGATCCTCTCACGATTCTTCTCCTCATGACTCATGGTGAGGAGTAATTAAAAACAATGTTTAATAACAAGTGTTCTAAATGACTGGAACAAGAGGAAGTTTTAATGTAAAAAATCATTAAAGCTCGTCCCCAGGTAGCAAGAAACAATTAAACTAAATTCTAAATTTGCTGGTACACTCTGTATAAGCATAAAAATACCATTCGAGTAGTTTTGCATATATATTATATATAACAATTTGCACCTAATCATATTTAAAACATATATATTGGGAGCATAATAGGCGATTGAATGACACAAAAATACTATATAAGTTTACTGTATAATTTTGATTTCGATGATGAGACATTTCTCGCCATTCCATTTGGTTCAAACTTTCACAAGATGATCTCAATGCACCAAGGTAAAAGGTGCCTAAAATAAGAAAATATCAAGAACTTAATTCGGAAATGAACACTTTTATTGTCTTAACAATGAGTGTAAAGCAATAATCTAGATCATTAGCATAAAAAAAATTATTCAAATTTAAAAATAATTGATGCCTACTAAAGGGGAAAAATTAATTTATGAAGGGTATTTAGGGTATATTTAAAAAAACACCTTTCATCCACGCCTATAAAGACTTTAAAAGAACACTTTGAGTAAAAGGAATCTTGTTCTATTGTCTTAGCAATGAGAATAAAACAATAATCTAACTTTTGATAAGGCCCTCTTTCTATAGATAGTTTTATTATTTCTTAACAACATCTATAGGAAAACATACACATACTTAACAGCTCAGAACAAACACAATCCTTCATCTTAACAAAGAGAAAAGGCTTCTTCTTCCTGTTTGCACAATAACCAAAAAAGGAAGAGGCGCATTGCTTCTCAGGAAACAACGGAAACGAGAATTGGGTCAACTTACAGAAAAAAGTAGTAGAATAATAAAACACTTTCATTTACCTCCAATTCCAACGAAAGCTTTAAATGTAATGCCATTGATAATCTTTATTTAGCTCTTAGATTGGACCACTGAAAGGAAGAAGGAGATGGCAGGGAAAATTATCGCTTCATTGACGAAAATATATATTATTCAAGTCAATGAAAAATCGAAGAGAAAGAAGGAGTACTTTTAACTATCCTTTGGGCAGTCCAAGTGTGAAGGAGTGATAAACAAAGAAAGAAATGACATAATTAATACCAAGTGACGTCATTTTAAGTGACTACTTTTTATGTAACAATAAATAGGGTGACAACATCACTGGACATTTATTGCTAAGACTACCTTCATCATTGGGGCAGCCATTTTAAATGCTTCCATGTATTCAACAGCTCTTTAAGTGGCCTTAAACTTTCTTAAACTGTTTTTAACAAAGTTGATATGTGTTATCAAATAACTCTTTAAATGTTTCTACTCTGTCGAGTATTCAGTTATTACATAACTTGAAGGATTGACCCATCCCAAACGGAACTTTATCAGATTTCACTTAAAATGCTTCATATAAAATAAATGACACCTTTTTTTCGGAACTTTATATATGAAGTTATGCTGTTTTGGATGATATTATTCAACCTTCGACATATACTTAATTTGAAATCCAGTGATCCCCCGATATTTCGTGGTTCGGGGCTGCGGCGTTCCTAGGACCACCATTTAAAAGGTTGCATGATTCTTGAGAATATTTAGTCCCATAGATTTAATATTTTTACACTTACTATTTCCCAATTTATTCTAGTTTTTAGTTGTGCAAAATTTGTTTGGGTTGTGTTCAATTGGTTGGTTGTTTTATTTTATATGTTCATTTGTGTTAAATTCCATGAAATATATGGATGTTATATGGTGACAAAAATTATATATTTTTTAAATTTGACACACAAAATATGTAAATAAATGTATATGTTAAGCATTACTCGTTAAGCAAAATAAATACAATTGCTTTCACATCGGTAAAAGATATTTAAAATAGGGAGTAGGTTAGCCGTGTGAGTAAAGGCGAGTTCAACTCTCAGTGTTGGGGGCGCAAGTTCGAATACTCCCTAGAGAGAATGGTCATTTTTGGTCTACCTCATTGATAAGATTCTAGGATCATTAGACTAATTCACACGTTAGTATGCTTATTTATATCCAACCGGATGAAATTCTATCGAACCATTTAGGCAAAAAAAGTATTTCAATAACACAAATAATTATATCACTTCAAAGGTTAGAATAAATTATAATAACAAAAATGAACTGAAAAATAAACAAATAAAAAATAAACATCAAAACGAATTCAGAATTGCTTTTATTTATAAAAAAATAATATTGACTTTATAAAACCGTTCAACTCTACACTTAAGATTGAATATATATATATATATATATATATATAAAACCTTCAAAGAGTTTCATACATCCCTTATTGTTGCTATATTCTTTGGGTTCTTATTTCCCAAAGGAATCGATTATTTTCTTCTTGTGAAGGTGGAAGAAAGGAATAAGTTTTGTTTTTATTCCTTACTACAATGAGGTAATTTATCTCAGACACGTGGGGTGGCAATATGTCTTAATTTAACATCTAGCCAGTCAATGAACTAAAATAAAAACATACACTCGGTGGAACGATAGCCAATTGGGGGAGAGAGAGATGAGAAAAATTCCCAAAGACTGTTTTCTATCCTGTCAGAATGTAATAATAGCAATTTATATTTTTATATACAATACAGCTCCAGGCGCATTATATTATTTTAAGAATGTTGAGTGACTAAATATCACATTGAGGCATAAATAGAAAAAAACATGAATTGATCGACTCATTTCAATGCATAGATGCTTATTTCTATCCGCACGTATGAATCTCCAACTTCATTGAACCAAATAGGCAATTAAAGGAAGGTTGGTAGCTCAGAGGAAGCGTGCTCGACTCTTCCTTTGATGGGAGAGTGTAAGCCTAATGGAAGCGTGCTAGACTCTCAAATTTGATGGAGTGAGTTCGACTCCCGACAAAAAACAGATCCAAAGTTCAACTACCAATTAAGCAAAAATATGATGAATTAAATTGAGGGGGAAGCCTGTTAGTTCAATAATGGAAGTTGAGAGAGGAGATTCAACTCCTTCCGAAAGATGAAGGTCAATATTGATAAACATAATTGTATAAGAGTATCTTAGGTTAATAATCTTATAATGCGTATTCATGAAAACACAATAGTGCCAATCGAATAAGCCAAGCGGTGTCTGATGTGTGAACCTCTGAAGTACATTATTATTTTCATGCATAAGACTTCCACAGAAGACATTCGTCACTCCAAATATATTTATTAACATCATCTGACATTATCTGTCAAGACCTTGCATTATTAAAAAAATACAAAGTGAGGTACTCATAAAATATCCAATTGTGTCTCTAAGGATTCGAAGAATATGTAAATTAACTAACTGCCAGTCATGCAGATCCATATTTTATCTAATTTGCAATCTTAACTATGATTATATTTTGCATCATACCCCCTTTGAACACCCTGCAGCTTGTAAATAATAATAAAAAATACTTCCTTTGAAAAATAATACAATTAAATAAAATTCAAAATGTGTTTTTTTGTGAAAATAATTTCTACAAATGGACGCTCTCAATTCGCTGTCCATGCAGTCTCTTCATTTGAAGGTCTATACATGTGGGTGGGAAATGGAGCTCAGCCCTCAACAAATAACAATAATAATATTACCACTTTATCATCATGGTTTGTCCTTCTACCAAAATACACATTGGAATGGTATGTGGGCCGGCTAAGTGACCCTGTGTGTCTTTTGTTGTATGTTTTATTTGTTTATCAAAACAACGCCCATTTGACTTGATTACAATCAGGAAGTATATATATTCATATATATATATATATATATTAGGTGTTATTTAAACTACTATAGATAATTATAGGTTCATTATGGCATAAGAAGGACAGAGATATATAAAACATCACATTCCATAGTCGTATAATAGAGGTAAAGTAATATCTCGAACATGTGTGGATAGAACGTCCTAGGAAAAATGGTACTTATCAAGGTATATAAAATATCAGATAAGTTATTATTTTCATGCTTTCATGGATAGTGAAGCGTCAGTTATTAGTTTCACATCATCACACAGTTTATAATAGCAATATATTTTTGATGACGACAGATTAAAAAAACGTCAGGGTTTTAACCTCAAGTTTATATATCATATCGCCCCGTAAAATTATGCTAGATAAAAAAATCATAGTTTGCACGACTGAGTAGATATGTCACAGGTCTGCTCACAATTATACGACCACTTAACTATTACACAATATATAATCACCATGCATGAAATTAAATCCTACAAACAAACGATTGATGCTTATCTATCAGTTCATTGACGAATGGTTTTTTACATTGGAACGTTGGCGTGTAAAGGGTTAAACAAATAAGATAGTAATTGAGTAATCTAGACTTTTGATTTAACCCTTATATTGTGTTAGAAAGCTGTTACACCTGTGGTGTTCGCGGGTCAATTTTGACCCGTGATTTGAAAATGCTTTTAAATGCTAAAATCACAGTTTTCTTCCAATATTGTTTTTCAAGTCATTGTTGGCTTAGTCTACATTAAACCTCCCAAAAAAAAACCCACTTTTTTAGTTCTTTCACATATCCCAGCGATTCTGGTTCATTTTTTATGCTGAAAACGAGTATCTAAATAAAAAATCTCTAGCATTGCTAGAAATCGGACGTCACTGGTGTCAAAGGTTTCGTTATGAAGCAAAACTTTTTTATTATTACTTATTTTGAAAAAAACTTGTTTTACAAAATTTAGCTATGATCACTTGATGACTTTGTTATTTTTTGCAAATTTTCGTCAAATAATATTTAGTGCCAATAAATGAACATAAGTGCTGACGCACCAACCATTTTTTAAATAACAGCTCCTACTAGGGTTCTTTATAGTTTCAAGAAGGAAAAAGAAAAAGAGGGTACTCATGTATGTTTTAAGTTATCTTTTTAATACGTTTTAAAACGAATAATGATAGTAGATTTTCTCCATCGAATCCCAATCTACTCCCTCTGAATCCCTCTCATCAGTATTGATACCAATTCTTTTAATTTTGTTTTTCTCAAAATACAGTTTTTCAATGGAAATGTCATTATGGTAATCTTGTGAATTCGCCAATAGACATTTTGTTCACATATATTATATTATACTATTAAATATATATATATTATATATTATATATATATGTAATATATTATATAGGTACATATAAATTTTATAAATATATATATTATATATATATGCTCATATTTGATAATCAAAAAATTATGGATTAACTATGAATCCCGTAAATGAATCTAACGGGCGTCATAACCAGACATACCATCAGCTCAATCACAGAGCTGGTAGCGTTGACACGATTGAAACACTTTCGGGTTGCGTGAGGAAACGCACGACGTGAAAGTTCAACAGCCTGAAGAATGTTCTGACGCTGTTTCTCGCTCTTGGTCAGCACTTTAGTAAAGTCAGACCCGAACTTGACGGCCCTCTCTGCCTCGTCATTGACAACTTGAAGAGATGTGACGATGCTGCTTAACTCAATGAATGTTGAATCAGAAGCCCATTGTGTGACCGGGAGCTCCCAGAAGGTTGGATGGATGTTTGTAAGCTGAAGGTAGAAACGCTCAATGAGATATAGGTGGTAGCATTTGATATAAAAATTCTTGTTATTCTTTGGTAAATTAATCATAGCTTATTACATTATTATAGGATAAGGGTTTTGTCTCCTTGGCGTTTTTTCGCTTCCGTCGCAGTGAATCCACCACCCCACGAATAGTAGATCATGGAAGCGATGGAGCATCTTAATTATTTTTTCCTCGCCATGAGTGGCAAATAAGACGGTGTCCAGAGACGAAGTAGGGAATCGGCGGTGCTACGGGCAGCTAGCTGCGCGTCCGGTCTACCCAAAGACCAAAGATAAGAGTAAAGTGCCGTATCACCTCTTCGGTTAACGGGAATGGACCTGGTTTGAAAATTTCTAGAGTATAACCAATACCCAGTTCCTCGCTTAAGCACTTCTTTCATTTTATGTTAAAGGCACTTGACTGATAGATCAAAGAGTGAAATTGAATCTGATACGGTGTTTAAATCACGTGTTTATAAATAAAAACAGGTTTTGATGAAATAAGATTAATTGGTTATTGTATTGTTTTTAAAAGATAACTTAAAAACATCACTTGAGTACCCTCTTTTTCTTTTTCCTTCCTGAAACTATAAAGAACCCTAGTAGGAGCTGTTATTTAAAAAATGGTTGGTGCGTCAGCACTTATGTTCATTTATTGGCACTAAATATTATTTGATGAAAATTTTGCAAAAATAACAAAGTCATCAAGTGATCATAGCTAAATTTTGTAAAACAAGTTTTTTTCAAAATAAGTAATAACCAAAAGTTTGCTTCATAACGAAACCTTTGCACCAGTGACGTCCGATTTCTAGCAATGCTAGAGATTTTTATTTAGATACTCGTTTTCAGCATCAAAAATGAACCAGAATCGCTGGTATATGTAAAAACTAAAAAAGTGGTTTTTTTTGGGAGGTCTAGTATACATTCATATAAATGGAACCAGTGTGGGAAATTCTTTAGTTGGCTCCACAGACACAGTGTTTTAAAATGTACCACTCGTGTAAATGTGTGTGTGTGCCTGAATGCGCTTTCTATATGTGTCTGTCTGTGCATGTGAAAGAAGCCTGTTTGTGTGTGTGGGGGGCGTGTGTGTGTGTGGGCCATAACTGGGCATATTGGGCCACAATTGATCCTCAGAGCAACCAAGCTTTTAGGTGATGCATAAAACAGCCAGTATTCTCTGCCGGGTCATTTTTGACCCGTAACACCACAGATGTAACTTTTTTTTTAGAGACCTTTATAATTTACTAAAATGGTGAAAAATGATATTCTGCATTCAATCGGGTGTGTCTGGGGATTAGATGAAGCCTCATTCCAGAGCAAAAAGCAAATGGTAATTTTACACATTCAAACTAGAAAACGGGTCAATTTTGACCCTAACACAATAGAAGGTTAAGGGAAGCGCTCACCATTTGAGGATACATACAGTAATAAGGTCAAATATTGAATAGCTATTTTGTTACATGAAAAGATAGTTAATCCATTATTATATATGACGAGACCTTTTATTTAAGAAAACCAATTGTTTCTTCTCTCATCAAATCAACACATATATATATATATATATATTAAAGTTATAATCATGCGTCATGATTGAAACATGATTTATCTACTTGGAACACATTTGAAAAGTATGTATCAAATTTAACAACACGGGCAATATCAACATTACTCAATCCGATTGTACCGACACGATCTTCCCCTTTTTTTTACCCATGAGTGTAAGTATCACATCTTTATGCTACCTAATATACGAATATACGGTATAGTTGGTACCCAGTAGGCAATAAGGAATAACAACGTAAATGGTTGTTTAAGACGTACGTGCCATTCAAAAGAGCTTAAAACACATTAATTAAGAGCGCAATTAACTACATAACTCCCTATTTTTAAAACACAATAAAAGTGGACACTCTTCCTTGCTAATGAAATTAACAAACTACCTTCGAACCACTGGACTTTTGAAGTGTACTTGCAAATATGCACAAAAAGGGCACCATCTTATGTATACAATTTGTCTTCTTTGTGATTCTTCACCTTCAATTTGAATGGATAACTGCGTGTGTAACAACTTCATCTAAGACAATGTATAGAAGTATAATAATATCCTTTCATAACATTGCAGTCCTTAACATGGATCATGCAAAAGTCGTACTTATATATATAAATATATATCAGGAAACGACCGGGTACCAGGCATGGTCCCGGCTATTTTTTGAGTGTCTCGGCCCTGCCCAGTGTCTAAAAATCAACGGGCAGGGACTTTTTTAAGCAAAAAATTTCAAAAAAGTCGTCACTTTTTTCCAGAATTTTTTTGTGGGAGTTATTTTTTCTAAAAAAACGTCATCACTGTATTTTGGAAATTCTCTTCTAAAAAACACGTCATTTTCAGAATGACGAAGGAACGAAAATATACTGAAGTCCCAGCCCGAGACCCGGTAAAAAGTGTCCTGGTCGTTTCCTTATATATATATACGTTATATATATATAAGAGAGGGAGTCAAACTTTTAATTGTGCCTACTTAAGCAAAAAAAAAAAAAATTGGTACTACAAACGGTTGTTCGCAATAAGGGAATTGATTAGTACTGATTTTTTCTTGTGGTGATATTGGAGTGGTCGCTATGGGTACATGGCCGCACTATATAGGGACTGCTATGGGCAGGTGACTCCTAACACAGGTTTGAATGTATATACATATTCAAACATCTGTTAAAATAGGGCGGAGGAGGTATTTACTCTGTCACACCTAAACAAGCTTATCTGGGCTTTACTCACAATGACGAAGATTTCTTGAATTAATTAACTCTTTTAAATATTAAATAAACGTGACAAATAGCTTTTTTCACCTTTATAACAACATTAAGAAGAAGGAGAAATATTTTCTCATTGTCACCTTAGTTACACATTATCAAAAAGCAATAATATAATTTGTAATACCTCTAGAGTCTTATTTAGGGCTCCTCAAACGTATTGTAATCGAATTCACACAACACTTTTGTAAAATATATTTTAAATTGAATTGCCATTTTGATGATATAATTAAGCATGTTGTTCAATTTATATCCCCACTCGGAAGTCGAACCAACATTCTCAACATTGAGAGTCCCCTATGCTAACTACCTCCATCTTACTTATTTTAAAATGATTTCAAAAGCATATTTTTAACAATAAAAAAATAGTATTCGTATGACGTCAATAAATCTTTTGACCACTCATAAGAAACTGAGTATTGCTCTTAAGTATGTTATATATATATATATATATTATATATATATTGTATGAAGGGCAACTGGAAGTCTTTTTGAGCTCCGATGAAAATATTCAATAACTTTATATATATAATATATATATATATACATATAATCGTTGATATTAAGGAGTTAGGAGAGCGGTTTTATGTACTCTGATGGCTGAGTGCATCAGTGCTAAAGCCTCACTGCTTAACAGAAAAGTAAAAAATATAACAAATATAATAAAATTACTAATATGTTATAAAAAAAGTTTGCATAAAAATAAATTACGATAAAAATTATGTTTACAAAAACTTTTATTATTGAAGGTTTATTCCAGATATCTTAATATTCCTTGATTGTACGCATTCAAACTAGATTATCTTACGTAAATATTGCAAAAGGTGTCCGTTAGATGCAGTGGCAGTTCCTTATTTGCCTGGCAAAAAAAATGAAGTCTTGTTTTCTTACCTGTAAAAAAAGAAAGGCTTATTAGCTACGAAGAAAATACAGCATTGTTATAGATCATATTATTATCAGGTATGAATGTGTGTCAAGAAGAAACAGTTCAATATTATAAAGTATTTAAATTATTAATGAATTATTTATGAGGAAAATCAGGCATGTAATTTCTTTTGGCATTGGGAATATTGAAATAGTCCTCACTTTGATGAGTATACGCAGAGAAAAAGAAAACTGAGTTGAAGGCGATATAGATTGTTTATTGAGAGTCTGGCTCAATCCCCAGCACTGTGGTAGGCTTGAGAAACGTGTTTTTCTTCAATTTATCAAATAAAATTGACGCCACTTTTGTTACGGGTTGGGGTTTCATGCCCCTTTATACATAGCGGGTTTTAGATACAACTTGCTTAAATAACAATACATTTATGTTTATATTTCGATTTTTACCCGCTATTCAATCTCCTCTCATATCCTTGTATAAATGCTTGTTTAAAATTATTAGATGCAAAATATAAATAGGATCTCAATATATCGAATTAATTTTTGTTTTTATATAAAATAAATAAATTAATTTCACTTGTATTTTTGTAAGAATATAAAAATAAAAGCCTTTAGAATTATTGAGATCTGATCTACCATTGGTATCAACTCATTTGCGTATCGTTGAAATTGAGGAAATGAGAAACAAGTGGATGGCGAAATTAAAAATTATTATTTTTATTTTTATGAATTATTCCATTTGTTATTTTGAACCTCGATATAATTTACAAGTCTTTAAGTTAGCTAACTTATCAGCATATATATCCCTAATAACTATAGATGGAATGCTTACCTAAAATGAGTATCTACAGTGCGTTTCAAAAAACGCGGAAAATTTTCTTGCTCGTGAAAATGGCTTATTTCTAGCGCTTTTCTTACGTTTACAAGCTTCATTTATACTTCATTAAAAAGAACTTTAAATGAACTTTCAGATGATACCCATTAAATTGATGTGAGACTTCAGGTTGGCCTTGAAGGTCAGGATGAAGTTCATATTGGATTATTAACAATTTCTAAATTAAATTGGATACTGTGCTAACATGCTTTAACCAATCAAAGTGAAAGTTTGGCCAATTATGGATAGCTATTGGTAGTATTGATTGCACCATTATTGTCCCATGAGTATGGACATCAAGGACATTAAGGCCAAAAATATCCTTTTTTTCTTGTTTTCTAAAACAAGTTTTTTGATAAGTTGAATAGAGAAAAATTGAAATTATTCCGTGATCACAGTAACCAATTAAAACACAGCTATCAGACGAGCTATTTTGAGTCAAAATAAGAGTATTTTGAGCTGAGATATTGAGCAAAATGGAAATTAAACGAGAGCGTGTGGCAGCTCTCCTGGCCGCTGGACACAAAGTCCAGGACATCTGTAAGGCTGAGAATGTGGGCAAAACCCTTGTGTACAAGGTAAATACCCTTGTAAAGAATGGAAGAGACCTCAACCGCAAGTCTGGGTCTGGACGACCTGCCAATATGGAGCAAAAGGCAGCGATTGTGGCCACAGTTATGGCCAATGGCCTCAAAATTGGCACAGAGCAGTATCTGGAGGTCATGAAGGATGTTGTCAAGCCCTGTATGGACTCTACTTACCCTGATGGCAATTATGTATGGGAACAGGACTCCGCACCTGCCCATAAAGCCAAGAAAACTCACGAGGGGTGTAAGGGCAAGTTGAAAGATTTTTGGCCATGGCAAATGTGGCCGCCCTCCTCCCAAGACCTGGCCCCCCTGGACTATGGAATTTAGGGCGATCTAGAGTGGAGGGCATGCAGAATCCGCCATCCAAATGTTGAAGCCATGAAGGATGCGGTCAACGAGCAGTGGGCCGCTACATCCGAGGCCACTATCATCAGGGTCTGTGCCGCCTTCCGCCCCCGTTTGGAGCGTATGTTGGCCGCAGAGGGTGGACATTTTGAACATAAATAGCTATTGTCTATATTTATAACCTCAGAAAATTTTATGTGTTTTAATAAATTATTTCTCAAGATATTTCACCTTCAATTTTGACCTTAATTTTTCCGCGTTTTTTTGAAACGCACTGTATAAATGAACTTTAAATTGTATTCATATTATATGTTTGTTTATTGAAGTGAGCTTTTTACATGACGCCTTATTATTTTCACTGGCGTTAGTTTGTTGGTTTGTCAGCAGGATAACTCAAAAAGTACGGAACGGATTCGATGAAACTTGGTGGAGTTGTTGGAAATGTCAAAAGTAACAAGTGATTAAATTTTGCATCTCTGCTGCAGAATTAAAGATGCAACGAGCTAAATACTAATAAATATTTCAAATTAGCCTACTCTGGCCAATAGATGTCGCTGTGCTGTAAAATCGGGTGCCGGGAGCGTCTTCCTCTCGGAATTTCCGTCGAGGGAACCCTCCCTCGTCCCTCTACGCCGCCCCAGTCGTGAAAAATCCGCCTCGGAAGGTTCATAAGGACCCCGTGACGGCGGAGGTTTGCACTCTCTGAGTGTATATATGCCTCTAGTTTGACGATGTATTTGAGTCATGTATTGAATGTACTTGTTCATTGCGTATGACTACGCACCAAATATTCCAAATACTAGGATTTATTGATTCTCTGAATGTTCTTGTCCTTTGATTTCTCTACAAAACTTATTTGTTTCGTTTTTTACATTTGCTCTAGGGGATATAGTTGTATATTCAACACAAAATTATATTGATTATAAAATAATATACTTCTACGCTACCAGTCTAAGAAAACCTATGCACATTACTACTGCTGGTTTTAACTAGGAGCTATTCATTTTTGTTTCTTTGATATTATAACCCTGAGATAATATGACTATGAACATCGAACGTACTTGTATTATGCCTTCAGGGCTCTCAATATTGTTCTAATTAGTGTTCTTCTTTTGAAGGATATGACTCTCTCACCCACAATCACCTTTTGTTGTGAATTATTATGTCTACCCCTTGAATGACACATTACATAATTTCAGGAAACTTTGAGAATCGAATGTTTAACATTAGAGCTACTTAGCGATTATTTTATCAGTTCAAAGCTGCCTCAATAAGATCTTCTTCTATAAGGATTTGTATGTTGGCGAAAAATAAACATTTTTTGATGTTGTTTTCCCCTATAAACAAAATAACATGTATAATAGCAATCATCTTGAATAATATAATACCAGGCTTGTTGATCGGAGTTTTTTTCTGATCGCGATCAATAGCGATATAGCGATATTTGATCGCTGATCGCAGTATTGCAACGTCCTGATCTTTATATCTTTTGATTGTAAGAAAATCACTATAAAATAGCGATCTGATCATTTGTATAAAATAACTATTAAAAAAATCACTTTATGTTGGAGATTCTTTTCTTTAAAAAAAGTCACCACTTTTTTTTGGAATTCTTAATCGTTATCATTTATCGCTGACCGCAAGTTGGGTTTGAAATTTTTTAACCGTTTATCGTTTATCGCAAGTTGAGAAAAAAGTTATAGTTTTATCGTTATCGTAAGTTGAAAAAAAAGTTATCGCAGAAACCACTGAGAATTAGTATTACATAGCTAATTTTTTTGTTGATCGCAATTCAATTGATCAATCGCTGATCGGAAAAATCCCTGATCGTTATATCGTTATATCGCAAGAATTTCTGATCGCTATTTTTGATCGGATCGCTATTTTTTTCTTGATCGCTACAAGCCTGTATAATACTTATACTGTAACAGGACCCCCACCCCCCCCAGACACACCCACCCCGTGCCATTTACCCCCCCCCCCCCCCCCCCGTTATTAATATTTCTGATCCCCTAAAGTCTAACTTTTAAGTTAACATTGTTCCGAATATCGGTCATATAAAACATATGACCGATATTATGTTTAGTTGACTTCATAGCGGACTTTAAGAGTAAGAAATATTAGTAACGGGGGTAATGGCGCGGAGGTAAAAGCCCGGGGGTGATTGTCTAGGGGGGGGGGGGTAGTCCTAAACTCTACTTATCTATTGAACTAAGAATATAATACTGATACTTTTGATTATATCATATATACATATATATAATCCTGGCCCCTCGATGCTCTTGAATACTTAAAGACAGTAACCCTTTTGGGAGAGTGTGCAACTTGTCGTGAGGAATTGGCTTCAAAGATTCTTCATCTTAATGGGTGGCAAGAGCCAACAAAAAATAATAACAGAATAACTTTCCTTCGAGAGACCTCTATAAAGAAAAAATAACTTTATCGGTGAGATATATGAATTTACCAAATACCCTGTTTTAACGAAACACTGGAGATACGAAGAGTTTTTAAAAAATATTAGTTTTAAATGTACAGTGTGTAAAAGCAAATCGTGGACATCACTATGTTTCACAAACATGGACAACTTCTGCCTGAACCATCAGGAGTACCCCAACAATCTATACATGGATAGAAAGCTGATAAAATTCTCTTTCAAATCATGACACTCTGGTTAGTGATATCTTTGGGGTACTGCTTAATGGACCTGATAAAGTGGAGGATAATTTTTTGTTTAAGAATAAATTAAATTGATTGTCATCACAATGTTGTTAGAAATATGTAAATGGTTATTAAAGAAAATTGTAGCCTCTACCTATTCCTGCTTATTGCCCCTAAAAGTTAAAGAAATCTTACATGTACAACTGCATAAGGAACAAAATATCCAAAACTATTGAAAAATACATAACCCTTAAAAAGGAAGGTTTCGTGATTTTAAATGATTTGTTCCGTAATTTTTTTCTGCTGGAATCGTTTAGTGTAAACAAAAACACACGTGTTTTGTCAAATAAGTTTTTTTCTAAGTTGATTATTGCGAAAGCTATGGAAGTTCAAAGAGAAAAGATTGCAGCCCTGCTTCAGGCCGGAGTGTCTATCCCCACCATTGTGGGCAACCTTAAGTGCTCCAGGAGCCTTGTTTACAAGGTTAAAGGACTCCTGGTGGATGGCAAAGACCTGGAAAGAGCTAAGGGAAGTGGTGGTCACAACAAAAAGCTGGGTGAGAAAAAGTTGGGGGATATCAAGGCCAAAATTGAGGAAGATCCCACAATCAGCATGAGGAAGCTGGCCAAGGTCATGGAGGTGTCCCACACGACGGCCATGACTGCCACCAGGAACTTGGGCATGACCAGCTATGTCAGGAGGAAGCGCCAGCTGCTTTCCAGCTCAACCAAATTGCTCAGGGTTAAGAAAGGGAAGAAATTGGTGAACTGGATGAGGAAGAATCCTGGACTGGTACGTGTGTTTTCAGATGAGAAGTTCTGGACTGTGGACACGGCCAGAAATGCCAGAAACGACCGTTATCTAGCCACCAGTGCCAGTATGGTCCCTCCCATCAATGCCACTAAGCACCCCCAGGGTGCCATGATGTTAGGTGTGGTAGCTAGCGACGGCAAGTCCATGCCCCCCTTCTGGTTCCCTGCTGGCCTCAAGGTGGGGGCCAATGAGTATCTGGACGTCCTCAAGACTGTAGTCAAGCCATGGTTGGACTCCACCTACCCTGAGGGCAACTATGTTTTCCAGCAAGATAGTGCACCAGGGCATAAGGCCATCAAAACCCAGAAGTGGTGCAGTGATAACTTGGCCAACTTCTGGCCATGGGGAATGTGGCCGCCTTCTTCACCAGACTGTTCACCTCTGGACTATGGTATCTAGGGCAATCTGGAGAGGAAGGCTTGCAGCAGACCCCATCCCAATGTGGCGAGCCTAAAGTCCGCCGTTCACGAGGAGTGGACCAACATGTCCATGGACTACGTGGTCAGGGTCTGCGCTGCCTTCAGGCCCCGTGTGGAGGCCATGATTGAGGCAGAGGGCAGCCACTTTGAAATTTAGACAAAATTAGGACACACCTATAAAAGTTACTAAAGGTAAGATATTGCAATACTTAAGGTTCAGGCAGTAGTTGACCATGTTTGAGTGGCACAGATTTGTCCACGATTTGCTTTTACACCCTGTAGACCGATTTCCCAAGAATTTTTCTTTGGTTTTCTATTTTTTTTTACAATAAAAATCTACGTATTTACAACTTAATGAATAACTAAAAATAAATATTTAAAGCAGATCGAGCGTCACAAAGACGAGAGAACGTGAATGCTAAATGAATAAATTATTGAGGGCTTATCCAACCTTAGATTTGACTTTTCACTATATTGGATAAATATAAAATAATCACCAATACTTTGACTCACGGGAAGCTTATATGGGAAAACAAAAGATGAAAGACTTTGCTTCTTCTGTAGGAAAATATAGAGACCACAGACCACTTTCTTGTTAAATGTATCGCTACTAGACCAATTCGGGAAAAGATAGCTTTAGCAATATTTCTAAAAATGATATTATTTTACAAAGCAATAATTTTTCTTTTTTATATATTGGCCCCCATCAAACTGAAATTAATTTTATAGTAACAAAATAACAAACGCCCTATATAATTTAGATGCAATAAAACGCCACTGCCTGATAATTTTGATAAATTTGTGGATAAAATTTTAGAAGCCCCCCCTTGATGATTGATTTTTTTTTTTTCTTTTTTTAATTATAATTATCATGATGAAGTTTCTTACGTTTATGTTATATTTTAGCGATTTTAAGAGATGATTTGTTTTCTTATTTTTACACATGTGATTAATACACTCATATGATTAATAAAGTTGTACGTCCGTACAAAAAAATAATATATATATATATATAGATAACATATATATAATCCTATTTTTTCAATTTAATGAATTAATATTGATAATATGAAACAAAGCTACACATAGTGAATATACAGATAATTTTAAAAAGTATAATTTAAAATTACAATCTTGGCTATAATAATATATTAATTAAAATATCCTTCTACTTTAACCTTTGATATATATTTCTTACAGAGTTTTGCTCGTCCTTCCGATGGAACGGTGGATGTGTGGGCCGTGTCAACGAAGGGGGATGTCCTCTCTCGGAGCAATGTTTCCCCCTCTCAACCAGAAGGCTCCGACTGGGAACCTCATCCCGGTGATGTTTCTTTTCAAAGCCTATCCGTGAGTGTGGATGGAAAGAAGGTTTGGTCCGTTGGGGAAGATGGGAACGTCTACCTCTTTTCGCGTCAGTATGGACTATGGATCCAAGTCCACTCTCCCTCTGGGGTGCAGTTCAGATCCATTGAGGCCGGGATCAGCACGGCACTCTGGGCCATCGACAATGAGATGAGGCTCTACCTGAGGAGGGACATTAACGACATACGTCCCGAGGGAACCGGATGGACAGCCCCCGTGTGCCCGGAAAATGTCAAGTCCATCTCTGTTTCCGTACAAGGGGAACTATGGGGAATTCTGGAGTCCGTCAAACTTGGAGGGCAGATCATTTATGACGTAATGGCCAGAAGGGTTGGGATCACATCATCTCTGCCTCAGGGGACTGCTTGGAATACGCTACTGGGGTGAGATTACTGCTTTACAGGCCTGTTAACCACGTGCCATGAAACAATGTATCAAAAGATAAATGAATGAAACCTTCTTTTTTTGTCCTAAGACCATGAGCTTTTATTAATCAATTACTTTTGTACACTAAATTATTCATAACTTAATAGACTATTTAAGAACAAAAATGCAGTTAAGTAATACATTTACAAAAATGATAGTTATGTATTTTTTTACGTAAGCGTATAAAACTTTTTTTCACTTAATAACGGAGATAAAAATCGACTTTTGTTAATTTTGTCCCGTTCTTGACCCCTAAAAAAACAATACAGTATTTTCGATTGGTTTGCGTCCTCCAGTGGTGTATAATTGTCTAATAGTCTCTTGATAGAGTTGGAGAGTTTCTCAACTTTTATTATTATGTGTAAATAAGGATAGAAAATGGAAGAAATAACAATGAAGACGCAATGACGACATTTTGAGGATCTACTTTTCATAAGAAAAATAACATACAATGACATCACTGGAATTGTTCGTATGATTTTTTTTTCTATCATAAAGGCTATTTACAACTCACTGTAAAACTCTTTTAGTAGAGTGATTTTTTTCTTCTCTTGAGAGTTACTTTTTAGATTGGTGATTATCATCTAATGTACGATTACGCTTTAGATAGAAGTAATCAAATATATAGTATGGAGGAGTTATTGAATATATTCCAAATCACCGACCTATTGATTGACTCGTGAAATTTGGACCAAATTTCCTGTGAAGGACATTGAGTTGTTAAAGTGTGTGATTGCTTTAGTGGTTTTTTTTGTTGTTAGTTAAGAATTTATTGCTGTCTTACCATAGTACATACAAATGACAATTATACATTGATAAAAGTAAATACATACATACAGCAAAATGCTTTAGTGGGTTATTCCCCACAATATTTTTTCAGGAAAATTACAACTTTTTAGAACGCAACTCGAATTTAACCAAAAAAAAAACAAAAAATAGAGAGTCGAGTTCTCTAATCGATGTCACATTAGTATTCCTATTTCATAATAAAAAATATGAAGTATCACTTTCTCTTAACTTCTTTCTGATGATATCTTTCTCCAACATGGAGATTAATGTGACGTCACTCTACATTTTCAACGATAACGATAAAAAGTCTCACTATCTCTTAAGTTTTTTCTGACGCTATTTTCCCCAACAATGGAGACCAAACAATACCCCCATATTCAGCGATACCATACTTCAATTCAGTACTCTATATTCTCTATGAAACATATTAGTTTCACTTTCACTTAAGATCTATCTAACGATGTCTTTCTCCAATTAATGGCGACCAAACAAATACCCTGATATTCAGCGCTATCAAACTTGACTTCGGCACTCTATGAAATGACTGAAAAATAACTTTTTTTACGATGCCTAAATATCCAGCCTTAAGCAATAGAAAAGGAAGAATTTACAATAAATGCCCAATTTTAAGAACTGATTTTAATATGAAAAATCACATGCGATGACGTCACTAAAATTGTTCGTATGATTTTTTTATTTCAGACAATTTTCAAGCTGGGAAATCCCGGGCAGCGCCGGGTAACATCCGCCAGTATATTATATATACCTAATTTCCCATCATTGAGATGACAACTCAATAGATTACTCAAGCTTTTGTTTTTTCAATGGGTAGCATACATAACCAATATAAAATTACCAAGATTTATGACAAAAAAAACCGTTCATTTTCCGTCCTTTATATGTTATGTGTATCCAATTCCTGGTTGAGTCGTAGATTTGTATATAATACTAAAATAATTGTTCCCCTTTATTTCATTTCAGCCCGGTTGGAAGCAACTCTGTGTCAGGAGTATGGTGGATGAGAAGTTCTCATAGGCTAGTCTCATGATCATTAAAGTCATTTATTATTCAATTATTTTATTTGTTTTTCCATGGATTCAATATATATATCTTATTTAAGTTATACTTCTTTTACAATATATACGCATACATAATAAATATGTCTAAAATAAGCTCTTAATTTGTTTGTGAAATACAGTTCCTACTTAGTAAATCATCATCATCCACTTTGTCTATCCCTCCAACATTTTCTTGAATGCCAATCGGTCACTCTCTGAGAGGAGGAGCTTGTCCATGTATGACTGAAGGGACTGGATGTACCAGGGTGGGGCCCTTTTCTTCAGGGAGTATTTGTAGTTACAGGTGATCTCTTCGCCTTCTTCAATTGGCTCAGACTGCAAATACATCGGATTCGGCCGTAGAGGGGTGAAAGGCGTAGGAGTACTCCGCGTTGGGTTCGAAAGAGTGACACACCTTGTGACCTATAAAAGATAAGAAAGTATGACATGTTTGCCGTTCTCACAAACTCATAAATAAACATAACTTAATCAGTTGGTAGCTCAATTTCCTTTCTTTCCATAAAATTTATTGTCAGATTCATTATTATCCGGATAATCGTTAATTAATATAATATGTGATAGTGGAAGAGTATATTATAAGAATTCGAAAATGACATAAATCCGACCATGATAAAAGACATGTATGTAGGTTTCTTGAGGATCAAATTTTTATTGAGAGTTGATACTCGACAGCCCTGACAATAAAATCATGTTTGATTGCATATGGCCAACTGCTTTTCTTATTATGTCACTCCTTTTTTTTCTCCACCCATCTCTGTAGACGAAAAGGTCGCCTATAAATAGAGTAATAGTGACAAAAAATATTTTATAGTTACAATTATTGATAAATGATTTCCTCGTTGTTGTTATTAGACGAGACAAATATGAATGTATTTGGGATATTTTCCATGTGTTATCATTTTTCTTTTTCTATCTTGGGCATTTTCTTCCTAGGCCGTATTTTCCTGGTCCCTTTTTCCCATTATCCTCTACAATGTATGTGTGTTATCAAAATGATTTAAGGAAGCTTAAATAATCAGGCAATATTCCTCACAAAATAAAATATAATATCTCAACAGATGTCTCTATAAGATGGGAAATGCCACATACCCAATTTGGAAACTGTGAGGAGCACAGCAAAACCCCATCCGTCTTATTTTTGATTGTCTGCATGCAAGGCTAAAATGATGACCAGGGTATAATGATTTCTCTTAATTGTTAGATTATATCTATAAATACTCTTTCAAACTATTTTTTTAATATATAGATAGTTCAAAAATCTCATAACTACCAACTGATATTGGATTAAGTTCCGGGAGGAGCAAAACGCCAATTGATATGAAAAAACCCTTATGTTTCTATATCCCTTTTTTCTCTCATTAGTTCCTTAAGGTATCACTTCAAAGAACAAATACTGTCATTTTTATCATTGTTCAGTTTCTTTACGCTTTTGTTACTACATTATATTTACAAAATACTTTTCAACATCTTAGGAAAGATTAGATTTATATAACAGACATTTTAATATTTTTTTGACATGTCATCAAACTTGTGTCAATGTGTTTTTATTTGCTTACTGGGTCTTTTATTTAAGTGTTTGTTAAAAGTGATCCATCAGTCTTTAAGACATATTCAAGCTCATGTATAATAGCCCACAAGACAGCAATAAATTCTTACTACAAAAAAGTATTATAGCCAAAGAATCCCTTTTTAAAGATTTAGGACGCTTGTTCAACGTACTGTAATTCTCCTAACAGGTCAAATGGATGTTGCTAAATAATGTTGTTGCTTCGCGTGAGATTAAATACTTGCAAATATATGCAAATAATTTATAGTGCTAAAAGATTGAAATTACTTATGATTCTTTCCGTTGTCATCCATTTCTTGAATATCCTTGATGAGCTTTTAAAGGCCACTCAACGTTTCTGCTTACTGAGCCATGATTTTCCGTGTTTATATTGTAGTTTAATACATACTTGATATAAATTCAGCAATCCTTAAACTGGCGTTGGTGATTACATTATGTAACAATATTAAGGTCTTTGTTTGCCCTTAGGCTGAATCCCTTATTTGAGTCCCATTTTTTATATAGATTCCAAAAATGCCACTTAAAATTTCGTCCAAAAAAGGTTTGGCCCTTATGACCTTTTATGACTATGTCAGTGCATTTCAAATCCGTTTTTATAATTTATATATCTTTCATACTAATCGAAAAAATCGGCTTTATATAATTTCAAAAAGTTGACCATTTTTAGTGTTCTATTTAAGCGGCGATATATTTTTAGTTTCGAGTACATTGACTATAATCATATACAATATATCTTTGGTATATGTCAATGCATTTCAATACAGTTTTATAATTTCGATATCTGGCTTGAAAATAAAGAAAAAATCAATTTAGTAGGACGAATATTGATCTATTAATTAACTACTTTTAGGTGATTCATTGAGGTTGCATTAAATATTATTGTGATTTGTTACGATGAAATCAAACATGTTTGCCATTTTATTTGCAAGTTCCTTAAATAATTTGATAAATATTGGAATGCCATTTTCCAAATCACAGTAACTCCCTAAAAATAAATAAAAAATTTGACACTTGAAAATAATTATATGTAAATAAAAGGCAAACCTGGTTTTTTTTCTTTGTAACAATCACAATAATATTAATGCACATTTAATATTTAATCATGATTTTCAAAAAAAGGTCATAAAGGCCAACCTTTTTTCGGACGAATTTTAAGTGGCATTTTTGGAATGTAACGTAAAAAATGGGACTCGAAATAGGAATTCAAGCCTAGGGACAAATCCTGTTACATAGTGTTATCTATCAAACAGAAACTATAGTTTTTTTTTTACCAAGTACCTATAGTCATCGAAAACTTTCATGTATAAATGGTCATTATGAAGTGAAGTATTTCCGGCTGGGGACCCATTTACGACACTCAAATGTTAACAGATAACAATAAAAGAAAGAAAACTTAATGATATAATCAGTCCCGGCAGCAGGCCCAGGCTTTTTTTTTTGGGGGGGGGGCTACAGTTGTTATTGGGGGGCACAGTTGGCACATTCATAAAAATCGGGGCCCACTCACTCATGGTGGGCGAGGCCTGGCCCCCTCAGCCCGCCCGCCATCCCGCTGGGCCGGATATAATTGACTTCAATTTACACAAGGAAAGGGAAAAAAACTGCGTTATTTTAATAAATCCAGGCTTGGGATATTATGATAGTAAAGAAAAAGGAAAGTTTCTTTAGAATATATTATTGTCTGATTTGAGACTTTTTGAACTTTACTCTGATGTCTGTTTTATAAATGTCCCCTCTTCTTAAAAGGTATAGGAATTAAGAAATGAATATACCTCTTCCGATCATAGAGATATAAAGATCTAAGAGCTTATTCCCTTCAATAGCAGAGAAACATCGTTCAGCTGTCTTCTGTGTGTCCAATATAAAAAGTAATTCGTACTACTAGTAAAGAAAAGATCAATTTAGTAGGACGAAGTATCGATCATATTAAGTAACTACTTTTAGGTGATTATTGAGTTGCATTAATATTTTGTGATTTGTTACAAGAAAAAAAAACAGGTTTGCCTTTTATTGGCAAGTTCCTTAAATAATTAAATAACAATATTGGAATGCTATTTTCCAATCACAGTAACTCTCTAAAAACTAAAAATATTTTGACACTTGTAAATAATTAATGTTAATAAAAAGGCAACCTGTTGTTTTTTCTTCGTAACAAATCACAATAATATTAATGCACCTCAATAATCACCTAAAAGTAGTTACTTATATGATCAATACTTCGTCCTACTAACTTGATCTTTTCTTTACTTCATGCCAGATATCGAAATTATAAAACTGTTCTGAAATGCATTGACATACCCAAAAATATATTACATCTTGATTATAGTCAATAGACTCAAACAAAAAAATATAGCCGATTAAATAGAACACTACAAATTATCAACTTTTTGAATATAAAGACTATTTTTTTCGAATAGTACGAACGCTATTGAATTATAAAAACTGATTTGAAATGCACAGATATAGTAAAAAATAAATATACTGACATTTGTAGTTATTCTTACTTTGCACGAAGATACTGGGCCTGAACCATTAGAAATGATGAAAATCCTGATTTTCAAAAAAGGCTATAAAGTCCAAATCTTTTTTTCGGACGATATTTTGAGTGGCATTTTTGGAATTTCGTAAAAAATGGACTCATTTTGAAATTTCAGCCCAGGGCAAACAAAGACCTTAATTTGTTACATAGTGTAATCCATTCAAAAATGCAAAATTACATTGGTCCCGATGGCAACAGTTTCTTTAGAAGAACAATTTATCTAAATTTATCATTGTATATATTTTTTACTACACTTAACTCCAAACCATATTATTTTTAGAGTGTTCTGATGTATTATATTAGATATATATATAAATATATAATCTATATATATACTATATATATTATATATAACTATATATATATATATATAATACATTCTCCTCCAATTCATTAAGTGCAGAAAATATTGGTTCCGATGGCAACAGCTTCTATAAAATAACTATTTTTATTATTGCACTAATAATCAATTGAAGCCTACCTCAAATCAAGTAAATCGCAGGCATTGAGATTTCTATACATAATTAACTCAAATATTTTTCTAATGATATTTATCTAATTGAACACTTTTTTCTTACTTACAATTCTTTCAAAAAGGTGGATTCTTTTTTTGAATCATCAAAATTTTCATCAAAAAGTAACAATGACTATTTTTAAATCGATTCAAGAGGACGTATTTTTGTAATTCACTTAAGGGACCAGTGATCACGTCAATACACTCAATTAAAAAAAGACTG
This sequence comes from Caligus rogercresseyi, assembly GCA_013387185.1. Lineage (NCBI taxonomy): Eukaryota > Metazoa > Arthropoda > Copepoda > Siphonostomatoida > Caligidae > Caligus > Caligus rogercresseyi. The sequence goes on along the minus strand of CP045893.1, from coordinate 24,260,105 downwards.
GACTATTCCAGAAAATTACCAGCACACATGATTCACGATTATATTTTACATCATTAGGCAAAAAAATCAGGCTTAATTATTTCATTTATATAATCATAACCCAAACGAAAATTCTGGTTGGGCTGTCAAAGGAAGTTTTTTCAAAATTATTATGTTAATTTTTTTTTTGCCGTTAAAACATTTTAAACCAGAATTTGCGAACGTTTTACGGATAAAAAAATAAAATACACTAATATATTTACTGGAAACAGAGTAAACTTTTAATGGCAGTGTACGATATACATAAATGCACATTTTAGTTCACATTTACTGCACTGATAATAACATTATATAGTGGACGCATCATTTATTACAGTTGTTTAAACAACTCGTGATGTCTTTAAAATCCTTTATATAGTTTTCATGTATGTTTCGATCTATCTGGTACATATTTAATTATGCCACCAGTCCATTTCCTCTTCGGCACTCCAAATCGAGATGTTAATTAATATTTTTAACATACCTGTTTTAAGATATAATAGTGCTTTGTTTTGGGTACAATTATTGGAATATTTATTTGGGACAACGTATCTTTTAGATTAATTAATAAATATATTAATGAGAAGCATGCTTGATGCAGCCCTATTTTATATCTGTAAAGTTAGTTAATTAAGCTAAGAGTTTGAGTATTCTTTGGCAGTAGGTTATATTATAATTTGTTTTTAACTGGTAAATATTGATTTGATGATTAAATAGAGTTTATACTTAAAAATCAAATTTATCATGCGACATCCGATAAAATATCAAGCCGGCGTGTTAAGGCGTGTTCAACTCTCAATGTTGGGGGCGCAAGTTTTTCGATTCCTCCCGAGAGGGGATGGTCATTTTTGGTCTACCCACATTGATACGAGATCCTAGATTCGATTGACTAATTTTAATGCTATAATGCTTATTTATATCCTATCGGATGCAATTCGATCAAACCATTAGGCATTTAAAAAAAATCAACTGGGGATATTATGCATAATGAATTTGCAAACGAGATTTTGTCAGAAAAATGTGCTTTTGATGTCAAACTCATATGCTCACCCAAGGTGGACTTGTAGCCATCCTGAAGCCACTGGTTTGGAATGTCTAGAATGGTATCCTCATCGAGTCGAATGGAGTACTCGCTATTGAGGGGACCCGGGTTTTCTCTCCGTGAAAGTAAGCAAGGATCACTCCGTGTTCCTTTACCTTCTTTACTGAAAAGAGTCCTTCTCCCGCGTTTGGAATACTGGAGTTCGAAACAACTACGTGAAGCCGCTCAAAAGGGTCCTCTCTCAAGGGCTCTTGCCCAGATTGGAATGTAGGAACGAGGATCCCGCCGATCCATGATATCCCGGTCACTCGAGCAATGATAGGGGAGGATAAAATGGGTCCCTGAGTATGGGAGTCATCCAGAGTTCTAAAAGAAAAGAGAAGAGCGTTCAAATGTTTATTAATAGGAATATAACAGATACCATCTATATGTATGTATATTCAAGTCTGGATGGAACGAAACATTATAAAGCGGTATTAAAGATTATGTATATTATTAAAAAAACTTTATTATATTATTTCTAAACCTTCATAACAGTTTAAAAGAATTTATTGCTGTTTCAATTATACACATATGCATTACAATTTAGAACAAAGATATAAACAATACACACAAAGCATTCATAATATAAATACTTTTTATTCTTGTCAACATTATTTATCAAGACTAGTACATTTGATTAGTATATTTTATAAGTTAGGGTCATCATACAATCGTCTAACATTTGAAGGCAACTAATATAAGAATATATTTTTTTTCTAAAAAAATATGCTAAGGGACAATTTGGAACTGTTGAACCGAATAAATGATGTTTGATTCGGTTATAAATCGGAATAAATGCATGGAACGTATGCTCAAAAGTCCGTTTACTTCTAGCCGTCTCTTCGTAGACAAGTCGATCGTCATCAGTTATTCCTATCTGCATTCTTAGAGCATGACATCAAGAGGATGTAAGCATCCGACTGACGCATTTTGCTACGACCTCATCAGAGATCTTGGCCTCATGAAGTCAAATGTCGAGCTTTTGACGTCGAGACTCAAGCAGTGGAATTTGTTACATGAGAGTGTGCACATATCAGGTTAGAGAAAGTGTCACAAGCATTTTCCACTATTCAAGATGATCTTTGCTCTTGCCACAATGTGACCGGTCTGTTTAAGGCAATTGGAATACCCATAGCCCCAAAGAGTGGCGGCTCTTTATCGACAGCTCGTGCAGGAGCCTCAAAGTAGTGATGCTTCATATCGGGAATATGTACCCATCTCTTCCCTTCGCCCACCGTCAAGCTGAAAGAGGAATACATGAGTGTCAAGATCTTGTTAGATGCCTTTAAATATGAAGAGTACTGTTGGAAGGTTATAGGGGACTTTCAAATGCTGGCTTTCTTAATGGTCTTCAAGGCAGCTTTACCAAGTATCCTTGTTATTTTTGCCTTTGGGACAGCAGGGATACCGTATTACTCTACCTCAAGCGAGATTATCCACAGCGAACCGAGTTTAGTTTGGGAAAGAACAACGTCAAGTGGGAGTGGGATCCCAGAAAAGTTATATTTCCTCCCACTCTACTTAAAACTAGGCCTTATAAAAAAATGCCGGAGCTTTAGATAAGTTGTCTCCGGGTTTCAAATACCTCCAGGATGTTTTCCCCAAGTGTCTACATCGAAAGTTGAAGCCGGTGTCCTTCACTGGTCCACAAAAAAGGTCTAGACTGCAAGGTGTGTCCCAAAAACTCACAAGGACAGAGAGAGTAGCATGGCACAGCTTTGTTGAATAATTCGTGATTTCTTAGGAAATCACAAGGCCAAAAACTATGTGGAGCTTGTTGAGACCTTGGTGACAAACTAAGGCAAAATAGGCTGCAAGATGTCCCTCAAATGCATATCCTTGACGCCCATTTTCATAAATTTAAAGAAACATTGGAGCGTACTCCGAGGAGTGTGGAGCAAGGCAAACGCTTCCACCAGGATATATTGGACTTCGAACGCCGCTACCGAGGGTCTTATAATGAAAAGACTATATTTGGGGGCTGTTTCGTCAACAGTGTAAGTATACATCTAGAAAAACTACTCGTTTCTAATGTGTCTATTGTCTCACTATGGTAAATATAGAATAAATAAATGTGGCTATTTCATTATATGTCATTGGGTATATATTTTGTTGAAATAAAATTTCCAATATACCACTTTGTCCCTATAAGAATTTGTAATTTCACAAATATTATTATCCTGGACACAAAAGCAAAATCAGAAAATGAATAAATGTATTTTTCATGTTGTCTGGACATAGGCAATAGGAAATTACAGTTTCAACTAAAGGACAAAAACTTTGTTACACGGTGTAATCTATCTTCATTCGTATATTCAAGCAAAAAGTTACTTAATCGTCTCATTTCTATTTAAAATATATATTTACTTTTTTTAAACAGGTAATAAGCTAAATATGACGTCAATGGGATATCTAAATTTATCTTATTGATCCTTTTATAAATAGACCTTCAACATGCAGACAAAAATATTGAGATCACTGAATTGACGTAGATAAAAACGAGATGATTGTAGTGCTTTCAATATCCTGAGAGCGCTCTTAAGCATTACAATAATAATAAGGCTTTGCTTGAAAGCTTCTATGAGGTCATAGCATTCATCATTCAATATAACACAATCTAAGTTAACAGTTTATGTTAATACTTTACAGTATTCATGAGCTTAGCTCACACATGTACACATTGTACAATTGCAGTCAATTTAAGAGGGACAGACATTTACCTCTTCGTTTGCATATAAGGTCCTCTGTCCACCATTTGTGTGGTATTATAAAGAAACAACAATTTATCAATTCGTTCATAAAGTGACTAAGATGAACATAAAATAATGAAAAACTAATATACCTGTATATTTTTTAATGTATTCTTTAAATATTTTGTAACAAAATAGTTTTAGTATATTTTTAACTCATTGAAAGATTTCCATTCATAAGTGATATAGATCTTGGTCCATGAGAACAGACTCCTGTTGTTCTAAAGTAGGAAACTCTTACAGCCAGTACTGAAATGATGTCCTATGTCAAAATTTCAAATGCTTTTAAAATAACCACCATTTTTCCGTCAATCAATTCATGTAATAAGAGTTCCTGATGTGATATCTTTAATCATGCTTATATGTTTACATTTATGCAAATAGCTTTAATGCCAAGGAACTTTATTTATCTCTTGTATCAAAGATACGTCGATGTGTGGGCGTGTTTTTTTTTACTTTAGTTTATGAATTGTATATATATATTGTTAGTTAAAGTATGGGTACAATATACACAATTAAATGTTGCATCAAGGAAAATGTTCACAAATTGTTTGTTATAGCAATTATGATTATTTTGCTGGAGATTTCATCAATCTTTCTTATAATAAAGTGTCCTTCATTCTCTTCATGGTTCATAATTGAGCAATTTAGTATGTACTGGATTATCAAAAGATTACAATTTATACTCACATATTTGTGAATGTCAATTGAGAAAAGTAACCTATATATCAACGGATCTTGACAAATATATCCCGAAGGGGGAATAATTTTTCCTTAACTTATAAAATTTTACATCATTATGAAAGGGGTAGAAGAGATATAATCTAGATTTTTCTCACAGTCAACTGAGGGATATTTTATCGTTGAAAATAAATTGGAAAACCGTATTATGATCTAAATGTTTCGATATTTGCTTTTAACTATTTGAATATATAAAGTCGTTAACAAAGTGGTTAACAAAATTACCAGATAATAGCTGGGTATCATTTGTAGTCCAAAATATAATGGTAGGCAAAAAAATATTAGCAGTATGTTGGATATCAACATATATATCAATCAACAAATATCCGTGTCTCCATTCAAGAACTAAAACGATTCCTTTTTATTTTTCAATATATATATCAGAAAACGGCCGGGACATCTTTTTTTCGCCGGGACCCGGGCCGGGACTTAAATTTTTCAAGTCGGGCTGGGCAGGGACATGATACATAATATCCTTCGACATTCTTAAGCGACGACGGTTTTTTTAGAAAAAGCATTTCCCAAAAATTAGTGACGACGTTTTTTTTTAGAAAAAAAAAAAAAATGATGACGTTTTTTTTTGGAAAAGAATCTCAAAAATTTCCAAAAACAGTGATAATGTTTTTGTTTTAGAAAATATTATTTCAAAATTCATATCTAAAAAAACGGCCTCTATTTTTTTGGAAATTAAAGTCAAATTTATGAATGACAAACGAAATAAAATATTGAAGTCCCGGCACGGTATCTAAAAAACGGGCAGGACACTCAAAAAACAGCCGGGACCCGGACCGGGTACCCGGTCGCTTCCTGATATTATATATATATATATGTATATTATTAAAAATAAATATATATATATATATGATAAGCAAAAATATACTAAAAGCAAACCATTAGGAGTTAGTATAAATCTGTTTATCCTTTGAAAGGAAAATAATACAAATTTTTCTTTTTATAATTATTACTTAAACACCAATTTTTTATTATTAGATAAAAAATCCATTGCCTTAAATATAATTTCAATGCTCTCTTCATCATATGTCCTGTAAAGCTGGGCAAGGAAAATTAATTTAATCATCCATTTTATTAAACGAACTTATATAAGGTGTTTACCTTCACCGTGGCTCTCAATAATGAAACCTTCAACTATATACTTTCTTGTACTAATATTTAGAATTTGGTATGCAAATAGTTCGAATAGAGCAACAAAGTTATTTGTTTAAGCAGAAGCATTGGAATACGTGCTGCTGCAAGCTTTCACCTTCAAAAAGTTCATTATATATGCATTATGTACATACAGAAAAATGTTCTTAATAAAAGTTAAGCAAACATACATTCTAATTTTTTTAACAAAAGGTGAATTGGTTATGGAACTCATTCATGTTTGGTATTTTATTATTATATATATTCTTTTTTTAATGTAATCGTATGGATTAAAAATGAAACAGGTAAATATAAAAAGGATTTAAGTATGATAAAAAATGAGATGTAATAAAAATAAACAAATACACTAAGAAGCCGTCCAGGGCAGAATTAAGAGGTGTGAAGCTCCATCAACTCCTCCTTCAAACACAGTACCATCGTTGGGGAGTAGGGACATCATTGATGATGTCCGTGCATTTTATGAAAGTGTTGATACCGAGCGCAAGACCTCTATGTTCCTTGAGACCACACGATGAAGACCCAAAGGGAATCCCCCACCGTTACTCTCGAGGCATAAAGGATCCTCTGAACCGTAGAGATCAAATGCTCAATCTCATAGGCTTCCACATAGGATGAGAATGTTGAAATGAGCCAGTCTGAAGCGATAGCGATATGTTGTAGTTTCAAAAATTATCTTCTCCACCATATATTATATATTCTTACTAATAATTCTGATAAGAATATAGGGGGCATAATTTATGGCCTTTTATTTATTTATAAAAAAATAAAACGCTTTTATACATGAAAAGCCAATGTCTAACTTTGTATAACTAGAATCCTTTTTAATTAATATACCTTTTTTGCTACGTATTATGTCTAAGGGATATTTTTAAATGAGAAACATTTCTTTAGAAACATAATTTTTTAAATTGAATAAAAATCTAACTCGTTAAACTAGCTTTATGCATTTACACTCTTTGTATATTCGTTCTATGGTCTTTTAAAACAATATAAAAATAATAGAGGCAATAGCTCATTGTATTAAGGCGTGTTCAGCTCTCAATGTTGAGGCTTGAATCCTGAGAGGGGAAGGTTTATTTTTAAAAATAATTTTTTGGCCAACCTCATTGAATAGGTCATAGGTTCAATCTAATAGACTAATATAACGCTATAATGATAATTTATACGCACAGGATACAATTCGATATAAGCCAATGGGTAAAAATAATAAATGGATTAAGCATAAAAATGATTTTAAATGACCTAAAACTATAGTTATAACATTATAACCTGGTCTTAAAAAATGAATTATACAGCTCCAACAAAAAAAGATTCAACTTTTATGATGTTTATGTAAGTGTACCTCTTTAAAATTATAAGCGCTCCGCCAAAAACATCGGTTGTTTATTATTCGATGGTGTTATTGTTTTGCCTATATGGTTCGATAGAATTGGCATCCAACAGGATATAAATAAGCATTATAGCATTAAAATTAATCTATCGAACTAGTATCTTATTAATGAGGTATACCAAAAATGACCATCCCCTCTCGGGATTCGAACCTGCGCCCCCAACATTGAAAGTTGAACACGCCTTAGCACGCACGGCTATCGCACCCCCTGGTGTTATTTGTTGTTAATCCTATGAGCTAAAACTTAAGTGAAGAGTTTTTTATTTATATATAGAATTTATATTTCAGTAATTGAAATTTATAAAAAAGCAAAGTTTCATATTGCTTCGGCCATACTGGCCTTCTAGCATACTGAGGCAAGGAATCCTTGACTGAGGATACCATTTTGTCTTTTTGATTACTTTGGTAGTCTGTTGGACTATTTCTGCATAGATAATACATATATGCATAAATTCAATAACAATAGCCGATGAAGAAATTACTGACATGTGTAACTATTAATATCAGCATAAATTGGTATATGTAATAAGTATTAATTTTCATTCTACTAAAGGAGTTCCTAAGGTTTTGCAATATCGGTTTTTTTATTACCAATATATAGCAAGCTTTTTCTATATAATTCGCCTCAGACAATCGTAAGTGTTATAAGATAGGCATGTACATAAGATTATAATATAAACTATAGACATTATTACCTCAATCATACAGATGATATTTTTTAATTCGAAGATTATTGTTTCCTTTGTTATAATCAATGCTTGTCGCATGCGATAAAATGGGCTAGTGACCATAGCTATCACTGATACCTATTTCTTTGTAAATATGTATCATTAAGTATTAAAATAAAATATCGCCCATCCCTCGTTTGCTACTCCCCAAAATGAGGAATGATAAACGATGAATTTGTTAATATTCGAATTTAATCAAAAAATTGTCAAGCAATACCATTTATGTTGGTCTTTATTTCAAACTCTGTTGTGGATTAAAAACATTTCCTATCCGAGTCCTGTAAGTTGATATTATTTAAAAGACCTAACTGTTAATAAAAATGATAAGATTTAGCTAAGACCCCGATACAAGATGGGTTATATGTAAATAATACAAGTTTTTTATGCTTTACCTAACATAGCAGTTGAGAAGTCTGGATAAATAAATGCAGCCTTAAGACAGCCTTCCTGTATGAGATAGTAGCCTCCTCCCTCCACGCCTTTCCACCGGAACCCCCTCATAGACGCCATTGATATACGTCCCCAAGTTCTCCACAGATAAGATCCATCATCCCGCCTCCTTAGACTCCGCGTGAACCCATGGCGCACACCCCGCTTGCAGTAATATAGCGTCATTCCCTCGTCCCCAACACTCTCAAAAACATTACCCACAAGGGATCCCTCATGGAAAAAAGCCCTCCAAGGTCCTCTTCTCAGGGTAGAGCCCGACACCAACCATTCTTAAGGGATCCCTCAAAGGAAAGTGGCTCTTCAATAGAGGTAGCTCTGTTTCTGGAGTCCATTGTGAGTCAAAGTCCTCTTGACGTAAATCCTGAAGCTTCTGAAGCTGACTGTTGCTAGAGGGATTTGCAAGGGTGAGGAGATAGTCTGCAATGATGTCTCTTGCCCCATCATATTTTAAAGGGGA
>CP045893.1:24229180-24251223 GCA_013387185.1 Caligus rogercresseyi | reverse complement strand
TATACAAATAAAATGCATGCATTAAACTGAGGCAAACGTTAAAAATGTTACATAGTTAATAATTTATAAAAAAAACTTTTTGCACATTCAATTGATAATTATGATTAATCAAAAGGCGAAACATGATAAAACATTAAAATATTTGGGTAAATTACAAAATCTACGTATTAACTATTATAAAAAAAAATTGAAAGTACAACTTTAAGAGATGTCACGGGTTAAATTTGGTGTTCGCTTCTGCTTCGAACCTCCGTATTGGTATTATTCAAGAAACTATTACTTCACCCTCAGCTATTGAGAGGAAAAATAAATTCCTTCAATATACCAATTGTCCATCTTAATTGGCCTCGATCTTTGTCGTTTGCAAAATCCATAGATGTACATCTCCTATTTTACTTATTAATATTATTTGAACAAAACAACTGCGTACGCAAAAAAAATCTTTATTCTGTTACTATAAATGTCGATATATGGATCATCCTTCAGACTATAAGACATCAAAAGAAAAAAGTGCTAATTAATAAAAAATATATTTTTTTCTTTGGTGACTTTGCGACAAACGAATTTTTATCAAAACTATTGATCGAATTTTATGATAAAACATTCTTTATCCCCATGGTATAGGAGGTTGCTTTTTTATTACCTCCGCCGAAGGAGGTATGTTTTCACTGGCGTTGGTTTGTTGGTTTGTTAGTTGTGGTTGGGTTGTGCAGCAGGATAACTCAAAAAGTACGGAACGGATTCGGATGAAACTTTGTGGAGTTGTTGGAAATGCCAAAAGAAACAAGTGATTAAACTTTGGCATCTCTGAGTGCTTATTTAAGATGCAAAATGAGCTAAATACTAAAATATTTATAATGAAATGGGGTCTCTATTCAGGGAGTAGGAAAGAACAAACGCTTAAAAATATTCATTGACGTAATATTGTTCATTTATCAGCTAAGGACTACGTCACTGGGTGCTTAAACTTCTTTCTCCTCCGTCTTCCTCTTAATATTAAATAAAATATAACGCTAATATTAAGAGCATGATGGAGAAAAGAAAGGAGTTTTAACATCCAGTGACATATTTCTGAATTGACGAATAGCTAGTATGAAGTCAATGGATGTTTTTTTTAGGACGGCTCTCTCCTCACTCATTATCACCAAACACACCTACTTATGTAGACATATATGATTGGATTGTATTCCGTTTAAGTGATTCATTTGGTGGGGATCGGCGGAGGTTTGCACTCTCTGAGTGTATACATGCCTCTAGTTAATAATATAATGATATATTTAAAAGTCTATTTTAAAGGATTTGATAACGATATGGATGGAGGTTCATGAAAGAGACGATTTGTGATTTTAAAGACAACATTCCTCTCTCTGCATTAGGTGCGCTCCTCAACAGCTGAAGTCATGATTTATTGCGGATACCGACTGCTTTTTTATATTTTTCTCTCTCTTTTCCTTACAACCAATCACGTTTATAAATAAGTTTCCCTAAGTATTATCCTTAGTGATTGTATTCCCAAAGTACTTTTTAAATCCTTAATTGTATAAGTAACTACTTTTATTCAAGTGTATGAATGACTAGTAGGCCGTCTGCTTTGGGCCTAATTTATATAGAGGATAAAAAATATTAATAATGCATATTCTTGTCCTCAATACTCATTGAAGGTTAAAAATAATATAATAATAGTAGTACTTCAAATGAAACTTATTTTCATCTTATGTCTGGAAGAACTATTTAAGTAAATGAAACTTTTTCACTCCTCAAGTAATTCATCCTTGTATGTATTTATACGCGTTTAGATATGTAAGATATGTTTTAGAATTTTCTTTACTTCTTGGAGTATGTAAAAGTGTTTTTTTTTGTCAGAAAAAAATTAAAATTAATTGTTTGGATATAAATAATTTGTCTGAAGTAAAGTACTAATTTTAAATATAATTAGAAATTCAACCTTCAAGTTCTAAAGTTACTTCATAATTAAACAAAAAAATTATTGAGGAGTACATAGAATTCTTCTTGAAAAAATATTACTTTTGTAGATGGCAATTTTTTTACTTATTTAAGGGATTTTAATTTAAAATATCCTCATAAAAATAACACTTTATTTATTATTAAACTGTTCACATATATCAGCACAGGTATATAAAAACGATGCTAATACGTGTAAAATACAAAAATAAACATTATAGTTTAAATTTAGCATTGATCTTGAACAAACACTAAAATTTTATCTAATTAACAAGTATTAAAAGAATAAGCTGTAAAAGAATTAAAATCATCCAAATTTTTAAAATTCTTGATTATTTTCCTCAAATTTGGTAAAAGCGATAACTTTGCGTCGGGTAATATTTTATCAATTCAGCCGCGAATGTCCATGATGAGCCGTCCAACGATGGATTTTGAGTGAAAAGGCAGCGTATCTACCTGCAGCTCCAAGCAGGATCCCTCTGATCTCTCCCGGTCTTATTGGTTCGTATTTTGAAAGCTTTTTTTCTATCAGGCCTTTGTGTTTCAAAGGGCAAAATAACACTTTTTTGTTGCCTTTTTTTGGAAGGTTGAACACCCAAAGGAATACAAATCTTATAATCATTTGTACTTAGTGAGTGTAGCCTGTGGCAAACCACTGGCAATCGTAACCTAACCATGTAATGTGTCTGAAAACATACACAGAAGATCCGGATGTTTACATTTAGTAGAGTTGATCGCATTTCCCTTCATAAGCCAACCTTTGAAACCATAGAAATATAAAAACATAGTTAACTTATAACAGATAAATATTTTGGGAATCGGTCAACTGTCGATGGAGGCCCATAACAAGCTCTTCAATAACACTTATTAAATGAAGGTTTTGTGATTGACCTTACTGGGTTTAATTCCGATTTTCTCATCCTTCCTTGACAGCAAAAAACTCACGTATTTCTGTGAATAAAGTCCCTATATTTTTCATTTCTATTGATACACAAGACATAAGCATGATATTGTATGCATTAATAATATGAGATACATAGTTATTTAATCTATTATTATTATCTAATATTATATTCAATTTATTCGTTTTGGATCATTATGATGGTAGAATAAATGAGAAAATAGGTGCTAACCTAACCTAAACGGTAACATATAATAATAGATGAGTGGTATTTAAGATTTGATGATATCTACATTTTTTTTTTAATGAAGAGGACAATTAAAAATTGCTTATACATTTTGGGACATAAAGAAAAACGAAAACGAAGGATTTGTACAATGACCTCTTGAATGGTAAGGTCCTGAAAGTTATAAGACTTACGGGCATGGCTCCAAGGATCTATGTTAGACAATATTTCTTTTGACGGACACTTCTTGAACAGACACTATTAGACCATGATATTTTTTAAATAGGAGCCTTTCCTAGGCCTCCGTCCGAAATATTCGAGCAAACATTTGCGCTCCTCCCTCCAATGATCCGCCCATCACAAATATTAGGATTACAAATGCACCTAGGATTCCGACAGATCCAATATGAATATTTGTGAGATATAAATGCCCCACTTATAGATGAGGGTTTCGCCGGAACAAACGTTAAATCTTTTGGATTATTTATGCACGACCAATGGACCCTCGAATCCTATTACAAATCCAGGTTTTATCGTGCATCATTTTGATGTTTCGGGGCGACAAACAAACCAATATATGAGACGAACTTCTGCGAAGATTATTATTACTGCATCAACGTGAGTTATTATTTTGTTGATACGAGCCCCCAGGTTCTCCTTGTTATTCACAATAAAAGCCAGGATATACTTACCATGTATAGCAGGGTGATTCTTATTACCTCCGCCGAAGGAGGTATTGTTTTCACTGGCGTTGGTTTGTGGTTGGTTGGTTTGTCAGCAAGACAACTCAAAAAGTACGGAACGGATTCGAATGAAACTTTGTGGAGTTGTTGGAAATGCCAAAGGAACAAGTGATTAAATTTTGGCATCTCTGAGTGCAGAATTAGATGCAAAATGAGCTAAATACTAATAATATTTCAAGTTAGCCTACTCTGCCAATAGATGTCGCTGTGCTGTAAAATCGGGTGCCGGGAGCGTCTTCCTCTCGAAATTTTCGTCGAGGGGAACCCTCCCCCGTCCCTCTACGCCGCCCCAGTCGTGAAAAATCCGCCTCGGAAGGCTCATAAGGACCCCGTGACGGCGGAGGTTTGCACTCTCTGAGTGTATATAGCCTCTAGTTTGACGTTATTTTTTAGAGTAGGGATCCCCTTAGGATTTTACCTTAGTGCATAGAGATCATCTTGTGATAGTTTGAACAAATTGAATAATGGTAAGTGTCTCCTCAACGGACTCAAAGTTATGTAATTGACTTATGTAGTATTTTTTTCCTTCACGATTCGATCGCCTCTCATGTCCTCATTATAAATGCTATTTTAGAATAATTTGGTAAAAATGTAGGTATGATCCCAAGGATTTCAAATTGGTTTTTGTTTTATATACGCCATTTTTGGGGTATTAACCATAGAAATACATTGTATAACCAATAGATAATATTTGATATTTTGTATGTTCTCATAGTGTTTACAATAAAAATATAATGCAAAACACAACTCAAATGGAACCTCATTGTAAAATAGTTAAAGAAAATTTTGAAAGTTTTATCATAAGAGAGAAAAAAATGATGACCAATTGAGTTTGTAAATGTCTTGACAAAGGAGAGCATCATACAAGGTTTGCATGAAAAAAGTAGCTCAAAACTTGGAAAACTAAAATTCAGCAAAAATTACTATCAAACTACCATGTATAAATTGGCCCAAAAGTTTAAATGGCGTCAAATAAAAATAGTTTGGAGATGGTGAATTACTTAATATTCATCTTTCTCTCAGATAAATTGATAAAATATGAGAGCTATAAAATGTAATGTATTTTACATATATTTTACAATTTAAAAAAATATTATAATAAATTTCATGGCGGTAAAATATTCGAATCTTTGGCAATATTAGAGACGATTTCATAATATATTGCTTTGAATACGGGTAATCATGGATACTTTAGCAACAAATAACATCATGTGTAGTTAAGCAGTTCTGAAAATCGAATGTATTTTTTTTGTAAGGAATTAAGTGAAATAACGATTCCCTAATAGGTCAATACACCCTGATTAAGATCCCGTGAGAATCTACATAAGCAAATGCACTTTTTTTCAAAAGCTATACCATTCAAAAGTATACTTAAAATCCATAAATTTAAAAAATCTGCTAATATCTGTCATAATTTTCCAACATCTTAAACTTTGAAATATTAATACCAGCTGTATATCAATTAAATCTTTTTTTCTCATCCTTTTGTCACCTTTTCCTCTCAATCGCACAAAAATATCTCGCAAAAATGTCTTTTATTTCATTCATTGGCAAAACGATCCACAAGCATGAAAACCCCCTGTATGTATGTGGTCACGAATGAATTATATTCTATGACTTCAATATGACAGCCTGCCAAATTCATTCAAGGAATAAATAAGTAAAAAATCTCAATATTTTCTTATTCTTATAAATATTGAATATATATGTTCTTGTTCATAATAAATATAAATATATTTTTCCTTCTTTAAAAATAAAATCATTGTAAACTTGGCATCATCCAAGGAAGGAGGGAGAAAAAGGAAAATTTAAATTTGTCAAGTGGCATTGTTCGATGTATTCATTATATAATTCTGTGCACGGCTGTCAATTGAATACCTGGAAATGTGACTCTTGTATGGCATGAATATGATTAATTCATGTCCACTAAGGATGGATATGAATTAATCATAGGAATCTTTATGCATACCTGAATCAATATTGGGCTTGTTGGGCCGTGCATTTGTAATGCATGAAGTAAGAAGGGATTAGTAACTTCTATTTGTTAAATGTGTAATAAAAAAAGTTTGGGTATATTTTATTTGGGTGTCTAAGAAATGTCCTCGTCTAAAAATGTATATGTATAAGAAATAATATTCTTTTCTACGAATGACGGTCCTACAAAAAATCCTTTCGCCATAGATTATTATACCAGAGCATCAATACGCTCCCGATTTCTTTGATGGTATGGTATCTGATTGGATTTGAATACGCCCTATTGTGTTTACATTAGTCCAGAAATCTCTTTTACAGGAATTACGTCAAATTTAACTTTTCTCCTCTCGAAAGGAGTCGAACTTGAACCCTTATCACTAGTAGTCGAGCACGCTGAGCTATGACAATCTCTTTTCTTGCCCATTTAGTTCGATGGAACTGCAATATCATCCATGGGGATATGAAAGAGTATTATAGTACAAATATGAATCCATCAAACTTAGGATACTATATTTTTTTTCAATGAGATATACCAAATATGACTTTCGTCTTTCTAGAGGAGTAAAAATGGCGCCCTCAAGATTCATAATTAAATACGCTTCCACTGATCTCATTTTGGCGTATTGACTAAATGGAGTTGTAATATCATCCATGGGGGTATGGACACTGTTAAATATCAAAAGTAGCTCACCTAGGACATTATTTTTTCAATGACCTGCTCCTCGAACCATGAGTTTTAATATTAAAATGGAACACTCTCTTTTTGAGATAACCCGTTCCATTTTTGCTTTGATAACAGCTTTTACTTCAAAAAGGCTAAATATCCAAATCCGTATTTTGGATGGCTTTTACTAACCTTTGAAACACAACATCTGTTAGTTAAAACAGATATACTTTAGATAAAAAGTAGAACATTTCTGAAATCAACAAACTCGGTTTCCTCCGATTTTTAAAGTATTATATATTTTTTTTAGATTTGCTTGCACATCAAATAAGTTATGTGTTTAAAGTCTTTATTTACATCACTTATAAAATCCACTCCGAAACTCCTTTGTTCACAGAAGGCTCAGTTTATATATACAAATATCTGAGACTCATATCAAGTGACAATACTTAATTTTAGCGTCTCTCAGGCCCCCAACAAATTGCGTTCAAATATACAATCTACCACAATCAAAAATGTATATTATATATGTAAATCACTTTTTGAGGGAATGTTTGACGATTGAAATATCCCACTCAAAATCCCCCTAGACTTATACGCATAAAAATTGAGACACGTCATTAGGGCCCGTTATGACCAACTGGGCCGATGAATGGGTTATATTTACGTCGTGGTATATATTATTCAACACGAAGAGACATAATGGAATGTGACTTGTCAGACGCATACAACTGGGACACTCTACGTCCTACGCAGTTTAAGTCATCATAAATGAAGGAAATAAAATATTGATATTGGACCGACATGAATATTATTATTTAATATATATTATATCCTTTTTTCATTATAAAGAATAACAAAAAATTTAATATATATAATTACAAATTATTTTATTATTTTTATGATCCTACGTTGTGTGATTGCTTTAATCTTATTTTTAACTAGCGGATGCTATCTGGCGTGCCAAACCTTTTAGGAATGTCCACTTGATCCTTAATGAATTTCAACCAATCAAACTACATACGTATGAAAATTGATCAATAATAACTAAGGATAGACCACCTAAAAAACATCCATAATCATACTTGTTATTTCAATTCAGAAATACGTCACGGATGTTTAAACTCCTTACAGCCATCAACTCAATATTACTTACATTTTATTTAATATATATTAAGAGAAGACGGGAAGAGAGAATTTAAGCGTTCAGCGTAGTTTCAGCTGATAAAAAAAAAATTACGTTCAATGATATTTTTAAAGCGTTGCGTTCACTCCCTGAATGAGACCCCGTTCATTAATATTTTTTAGTAAAAGATTTTCCAAAATAAGTAGATGCGTAGTGATGACGTTTTTTTTTTTTAGAAAATAATTTCCAAAAAGTTTACTGCGAATGTTTCGTTTTTTTTTGCTGACAAACAAACCGACAAAAACAAACCTACGCCAGTGAAGGACTTTTTTTTTCGGCGGAGGTAAAAGCGGATGCTATCTGGCGTTGCAAGAATTTGTAGGAATGTCCACTTTGAGTAATGATTTTCTTGGCCACCTCAAACTAACGTACGAAAATTGATCAAAAATTAACTAATGTAAAAGGACTTTAAACAGACAAATAATCAAAGTTGTATTGTTTATTTATTCCGGGAAAACACCCACTCCAAAAACAGCGTTAGCAACCCAAAATACGTTAGATGTAATATTAACCAATCTAATTGTCCATTACTATGAAACAGCATCACACATTTTTCCACGCGAAATAAACAAATTTTCGGGGAAGTACCTATTAATCCAAAACGCACCTCTAGAACTCAAAGTTGTACGCAGAAAATGTATTCTAAACTTACATAGCAATTTTTTGAAATCACAAAAATTGGCAAATAGAATAAACATGGCGATAATGATATTTCCAGGATTATACACAACTACTAAACCCCTCCCTGAGCCCTCAAACTATTCACTGAAAATATTTAATGAATAGTTTGGTGATCCAGGGAAACGATCGGACAGACGAATGGATTATATATACTTTAAAAGTGTTGGAGTAATAATTTGAAACCTTATATTTTTTTAAACAGCTTTGGAATTATTTTACTATTTTAAAGATACTAAGTTTGTTTTAACTATATTTAAAAATTGTACATTTCGAAAAGTTTTTGTCTTCAGATATTTTTTTAGGGAATAATCTTTATCTAATATATTTATGGCCAAGAGAACACGAAGTCCAATATGTAATATATACCAATATACCAAGTGCAATATAACATTTACATTATAAAATATGACATTTGCATTATCAAAGTGTGAATGTTTTGCGGTACGACCATGATGTTTTTTACTGGTTTATTAAGAATATAAATTGAAATTTAGATCTCTAAACAATAGTTGAAAGGTAAAAAACAAGTATAATAAAAAATATCATGAATCACAATAATAAACAAAGAGGCAAGTTCTTATGATAGAAACCCAATACTAAAATCTACGATCAAACATATAAAGTATAGAAACATCCTAACAATGTCATTTATTGTATATTCACAGCCCAACCAAAAAATTCAGGATAAATCCACATAATTTACTTTTTTTAAATTACTTACTGATAACATTTTATTTAATGTTTTATAAATTTCATGTGTTTTAAATCAAATGTTGATTTTTTTGACAAATTTAGTATTTATTATTCGTTGTATATTGTTATTGATGAGAAACATAAAAAGTAATTCCCAATCCTCCATTTTCTTGCCTTTCTCTAGGTGTATAAATATTTTTATTCCTCAATACAAAATGCTAATCCTTTATAGCAAAGTATGTTCAGACCTAAGGCAACATGTCCATGCCTTATTCAAAGGCATACCCAGAGGTCTTTCCTAACCACAAATACCCTCCTAGGGAGATTCTTCATTTATATGCATAGGTATATAAATGTAAAGTAGTTTTTATGTCTTTTGCAAGATTGTATATTTAATATATATATCAATCCCTCCATATATATATATATATATTTCCATCTATGATTGTGAAGATAACTCATACTCATAAAATGAAATATGACACATACGGAGGTAATGAGCTATTTGGCCTTTAGAATATAATGTCAGTGGGCTAAAGGTCAGTCTACGACTTTTAACGACCATTATATTGAAATGCCAAAATATTTATTCCAAAGCACTTGAAACAAATCCACTGCTTATTAACATTAGTTAAAACGCAGTGAGATAAACAGATGCGTAAAGGAATATAAAATATACGTAATGGTTTTTATTCCGTCACATCCGGATCCGTAGGACTTTGTCATTTCAAATTCATCCAGGAGGGAAAGCTTTAGGACTAAAAGTTTTTCAATTCCACATGGGAGTTTCCACATAATATTTCTTTTATTTTCCAGGGGTTGAAGCCATAGGCGTAGGGAAGTGTTTGGTTTGGGGGGAGGGCAGCATTCAATTTGCTCTAATTTCAACAAGAACTGTTATATCTGTGAAAAAAGAATTGAATGAAGGAAGATATGTAGATTAATAATTACACATTATTTTTTTCCCCTAATTGGTTCGATAGACAAGCATCCGACAGGATATTAATAAGCATTATAACATTGAAATTAGTCTATCGAACCTGGTTGCTGTAATGCTTATTTATCTCCTGTCGGATGCAATTCTATCAAACCAAATAGGCTATGGAGCGCGATAGCCCTGTGTACTAAGGCGTGCTCAACTCTCAATGTTGGGGGTGCAAGTTCGAATCTCGAGAGGGATGGTCATTTTTGGTCTACCTCATTGATACAATCCTAGGTTCGATAGACTAGTTTTAATGTTATAATGCTTATTTATATCCTGTCGGATGCAATTCTATGAAACCAAATAGGAAAAAAAAATACACAATATTCATTAAATTATATTTACTTCAGAAGACACTAGAAAAACATATTGTTCCTTCCTTTTTGTCTCCCAAATTATCTATTGTTGTATCGATATCCACTTTATTTACAAAACGCCTTTCGATGCAAAATAAGTCCTACAGCATGGATCCTTTCCTGGCTCATGTGGTAGACCTGAGGTAGGTCTTGAGTCTTCTCAAACAAGAATAAGATATCCGCATGGCATTGTAGCTAAGGTCTTTGGAATCTCAGTGAAGTTTGGCAAAGTTTCAAAAAGGGAATTTGAGCAGAGGTACTTCACTATCACAATTGTTGCTTTGAAATTAGCATGTTTCAAATTATGGAATATTGCAGCCATCTGGAGGTCTTCATCAACATTATAAAGTTTGACATCAGCTTGAAACTCCTCACCTCCTTCTCAAAAAACATCTCAGCAAGTGATATCAGGATGTTATTGTCTTCACTTGCAAATCTCTCTTAAGAAAGTAACCTGTCTCTGGCATCATAGAATACTTTAATTTTGCTTTTCTGGACATCGGTATAAGAGAAAGAGATGGTCTATTCTTCAGAAATATCTCCTATCATGGCTTGCATTCTTTTTGATGGATTTTTCTTTCTTCTTGATATCTTATCGTCATCACTTTCTGCAGCCATTTCCCTGATGATTTTTGCCGATTTTTTAGCTTTTCCCCAAACCAGAGGAAACATTCTTCATTTCAACACCAAGATAGAGTCTTCATAGTAACATCCCATGTAGCTTTGACGGTCATCACGTCCACTCCATGACCCTACAAGTACCGAGCCAGGGAATCGGTGTTTGAGAAATTCACCTTGAGTGTGTGGAGTTCCAGGAGGAACTGGACCTCCAGCATTGCCCTCACCAGTTCCGGGCATCCACTGAGGTTTTGGCATCTTATCATCCTTCAAAAGGGCAAATATAATTCTTTCAAGTTTCCGATAAAGACTTTAACAGCTTTCCATCTGCAAGACCAGCGAGTTTCACCGAGAGATTTCAGCTTTGACGTATTGTTTAGCTCCCAGGTCAGCTGGCATTTGCACAGAACGCAGAGTATTTTCACGCTTTGGTGAATTGAAGAAGCTGGATGACACCTGAAGTTGAAAGTAGAATTTTCTTTATCCCTTTTGTTTGTTATTTTTCTTCAAAAGGGAAAGACATGAAATTTAAACGTGAATTGAAGTCACATAAAGGTGGAAAGCTCAGATCCTTCTTTAGGTTATAATTCAAAATCCGGATGCTTTATAATTTCATATTTTTTTCTTCAACTTAAATGCCCGAATACCTCAACCAATTTGCCAGAATTTGAGAAGTCACCCCAAAAAAATATATAATTGGGGGGGGGGGGGGGCAGTTACCCCCTTTGCCCCCTGTCTCCTACGCCTATGGTTGAAGCGTTTTGAAGTGGAGATAATGAGACGATCAGCTATTGAGAGTTGAGCATTGATCGTTTTTCTGATTTGTATTTGAAAGCTCTATATACAAGGAGACACCTTTAAGTAATTCTCAAATAAGTGGCCAAAACGATCAATGCTCAACTCTCAATAGCTGATCGTCTCATTATCTCCACTTCAAACGCTTCAACCATAGGCGTAGGAGACAGGGGGCAAAGGGGTACTGCCCCCCCCCCCCAATTTATATTTTTTTGGGGTGACTTCTCAAATTCTGGCAAATTGGTTGAGGTATCGGGCATTTAAGTGAAGAAAAAAATATGAAATTATTAAAGCATCCGGATTTTGAATTATAACCACTTAAAATGACCTTTTCGAAGTTTTGTTGATTTGTTTATGTGAAATCTCTATATACAAGCGGAGACACTTTAAGTAATTCTCAAATAAGTGGCCAGAAGTCTGGATTGGGTTTCCTCGGATCCTCTAGAAGATATATGATGATTAGAGAGCTTCGAAAAGGTCATTTAGAAGAAAATGTGTTTTTTAGTAAACAATAACTAAGTTCATCTATTATTTTGGTATTTTAATAATCACATAGCTATTTTTATATCTTATGGATCTATTGATCACGGCAAAGTGGGCCCTTCGCAGGGGATTTTTCTCATGGATGCTTGAACAAGAGGTGGAGGCGATGAATGAGCGATCACGAGGATAACCCGGAGTTTGTATCGAATTCACATTCCTTTAGTATTCATTTTAAAGCATTCTAATAAGTCCTTTGTTTTTAGTTACTATCAATCTTTTTTTATACTTTTTTGTACTTTCACGATATAAAATATATTTTTATAGTAGAATTTGATCAATTATAATATTATATATTTTACTCAAGACTGTTTGAAATCATATTAAAGCAGAAAAGAACCACAAAATGTAAGGCATTATATTATTATTTTTTTTGTTGATTTAAAAATCTAAATAAATTTAAAACTAATAAAAATATTTATAATTGCTTACTCTCAAAATCGATATACGATGAAAAAAGAGCGTCACATAATTAAATCCATGTTATAAAAGTCAAAATGACGAAGTTCGTAGCTAATATACCATTTTTTTAAACATTATTGCTCTCAGTATAAGAGTTAAGAAGAGATCAACAACCAAATAGTAGGGAACAGTTTTTATTAGGATCCTTGACTAACGGAGGTTATTTACTGAGTTGGAATAAAGTGTGCCGAAACGGTTTGAAACGCTATACCACCAAATCGGCGGTCTTTTTACAAACAGCGACAACATAAAAACATAAAACATTGGGTACATTCTACTTTCGTACACCTTTTTATTTTTTGTTAACACGATAATTTGTTATTATTTTTGCCAAAAAGGGAGGAAAAGAAATGGAAAGAAAGAGTTAAAGAAATGAAGAAGAGGAAAGACTCATGTAGAGAGAGAAGAAGATTAACTTACTCATTGAAGGATCATCCTTTCAAGATATACGGGCAAAGAATTCTGTTCTAGGCTGCAGTCCCTCTTTTTCGACTAAGAGACTCTTCGATACGGATGAAAGTTAATTGTTCCTGCAATCTGTGTCGCTTATATCATCTTACACCCACTCTTTCTCTCTTTTTCTTCCCCTTCCTTTTAGTAAGAATAATAAAAAAATACGTACCGTGAGTCCGAAAACATGAAATGATGTACAAAGTAGAACTTTACCAAAACATATTTGTGCACGACAAAGAATTGAATTTCAAAGTATATAACTTTTTTTTTTACTATTATATATATGTTATATATTTTTTTATAGACATTTATCAATAAAGGACATACAAAACAGTAGAGACCCGGCACCAAGAACTTAGAACCACTAACCTCATGCTTTTTTACCTTCATGAGTCACTTACTTCTTTACGTCTTTAGTCAGTTGAAACAAAACGTCTATAATCGTATGTCTCTCGCTCTTTCTTTTCCCTTTACATGGAATTTCCCCAATTTTAGCCATTATATCTTTATAAATAGATATATTTATATAATGTTTTTAGAGTTATTATATAAATAATTGTCACGTAGTACTTAAGGTGATGCGTACACCAGCGTAACCCTTAACGGTTTAAAGAAAGTTGTTATACTGATTCATTACCAAACAAATAAAAGTCTTAAATACATGTTTAAAACTTTTTCCCTCATAAATTTATCTTTGGGATTTCGGTCTATATGTAAACAACCAATATATTATGTCACTCATTATCTGTTTCTTTGTAGAAACAAGTTTTCTTCGACGGTGACAATAAGCCCCTTTTTGAAGGTAGGACATAAAATGATTAATGGGGCCTTAATAATCGTAAATTCAAATTTACGCATAAAAAATCACTTCTTTGTTCAAATATGAAAAAAGTTACAATGCGTATTTTTGTACTTTTCGGTTTAATTTTTATCATATTATATTTTTAATAGTGATGGGTCACGAGCTTAAATTTGCTACTCGAGCTTGGGCGAGGTAGTAAGAAAAAATAACGAGTATTACGAGTTTTTACTCGTAACTCGGATAAATATAAACTAGTAAAAAACTCGTTACTTGTTGTGAATCCTACCGACTGCGCCATGTATCTCCTACGATTGTGTTATGTGACATCTGCGACCGATCCTATTGTGATTACCTCGGATGGATGAATAAGTTGGACAAGGAGGAATATTGAAAACAATGATATTGTATTACTCAATGTAGATCAAAGAGTTAAGCCCCAAATATAAGGAGTCAGTTCATTTATAGTAAAAATTAGGAGGGGTAAATTAACCAAAAGAGTTTGCTGATAAGAGTAAGAGATTGACACACAGCAAAGATCTGGCTTGAGCAAGAATAAAGAGAGTCTAATCAAAGAGCAAAGAGTCTTGACTGAGCAAGAGTAGAGAGGTGTATAAAATAGTTATACATACTATTACACTTGTATTGATAGCTCTTTCTTTTTATTTTATGAAAAAGGAGTTTTACTTGTGAAAAACATGATGCTCCCAGGAATACTCTGTTTTTTAGAACATTCTTTAACATCTAAATTGATGTGAAATGATCATAAGTTCTATGCAGTTTGGAACTTTTGGTTCTTAATTTTATAAAGTCAAAAAATGGGGGTTAAGGGCTTCATTTAGTAAAATCTAAAATTTATTCCTGGAGTACATTTTTAAATAATTGATAAATTTTGTTTAGTAATATGTAACAAATTTTTAGCTTTTTTTGCTAGCAGTAATATTTATAATGAATTACTTGATATCAAAGTCTAAATCAAATTTAGTTCTTAAAAACAAATAATCTGAAAGAATTTTTTTGATTTACAATAGACTGTACGTGTCAGCCTGCAATATTTGATCCTTGACATTCAAGATGTTACAAATAAACGATAATATAAGAACAAAGGTATAATAAGGTACAACAAAGATTTATTTTTAAATGCGATATTTAACAGATATATGAATAGAAAAAATACAACTTATAGTTTATACAAACATAAACTTTTTGAAATAAGAAATTGTTTATAATTTCTTAGCAAATCTAGAAGGACTAACGTAAATTGGCGGTTTATCTGACAATTGTTCAGCATATAAATCTGGAGCTATCTATTACGACGATTAGTTAGAATTTTCCCCGCCGTAAAAATATATGATGTTCCTTGTACAAAAACCACGCATGAAAGAGTGTTTTACTCCAACTTTTGGTTTGTTTAAATACTTGTTCCATTCTCTTTGAAAATTTTTGAACAAATTGTCTTGCTTTAGAATAGTGGATTGAAAAAAATCCCCCAAACACTAGATGGAGGCTATTTGAGAGAATATTTTTTTTGTCATTGTTTGATCGTTTCTATTTAAAGCAGTGTTCCCAAACTTTACAATCAGACATGTGTGTGTAATCCTTTATTTGATTTAAATCAGCTTTTGCTGGTCCGTTTAGATAAAATAATATAACATATAAATATAAAAACACATAATTCCTGTGTATGAACACATACACATATTATACTATAAAACATAAAACACGTATAAAATTAATAAATACTAAAACAAATAATAAATGTATTTGCTTATATAAATGTATATTTGTAATGTTTGTATGTACTTTGGTAAAACAGCAATAAAATCTTAACCAACTAACCCCTTATAATCACGTTGCGTAACCAAGGGGTACGCATACTATAATTTGGGAAAGGATGGATTTAAAGGATTATTCATAATTTTTTGGCCCTCTTCAATAATTTTCATTTGAAATGTTCTGCTCGTTTCGAATTGCGAAAGCTTTTTGAGTAATCCTTAAAACGTGGATCAAGAAGTGTGCCCTTACACAATTCTTCTGAAGTTTCTATTTCAGAAAATTGCTTGTCTATTTCCAAATACAAGTCATAGATGAGTATCCCGACTACAGAGTGGGAAGGAAAATCGACTAACCTCAGAAAAATTATTTGTACTTGCTTAACAAAGTAAGAATTATCTTGGAGGATGTTACTTTTTTCTCTGAGTTGATTTCCGTTGTCACATGGTACATAGTTTGATGAAGATAAGAAGAATAAGTACTATAAAAGTTGTTTTGGACTTATAGATTATATATTGCTTATATATTTTTATGAAGCTAGGATGATTTTAAAGAAACGGTAAAATGTATTTAAAAACAATACTCAGTATATAAATAACCTTAATAAGACAGTCTCATAACAAATTTTGAGTATTATTTGAAGGGACGAGTTTTTCGTTGAGTCAGAAATTTCCGAGTAACGAGTTTTTTCCTGAGTAGCGAGTTCTCCCGAGTAACGAGTAAAAACTCGTTGATTTCATGAACGAGTCGAGTATTTGAAGACTATTTTACTTACTAAATAAAACTCGAGTATTAAAAACGAGTTTTACTCTTGACCCATCACAAATTTTTAACGTACATTCAACTAAATTATTGATTTCATTTTGTAGACATTCTCCAGAATCAACTGACAAATTAGTTTTTATTCATTAACTAACAATTTCCTATAGATAAAGATACGATGGCATGGCTTTATGTCTAAATGTCATTGACTTTTTCAACATTTTAAGACCAAAAGTTTACTTTCCTTTGATTTAATCTTCCATCGATTAACTTCTTTTGTAGTTATAAAAATATCCCAAAGTAATTGCGCCAATAAATAAGCTGTAAATATACATTCTAGTTTAAATTATTACTTCTGAGAAGAATGACAAGAATAAAGACATACAAAAAAATGATCAAAGAATAATAAGTACGACAAAAAGGCACAATGCATACTGGTAAAAACGGTTCTCAATTATTTTTAAAAATACATCATTTCCATCTTTTGAAATATGGAACTTGATGAGAAATATGTGATGCTCCAGCAAGAATCCTATTATAAATGGATTTTTGTGAAAATGAATTACCATTTCAAGTATATACTTGGTATAATTATCCTTCGTCGGTATTAGTAAAATATTCGATTAGTTGAATACAGGCTCCGATAATTGCTAATTTTATATTATTATAGATAATTAGCTAAGGAATAAATCTCCTATGGCTATGAAAAGAGGGACTATCTTTGAGAGATCAGATCGGAGGATTGTGTGGAATAGAACCCTATAACAAATAAGTCCAATAGAAATAAAATCATTCTAACTTATCGAAATAAAAACGGCATTCATTGGAACAAACGTGCTCAACAGGTCTTAAAATGCTTCAGAAATATATGGCTGTCATTTTTATGAAGTAAAAACTTAAAAATCAGTTTTCTTATTTTCACTTTTTCATTTCGAATTGCTTTCTTGCTAAACACTCTCATATTTGACCTCCTTTGCAACAAGAGTTCACGAATCGTTATGAAGAGCCGGAATCTTTTCAGAACAAACCGTATATTTGGCTGCAGCTGAATACAATATTGTTCATTGGTGCGTTACACATATTTCCATTCCGTTAAAGAGCTTCGTGCTTGGTATTTTTTCTTTAGTTTGCTTTGCTTATCATAAAATAAAAACTTGAAGGCCTATGCCACAACTCACATTTTGCATTTAAACTATTTTAAAATGTGTTTGTCCTTTGTTTTGTTTTATTGCTTCTTTTGTGCAAATAAAAATAAAGTCCTTAATAAAAGTACAAAAATATTTACATCACTTATTTATTTATCAGCTGTATGAATATTATTATGAGTTTCCCAAGTTTTATTACCTTAAATACGTCCGTGGATTCATTGAAGAAAGGTTTGAAGCAACTATTAGTGAGTATGACTTACTTTCCATTACTGCAAATGCCAACAGCGACAGCGTCATCATTAAGCCCCCGGTTCATCATTTATAAAATGCGTACCACTCAAATCAAAAATAGCGAGTTCTCGAAACATATAAATAGCAATTTTCAATTCAAATACATTGTTGCATATATAAATTTCTATATATATACATTGTTTAAAACATCTACCTTGTTTAATATAGTTTTTATTATTGTTTGGGGGGGGATTTATGTTTTTGGTTAAGCAAAAAAACTTTTTGCTAAATTGAATTTTTACTTATTGTTATTAAATGCCCATTGGGCAAACAAAAACTTTGTAAAAACATAAGTTTACAAAAAAATACTTTTTCTACTTATTGTGGAACAGAATGATGAACTATATAAAATGCATTCTTTGTCTAGTTATGAGGAATCTCTTTAAATAATTAGTTGTTACAGATTTTGCGGATATTTAATTCAAAGAATTCTTATATAACATTGATTGACACACATTAGGAATGATAACAAAGGGAAACAATCAAAAAATTCTCAAGGGTGTCTTAGTTGATTTAGACTCCTTTTGGTATTTTGAGTCCGCATATCGTATTGATTTTGCTATATCCGGAAAGCTTTTTTAGATACAGACATAGGCCTACCTGACGAGCTACACATATGCTTATATCAGGGGTTTGAGTTCAATAGTATTTTTTCTTAAAGAATCTATCAAGCAACCAAATTTTCAATTGTTATAAATTTATCTGCATTCGTGTAAGTGCGACTGCAATGACACTGAGTTAACCCTTTCACGTCTGAAGGCAGTATATATGCAGTCTCCCTTGAAAACATTTTTATGTGTTGCTATACAAATAAACTCTAATCGTCAATTTCATCTCAACATACCGACTAGTCCAAAATATTTAATGAATGATTAATTAATAGACACTCCACAACTCTCAAAGAGAAATATGAAGCAGTAAAGTACGTGCTACACACAATCCTATATCAAGAGCACCAATGGTTCATCTTTGTTGACTTCAAGATGGTGAGCTTTCAACTTGGTGAGCAGTCATGCTTTATCTATACTAATAATTAAAAAAAGACTTCCGTTCGTTGTTCGTTCGTTTCCCTGTATCTCCCGAACGGTTTATTAGATCTTGACGAAATTTTCAGTGAATAATTTTGAGAATCAGAGAGTGTTTCAGTGGGGGTTTCAACTCCTGAAAAAAATCGTCATCGCCATGATTATTTTATTCGCCAAAACGTTTTTTGTATATTTTTAAAATTGCCGAGTTAGATTGTGACCAAATTTTCTGTGGATGAGACTGAGGTAGTAAGACGTGTTTTTGTTTTTATGAGTGTTTACCAGACAATACGTTTTCTACATGATTACTTAAAAATAAGTTTTTTCTGTCCCTGTCTTTCAACCCAATTTTTTTTGTTGAAAATAACAACTTTTTATAACGCAACATCGTGCTAATCCAAATTTAATAATGCCTGGAAATGGAGAGTGATGTCAATCACTCTCAACTTTTCTTGATTAAGATTTGAAGTTGCACTCCCATTTAAGCTTTTCTTTTGCTATTTCCTCCATCAATGGAGATCAAACTAAAACTCTGATATTCAGCGCTACCACACATATATTCGGCACTTATGACTTACAAAATACCTTCTCTTACGATGTTTACATACCCACCGATAAAGAATACAAAACAGAAAAAATGGCAATGAAGACCAATTGACGACTTCTTAAGGAACTGATTTTAATATGAAAAATCACATGCAATGACATCATTAAAATATATTTACGATTTTTTTTCCATTCCAGACTTTGTCAAGTTGGAAAATTCCCTGCAGCTAATCGCTAATATATATATACCTTTAGTTTATGTATATCTGTATATGCTTGTTATTGTAAACAGTAATAAATTTCTAACTAACATATATATATATATATTATATATATATATTGGACAGTCGAAACAAAAACCTACAACTGAAAGTGGACTACTTTTATTATTACTGACCCTCTTTTCATGACAACCAATCACGTTTGATAAATTAGTCCCTTTATTGTATCCCTTACAGCCAGGCTCACATAAGCAGATGTGGTCTTTTTAGTGACATAGTGCGGACACTCGAAAATCTTCTCTTTTTATTAATAAGACTAACAACGGGTGTCTTTTCCTCAAACGGGATTGGTTGAATGGTAAGATGAGTTAATTACAAAAAAACAGATATAAAGTTTCGCACGTTTGCAAATATCCTCTCAGATATTAGAATTTCGTTCTTAAGCACTCAATGGTCTCTCACAGTGACCTCAATCAATAATACTTAGGAATCCTTCGAATTTACTATTCAAACACTACACATTAATTTACATTGATTAAAGCACCTGCTCTAACTCAAAGGATTAATGATCGTTTATCTTGCGTCATCATAGACTTTAAGGATAAATTGATCATCACTGACTATAAGACATTAAAAAATGAGTTAACAACTCACAAAAAACCCCTTTTTCGACAAACCCTGGACTTTGGCGTATAGAGAATAAAACCCTTCCCTTGCCTCCATCCATCAGAAGACGAAATCAACAATTTTAAAGCATTTTAACAATTCAAATGTTATACCTTTATTTCATAATTAAGTTATATGTTTATGGTTTTTTTAGTCCTTTATGTTAAAATGTAAGTATCGTTTAGTTCCTAAGAAAAAATTAAATCATAATATTATCTTGACAAATTCTATTTATATAATACAATAATATAAATAAAAATAGAAATAAAAAGGAGGAGATTTGTGTTAGGTAAAAACATAAATAAACATTATTGTTTTTTACACATATTTTAAAATTAAACTTTTGAATTTAAAAAATACATAGTAGGTTGTGAGAGAAATATCATAATGTTATTCCTATGCATTCATATCGCCTTAGGTCAAAGGTGACGAGCAAGGAGACTTATATTCATCATTAGCCTCTCTTTTGAAGGCATTCAAGTATAAACATGATTTCCGACTTGGAAACCAAAGAAAACAAATGAAATGTTTAGACTCTTTTTGCTCTGTTAGTCCACGTAATTATATTCAAATACAATTCCTCTTCATTATTATATAATGTGATGAAGTGATAACAGCAGTGGGTGTTGCAATCATAAGATGATGGCCCTCATTTTAGGCAATGAACCTGAATTAGGGCTGGGCGATATGAGAAAAAGTTAGATTTCGATTTTTTCCCCCAAAAATTTTCGATTTCGATTTTATATCACGATATGAACAAAAACACTATTTTTTTTCTGGTCAAAAAACAGCATTACATAACAAAAATAGCTCAACAGACTATTCAGGTTTCACAGAACAAAAACAAAATGGTTGTACAATCTTTGTCAAAATAGACCCTAGCAGGTCATTAAAAACAAAACCAACAAAAAATACCAGTAACCTATTATACCTTTAGTGAAAATTGTAGCAGCTTTCAAAAAAGATTTCTCGCTCATTTTATAGTCTTAAAATTAGTTTGAATGGTTTGGTTTGGTTTGGTTTGACTGGCTGTAAACTTCACCACGGCTTTGCGTTTGCACTGCTGCTTCTACACGTGTGTTTATGTTGTGGGTGTGCGCAACTCAACTTGACGTGGCTCTCTTCCAATGATTGGTTACGTGCGGCGCTGTTAGATATAATGGCTATCCCGTGTCTGTGAAAACTTGATGATTTTTTGAAGGCATCAGCTTATTAGCCTGGTTTGCACGCAGATCCTCGTGCATGTCCGCCCAACTTCGTGAGCTTTTTTTTTGCTTTTTTTCACATCGAACGTGTCATTTTCAATCGTAGAAAAAATTACATCGCGAATAAAATCGAAATCGAAAAATCGCCCAGCCCTACTGACATAATGATGATGAGAAAAACTATCAAACTGCCATATATATATTGATACACAGATCAACTTCAATTTAATGATCAAATAGAACAGGATATCTATAAAAATTAAACAAAAAAGCAATATGTCGTATATTGATTTAAAAGGCCTCAAAATAGCTCAAAGGCACAAAAAACTACTGTTAATAGTCTTTGACCCCATAAAAAGTACTTATTGAGT
>CP045893.1:24202185-24229080 GCA_013387185.1 Caligus rogercresseyi | reverse complement strand
GTAAGAGTTTCTAACTATTTTTTTAATACGAGTTTCTAACTGTTCATCAAAATAAAGTACCTTTTGTTAAATCTTAAGCAATTTAAAAATATTAATGATGTAATTATATATATATTATATAATATATATATAGGGTTGTTCTTATTTTTCAAATGTTTGAAATGTTAGCAACATTGTGGATTTTCTGTTTCTTGGTGATAAAAGAAGACGACATACAAAGTTTGAACAAAATCGGTCAACATTACGAGGTCGCGCAACGAGGTCAAAGTTTTAAAAATTTAGTAAAAATATAGTTTTCCGCAAATTTCTTCAAAATGGTGGACGTTACAGACTTCAATAATAATTATTAATTAAAGGAAATCTAATTTACTACCAGACGTATGTTTGATGTTTTTTAATAAAACAAAGTTTTCAGTAAAAACAAAGAAGAAATGGAGTGTGTATTGTTAGCTTATTTCATAGCTTTTTTGTATCAATTAACTTCACTCGCCTGTAGAAGATGACTTGTTCGCTTCAGAGTAAAATAGTACTTTTAAGTTTAGTAAACTTTAGATGATAAATCCAAAAATGACCTTGGTTGCATTCTATCAATTCAGAATTCAGTACAATCTGAGTTTACATCATATGATTCAGAGCCTGTATTGACCTATAAGAAATCGATTATGAAAAAAAAAATAATAATGTGTTTCTTAGATTTGCGTCAAGGTATCCTCTCAAAATTTTACTTTGTCTCTGACGCATTTATAATCCATTATATGCGTCATTTTGTACGCGAGATAGGCTTTTTTTAATGTACATATAACTCTCTACTTATTAAATTGATATGATTTAGTATACCAAAATATTAAAGCTGGTTAACCAAGCTTTCATTTGATATATTTTGTGTTCTAAAAATCGCTATACTTTAAGAGATATAAGCAAATACGTACTCTCCCCCAAAAATTGATCTTTTGATATGAGAATATACGATTACAATTTGGTAACGGCAGTTAGTGTAACCTGGATAGAAGAAAAAAAGAAGGGAGAGAAGTGAGGCAAAATACTCCCTCTCTTCTCTTTCTATCCAAGTAACACTAACATAATTACCAAATTTTTAAAACTTTGACCTCGTTGCACGTCCTCGTAATGTTGACCGATTTTGTTCAAACTTTGTATGTCGTCTTCTTTTATCACCAAGAAACAGAAAATCCACAAAGTCGCTAACATTTCAAACATTTGAAAAATAAGAACAACCCTAATATATATATATAACTTAGAAAATATAAACATATGATCCAAACAAATTTTGGTCCTTTGTCAAGAAAATGAAAAATGAAAGGTTCTATAATCTATCTGCGTTTGGAGTTTTTCACTTTCACTTCCAAAAAGATAATTGGCTTATTATCGTCTATATGATGAAATTAATGTCTTTTAAATATATTGGCATATACTTGGAAGCCCTGAAATGCAATATTAAAAATATTTTAAATCAATTCTGTTAAATAATTTGTCAAAAAACCATTGGTGCCACATTTAAAAAAATACTATTGGCATCGATTAGTACGCCACATCGATATGTATGGTTATATATTAGAAATATATGAATACGCTGTTTGTTAAAAAATGTATATTATTAATGCTTTTAAAATACTTTCATTTAGTATCCATGTGCTTCTCAGTATTAAAAGTAATGCATTAATGATCATCTTTAGTTCCTTGCAGGCTTAAAACCTTCCGTGACATACTTATTATGGCGGCGCAAGTGCGTTTTATGCGTGTATAGTAAAAAAAGAGGATGCTCAAAGGACTTGCATTATGTTTAGTACCATAGAGATAGTACATTTAATCGTCACGATCCCATAGTTAAGCACAAATAATTATTACCTGCATGCCTTGGAAAGTTACAAACAAGCCTTTTGCTTGGAGGTATTATGTAAATAATAAAAATACTGCAGGCACACTTACTTGCATTTATTTCCATCCATGCGACACCTGTTTTGTCCCTTGCTTGATTTCTTCCATGTAAAGATTATTTAATGCACTGTATAATCTGTCAATTTAATCATTCTTAGTTTGGTCAAAAGAATTACTTTTCAGTTGAGTATCATACTTAGTTATTATTCTCCCTGTGGAAGTCCAAAATACAACCTTTTCAAAGGCTGTATGTTATACCATCTGAACTTAATCTACTAAAATACAATGAGAGGATTAGTGAAACGCTGAGTCAAGAGTTGAGGGGACTAAAAAGTACACTGATAGTTCTTATAACTCTTGTGAGAGTTGTAATAATTGGACGCACTATGAATCCTAGTGGACTTGCATCTTTAATTTGGTGTGAGAGAACTTCTTTAACACATGCCTCTTAGACACAGTGCAACAGACTTTGAGTATTTTTTGTTGTTGTAAATGTAATAAAATTGTTATGCATGGCAAAATACTTAATTACAAATATCGTTTGTGATCATAAAAAGCATATTCATCAGCTGTCATTAAGACATTTAATTTGACAATGAGATTAGAAAGCGCTTTCCTAAGAATTAAATAGTTTATGTAATAATGAGAACTCGGAATTTCAGACTTGTGGCTGCATAAAATATATAGCCATAGGTCTTCATTACGTCATTATGAACGAATGACGTTCCATTGATAGAGTACGCCAATTTATTAAAGTATTTATATATATCTACTCATAAAAATACAATCTTGTCAAAAATGCAAGCAAATAACTTAATGACTCTAAAGAGAAAAGTCATTATTCATATTTCACTTTCTCATGTATCCTATAAACACTTTGTTTTTTCCATTTACTCATAAGAGAGGGAAGACGGAGGGTTGAGTTTTGTTCATTTTTTTGGGTTTTACCAGTAGATGATAATGATAATAATAATAATTGATCAGCTTTTCCAAGAACATGTTCATTGTGGACTGTAAACAACTCCCTTATGAAAGTATTTATATGATTCAGAACCCATTTATTCTTTTATGTATTTTTGAGTTTTGTAACAAATAAAATGAACTGCTAGAGATACATACACATATATCTTATCAGCTGAATAAGTTTTTTTGTGGTTTCTAGATAGTTCTACACCGGAACGTAATCAACAAACTGAAATCATTTGTATTTGTGAAGAGGAATAAATATGTTTTTGTTATAAATTTTGTTATTTTCTATTGTATATCATGTATAGCAAGTAACACGTATAAGAGAGACTATTTATTAAGTAGAATGATACCCTCAATTAATGAATGGCTCTCTGATATAGGTTTTTGTCTTTCATTCCTAATGACTTGTCCTAGGATAACCCATAATTTCCAGTACATGTTCCTTGAAAGGGGGGGGGGGGGGGGGAGGCACAAAAACTATTGGCAAAACAAATAGATTTTGCCAATGGATTATAATTTGCCAGTGTAAACAGCTGGTATTATTATGTTAATATACTT
This sequence comes from Caligus rogercresseyi, assembly GCA_013387185.1. Classification (NCBI taxonomy): domain Eukaryota; kingdom Metazoa; phylum Arthropoda; class Copepoda; order Siphonostomatoida; family Caligidae; genus Caligus; species Caligus rogercresseyi. The sequence continues at coordinate 24,225,660 of CP045893.1, read as the reverse complement.
AATGTGATTCATAAAACATTCATTCCTTAATGTTTTTGACTACTACAATAAATAAAAAGAAATTTTAAATAGTATTCAGTACCTAGAAAATAAAGAACTGTTTATAGGATACAATCAAGAACTGTGTCTTATACTTCCTTACGTCCTTTATTATCATTATTTCAGAGGAGTTTGTAGCTCATGGGGCCAACGTGAATTGCCTTGCCCTGGGTCACAAGTCCGGACGTGTCCTGGTCACGGGAGGAGACGACAAAAAAGTGAACCTCTGGGCTGTGGGAAAACCGAATTGTATCATGGTAAGACAACTTAAAAATATATATTTAATATATGTAGTTAGATGAAATGTTAGGCATTATTGGAGATGCCGGTTAGTAATAAAACATTATTAAAAAACTACGAAAAAAAAAGAACCAGGAGAAGATGGTCAAAAGAGAAAAATTTGTACATATAGAAATAGTGATAAAATACATGGATAAACAAGTATTTGAATGGAACAATACACCTTAATATTACCCAAGCAATCATCTAGGTTGTCTAAGAAATGTCAGTAGGGAGCCCGTAGCTCAGTGAAAGCCTGTTGCACTCTCAATGTTGAAGGCGCAGATTCGACTCCTCCTAGTTAGATGTACTATTATAACGCTATAATGCTTTGCATATCCACACGGAAGCTACAAATCCATCGAAATCCATCAATATTTACTTGCATATTTCTGCTCCAATTTTATTATTATTCAGCAGTTCAATTTTATGATATGTACATCAGAATACATAAAAAACCTAATGTAATATATGAAAAATCACATAAGTAAATATTTTAATTTTCAATTTTATCTCAGGGGTTGAACTAAAAGCACTATTTTTAAACAATAAAATACAATTCAAAAAATCTCAATTGATATACATACTAAAATACGCCTAGTATATTACGTATATTAACAATTCTGCTCCAATTCTCGCCAATCCATGTCATATTTTGATCTTCTTATGTATATCATTATTTTCCTTTTCTATTTTAACCATTTTTGTCTAGGAAGTTCATAACTTGACCATTTTTCTCTAAAATTAATCGGAAATCGTTTTTTTAACCAAGTGCATCGGACTTGTTTTTTTACATCACTTGTTTACTTTGTAACATACCTTCTGTGATTGTTTGTTCTTTATTGTATAATAAAATTACGATATCTAATACGTTCAACAGTGTTTTGAGGAATATTTAAGCGATGAAAAAGTATTGATTCCTAAAATATTGTGATGGAATTTTTGCAAATTACAGAGGAGTTTGAACGGACACGTCAGTCTTTGAACTAAAATACTAAAGTTGGTTAAATCAAGGAATATATAATACGAAGTACTTTTATTTAATACGTAAGTAAAGAAAATAGATGTTATTACTATTTTCATATCATCAAATAGATGATAGTTGATGACGTAAATAACATTCTTCCCGCTTGCCTGTGTGACGTCATTGAAAATCATCGGCAAGGGAAAAGTCAGCCCTCCTAGGCGTATCTAGTTTTTTAATTTTTAGTTCCTTTTGGTTCTTGATTCTGTATCTTTTTCGCGTCATTCTCACTCGCTTTCTCATGGGGTATTTATTCAAATAAAAAATGAAAGTTCCTCAAATCCGTCCTCACAATATTTTCACGTTAATTGTCCCAACATAAATAAAGAGGACGCCATCTTTGTTATAGCCACTATTTGTCACTCCTTTGTTTGGTTCCTGAACATGATAATTGTGGTTTTCAAAGGGGGGAGAAACAAAAAGGCATATAGATAATACACTTTCATCTAACATTCTTTGTTTGTGTCTTTTTGTAGTTTGTATAGAACCACAATTAAATCATTTATTACATAGTACTGAAGCTATGAATATTTTCTGATATGGCTTTTTATAATGGTTTATATAGATATATATCATTTAAAAAATATATAATTATAAATAAAATACAACATAAAAAAATAAACGTAATAAAAAAGTAATGACAGAAGAAAAAAATACATATGAAATATATTTAAATATTTATTTTCTATTATTTAAATATGGTGTGACAATGAAATACACAATACATCGAAAGTAATAAAAAACCCTTTATGACAGTTACGTTAAACTAAATGCATAAATATACCTTGTAATTACAAATTACTCTTTAAAAGGGATCGAAATCTAACTATAATATGTAATAAAAATAGATTTGATTTATCCAAACTACAACGTCTCCTTATGATCTATTTGAGGAGTCCGAGGTATTCAAGTGAATTGGAGGTGTTAAGCTATTGCTGATGGTTGAAATGCACAATCAATTAAAAACACATGTATGTCCTTTAACAAGGAAATAAAAAGATAAATCAAATGTGTGTGTACCCCCTGCGAAAGTTCATCCCTTAAAAAAATCAAAAGATCGTAAAAACTTGAACCCACTGAGCTAACGTGTTCCCTTGGTGGATGTCGAGTTAATCACTAGAGGCCTCTAAGTTGCGATATCCCTTATTATGCGCTCTTACTGTAACATATTTAATTATCATTCAAAATAGTTTTTTCCTATATAATTGTCTTAAGCAAGCTCTTTCCTTTTAACTACTTTGTGCTTAAATTGTAGTTCAATATTTTAATGGTGTAATACTATATTGTCGTATGTTGTAGAAATCGGCTTATTTGTCTTCCTAATGGGTTAATGACTGTGTCCAAGTCTTGAAGAGAGAAATCACCTTCAATTTTCACACACGTTTTTCCCTTTAAAAAAATCAAATATTGTTGGGAAAAATTCTGTGGATTTTCTCTTAGTGTCTCGAAATGTTGCAATATTTCCAATATAAATATGAAAGCACAATGGACAATTTTAATCCTCCGCTTTTAAGGGCTGAATGTAAATCATTTCAATTGGTAATTACCATTCCTAATAATTTTTTGCTTATTTTGAATAAAAAGGAGCCATTTTGTTCCATTTTGAAAACATTATCGTCATATCGAGTTCTGTTAGATCTTTCTCACTACATTTTATATGTAATTGTTTTTTTTTTGCCTATATGGTTCGATAGAATTGCATCCGACAGGATATAAATAAGCATTATAGCATTAAAATTAGTCACTAGAACCTAGGATCTTATAATGAGATAAACCAAAAATGACCATCCCCTCTCAGGATTCGAACCTGCGCCCCCAACATTGAGAGTTGAACACGCCTTAACACGCACGGCTATCGCACCCATTTTATATGTAATTGTTTAAATCTCATTTCCATAATTAAAATGCATATATATATATATATATATATATATATATATATATATCTATGGAATTATTGTATCTGTGTGGATATGTAAAAATATCGTAAATATAAAATTAGACTTTCTAGCCTAGGATATTCCTTTCAGCGAGGTCGGTCGATAAGAATTCCATTATAATTTTTTGTCTCGCAAACTCGCCCACCTATGAACATCCAGCCTTTTCATTATACAGATACCCAGATACAATAATTTTGGTAACTTCTTAATACTCAAAAAAATGATCCAATTATTCCAATATAAAAATACAAGTCATTCCAGACTTATCTATTCAAAGAATTCTTACATGATACGATAGAGGCACATGAGAAGTATCATTTGGTCTTCTTAAGAAAGACAATCTCATATTATCAGTTGATACATCTCAAGATCCGCATTTATTTCCAAATGCTATTTGTTTTAATATATTTAAGCCACTTTTCTTTTTACCAAATCGAGAATTAGCTCTCAGAGTGTTACCCTGATCAATCACTATTGGTTGATCGTCGTTGAGAACGGAGCACGATTCCATTTGAAGAGACGCAATCATTTCAACGTCTCCCCAATTTAATATTGAGTTTAATTTATGAAATATATATTTAATTTTAAGAAATATGCCAAGCTAAGAAAGCTAGCTGATGAACCATATGTTTAAATAGAGGAAAATATATAATCACTATTTAAGAAATATGTCAAAAACAAGCATGAATCTTGACTTCCCAAATATTATTTATTGCAATTAAGCATTAAAAGGGGCTACTTTTTAAGTGAATCACAATCTGAGACGCTTAGCATGTTGCATCAACGCTCTACATGGGGGGTCACTTCATTATAACCATTATTGTACATTCTAAGCCAATCAATATTAGTAGATATGCTTCGGTATTTGCAAGTATGCGCGGCAGTAAGCCACTAAGTCACGACTTCTTGATATGCAAATAATAGCTGTGCATGAAAGCAAATGAAATGTCGTTAATTACAAGATGCATGTTTAAAAAGGGGATGCATTTTTTGTACTCATGTAATCTAAAGGATAATTCATCAAGTCCTTATGCAAAAAAGGACACACATTTGCAGTTCATTACGAACAATCATGTTCAGTATTGAAGTATACAATTAAAACTTCATTATTAAGAATGATGAATTCTACTTGAATTGATATTTTTGTTCACAAAGCAAAAAATCGATTTACTTACTCTATATAGACATTAATATAGACTTTGTATAGACTCAAATATGAGTTAAAGAAATAATAAACAATTTTGTTAGAATTCAGAGAGGTTCTAGAATGAAATATGTAGTTGAACTTGCTATTGACGTATTGATATTCGTTTATTTGCTGAAATTATATATTTGTTCCCAAAATAAACAATTAGATGTACATTTGACTCAATAAAGTAGGACTCGATGTCGGAAGCAATCTCATGTCACTTTATTGACGAAAACTATATTATTAAAGTCGATAAAACAACAAAGGGAAGGAAGGAAGTCTTATTTTTATCCCACACCAGTCAAAGCCTAAAGTCTGACGGAGTAAAAGGGAGAAATAACCTAAGTCTTAATATCCAGTGACGTCATTCTAATGGACTACTTTTTTATTTAACATAACATTGGGTTCCAACATCACTTTGCATTAATCATAAGATTTCCTTGTTTCGGTTCCCAAGAACCTAAACTGTTTCATCACCAAGATGGTCAACCATTATAAGTCACTATACGACATCTAAGAGCATTTCAAGCCCAGCCTTTTTTTTCCTCCTCAGTTTACCATCTAGTTATTATAGTGGTTTCATTGGATGTCTCAATTTCAGGAAACCAAGAATGCAATGAAAGGATTAACGAAATCCAAATACACTTCTGTATTATATATATTCTGTACAAAGTTAGAAAAAAAGAAAATCTATTTTATAAATATATTGGAATTCGTTCTTCATTGTGCACTTATGGACATATATATATATATATATATATATATATATTGCTATTGCATCTCCTAATAGCTGTAATAATAATAACAAAACACTACCACCACCATTTGACATTTAAAAACTAATTTGAAGACGACAAAGTATCTATTTGATCAACAAAGTCTTCCTCTGCTTTGTTCTTTGAATTATATCTCTCTCTGAATCTCCTTGTATGCATGTGCTACTAAAAGGAAGTCCGATAAGGTAATCAAAAGTTGTCATACGAGCTCTCTTCCGTCTGCTGCTGCTGATATGATTTGTTGTTTATAACAATTTGAAGATAGTCTTCCTTTGATAAGAGGGTGCTTTGAAGGTGCCTCCAACTGCGTTGATTACTAATTAAGTAGTTAACCTATTACCATTCGTAGACGACGCAGTATAGGCTCCCTCCTTTTTTATTCTTCTCACAAAGAGATATATTTATGGTGGTGACTGTATTATGGTTTGACGTATTGGACATTGAATAAGCTATATAATGGACCTTTTTGGTATGCAGTTTCATTTAATGCTGCTGCACAATAACTAGAGGACTTACAATTTTTTTGATGAATTCGTATATGCTGACATTAGTATTTTATACGGTTGCCCAATTCATTTTTTATGTGTTCTACAGATTGATCATCGTTGATTTTTATTCAAAATGGTTGCAAATAAATAAAACCACATATGCAGAAGAAACATTCTTCATTAGCAACTATTTTTTCTTTGTATTATGAATTAAATGCATATATTTCAATCAAGCCACAGGTTTGATTTAGTAATTTTAAGGCCGCAATGTTTATTTAAAACTTAATGGATATAATTATATGCTTATTGTCACAAATAACAAAGACAAATAAATCAATTTGATAAAATTGATTTATTTTTGTCTTCATCAGTTTAGAAGGAGTTGAAATGTATATAAATGCGTCCTTATAAAAGAGACTGACAAATGTCATAAAAAGAATGAGTATGATTCTGAATATATTATAAAATAAAGCCCTCAACATTTAAAGTGGATCATGCTTTTCGTTCTGTGCAACACGTTTTTATTTATTTATATATTTTCTTATTTGGTTTGAATGAATTGGAGTTTCCTTGTGAATTAATAATAATTACTTGTGATATACAAAGTAGTATTTTTTAACGATTGATTAAAATAATGCAATAGAATAATATAAAAGCAATTGACATTATACAATAAAGCATCCCTTAATGATTTAATATCCATTCAGAGATACGACTTTTAGCCTTTAGAAGCCTGAGCATTCCTACTCAGTGGCCTACATCCATGTCTTCATTGACGAATCCTTTTGAATGGGACGTCTCCATTTCCATCTATTAATATCAATGAATAAAGGAGCTGCTCAAAAAAATTATTTTTTATTTTGTTTGCTCATATTTGTCGATAAATGGATCATAACTCTGAATATATGTCGTAGAATATATGTTTATTGGTGGATTGCTGACATTGTAATCTTTGTGTAATTCCTAAGAATGAGTAGTATAAAATTAAGTCCGTTGTACATAGAATCTCTTCATCAATCCATCCATTCGGGAGGAGTTTTTCCCGTGCCTTCAACAATGAGAGTCGAACACGCTACCAAGGAGCTGATGTTCCTTTAATATTTTACATCAATACATTTACTTTCATGTTGATCCAAAATGATTTTAGTTATACAGTTTATCTAGTCTTAGCGATCATCTGAATTTACTCCGCAGAAAAATATATATATATATATATAATATATATAATATATATATATATATATATATATATATATATATATATATATATATATATATATATATATATATATATATATATATATATATATATATATATATATATATATATATATATATATATATATATATATATATATGAAACAATAATATTTGCCCTGGAAAAAGATTTGTTTCCAAGAAAGAATATGTAAACACAAAGAAACTTTCAACTACCCAACACTATCAATTTTAATTCCAAGCATTTTTTAAATCTTATCGACTGGTCAAATATAATTTGTTTATTCCTTCAATTTAGCAATTTTGCCTGAAGAAGATCTTATAAACGAAAAAGAACATCCTTTAAAAGTTAATAAATATCCTTGCCATTTACAATCAGTGGAAAGAGCTGTAAACTAGTAATGGAGGTATCTGCAAAAGCTTAGGGATATAATAAACGTCATTAACATATATTATCAACATGGAGTCCATAAAAAACTCCCTACATTTAAATAAAGAAAGAGTATAAAATTTAATTTTATGTTCCAAATTTACTGAATGAAAATTAAGATGTGAAAAATAACGTATATAAAAATAACTTTAAAAACATCGACATGAGTGCTTCTTATTCTATGTACTTCTTAAAACTATAAAAGAACAGTAGTAGGAGCTGTTATTTAAAAAATGGTTGGTGCGTCAGCACTTTTGTTCCTTTATTGGCACTAAATATGTGACCTGATCTGACAAAATGAGTCACAGTGACCCAAAATTCTAAATTGATGTTTGGTATCATTGGAAAGAAGAGAAACCAATGATTAAAATGATATCTTGGTCAAAGCTGTATCTTAATGGTTGTCAAGTTACATTCGTTTGAATTATGGTATCACAGCATCATTTTCTAATTGAAAAACCGAGAAAATCGCATTTAAAGTTTTTCGTCAGTTTTTTGTTGATATCTTTAACAATACATAGAATCCAAAGAGATGCACCCACTATTCAACAACAGAAATGTAATACAGACATTTAGATACTTGGGAAAATGTATTAAATCAGACTTTAGCTTCAAAATTTTCAAAAATATTTATTAAATATTACATACATTATATTACATTTATTTTGGACATTCTTTTGTAATATTTGAGAGTTTCAACTCGTCATAAATAACCATTTAAGTACATTTCCACAATTACTAACACAATGAAACTTTAGGATATTAATTTTGAACATATTTTCTTTCATATGAGACCAAAAAAGAAAAAATATATTTTTGACGTGTTTTGACATAATCGGCCGTGTCTGAATAAATTGAACGCCGACTTCCGACTCATTCCGGCAGATCGGGTCACATATTATTTGACGAAAATTTACAAAAAAAATAACAAAATCATAAATTGATCACATCTAAATTTTGTAAAATCAGTTTTTTCAAAATAAGCAATAACAAAAAGTTTTGCTTCATAACGAAGCCTTTGAACGCAATTGGGGGGGGGGGGGTCAAACCAAATCCATTTTTCTTCGATCATTTAGTTTCTTATGACGCAACTTTCGCGGGGGTGGTAGTTTGATATCTCAATATGAGGTTTCTATAATACCCCCTAATATATGTATATATATATATATATATATATATATATATATATATATATATATATATATATATATATACAGGGTCCCGACGGTAAATCGGGAATAACTTTAAATGCATATAGAGCATCCTGTATCAGTGATAGAAATATTTTATTTATATGTTTTTAAAGTCATAATTAATGTTAATTATTACTCATAATGAGAGCCCCCGTTCTTGACCGCGGAGTCCACACGGTGCCGGAAAGAGATGCAGGCTCTGGACACCTCTTGCGGATCCAGCTCTTTCATGGTCTTGATGATGGACTGCTTCAGGATTTCAACAGAGGTGTTATATTTTTTGCAGGCCAACCCCTCAACCTTCCCCCATAGATAATAGTCGCAGGGATTCAGATCCGGACTGTTGGCGGGCCAAAAGAGGGAGGCCAGAAGTTAGGAGTTTTCAAAGCCAAAAAATCAAGAACAATTTTGGCCCTGTGGGCCGGTGCTGAGTCCTGTTGGAATGTGTAAGGCCTTCCATCAGCCACATCATCCATCCAGGGGACAACTACCTCCTCCAAAGACTCGCTTGTACACCTCCTTGTTGACTATTTCCTTTTTCTGGAAGAAGTAGGAGGGCATGACATCACCCTCCCTACTGATGACGGCTAGGACCATGTTAGATGCTGGATTCTTGGTCTTCATGAAGGGTTTGACCTCATCAGCGTCCAGGCAGATCCATATGTCGTTTCTCCGATTGTGGCTGACATCAATAGTGAATATTTTTTCATCAGAAAAGAATAGAATAAAACCACTTTTGCTCTTCATCTGGTTGATCAGATCTTGCCTTTAGAGATTCTATCAGCCATGTTCTGCTCCGTGAGCAGGTGCTTTGTAGCCCTGGCCCTGCTCCTGTATCTCAGGTCAATCTTGATAGCCTTTTCAATTGTGCTCCTGTGCACATTTCGGTCCTTGGCTAGCTTGGAGATAGGGGTGTCTGGATGAGCATCAATGGACCTCTTGAGACCTGCCAAGAACCTTGGAGTCCAGATTTTGTCTGCTCTTGAGCTGTGGTCAGCTCTCCTGTCCTTCCCCTCATTGTCTTGACAACCTTATACACAGTAGATTTTGGGTAATGAAAGAACTCAATAATCTCTTGAGGTGTCCGCTCCGCACGACGAGCTTCGCATATAGCATCTCTCCGGACTTGTTCCATTCTTAGGCCACGTGCTACTGAAAATCTCATAAAATAAAAACGTCAGCTGTTGAATGCAGCTTGTCGCAGGTTTTAATTGTTTCCCAATGCAACATCTCAAACAATCACAATCGGCATTTGAAATAATTCCCGATTTACCGTCAGGACCCTGTATATATATATATATATATTATATATATACTATCGGTGTATATCAGCAGGCTCTTTGTAGCGACCACTTTTTTTTATCCCCTTGAGTAGCCACTAGTGAGAGGTTTTTTGTTATATATACTTTTGATTTTTTAAATCTTATTTTTCTCCCAATTTGATATGATATATATAATTTTAAACCTTCTTGGATGTAACTCCATTTTAAAATCCTGAATCATTAAGTATTTCATTTAATATTTCTTCTTCTTCTTTTTTTCTTCGCCATCTCCTCCATGAATCAAGGCCACAATGATATCATCATCTTTTATTGGAAGAAGCTTATACAGAAACGGGGGTGGAGATATGCTCATATAAAAGATCTATTTTTCATATGATTTCATACTCTCTACACCCAAAACCCAATCTATATGTGTTAGGTGTGGTGCTTATCCCGTCCACCATCTCCTTCCTCCCTTAAAACAGGCTTGAAAGAAATGTATTCTTGAAATAAATATTCTTATTCATATTCAACTGTTCATTATTATTATTATTACTCACTCTTCCTTCTTTTCGCTCATAATATAATATTAAAAATAATTAAACAGAAAAATAAAAAAATAATAAATCTAAAATAACAAAAATAAATCATCAAAGATTTGTGTAAAAAAGGATAAATGCACATCATATAATGAAATCTAGCTTTATCGGCCGCACTCAAGGGAATCTAAAAAAGTGACCTTTAATGACAGGTGACTAATATGCTATTAGGAAGAAATACCCGAAGAAAGTACGGCCTAGAAACAAATGTCTCACGAAAAATCGACTGAGAAGATATGGCCACCGATAGAAAAGAAAAATGACGACGCATGAAAAAATGGATTAAACAAAAATTTGCCCCGTAAAATAGCAACGATCACAGAGAAATCAGTGACCGATTATTGCAAAAATATATATTTTTGAAATTATTTTCTCAATTAATATGAAAAATGGTATTTGTTCGATACCTAGTTGTATTCTACTCAAATACTTGTCCACCATTTTATGTGGGCCATACTTTCCAAGAGTCATCACTTTCCTATTCTATCTTTTGTTATTTATTCCTGGGCCATTTATTCCTAGGCTGAATTTTCCTGAGTTATTTCTTCTATTTAATATTTATGGTACTTTTGGAAGGAGCACTACCTCCCCCCCCCCCCCTATTTTTGGGGGCTTGAGGTCCATTGTGCCAAAGGAGTAGGCCCAAATGAAATATGTATTGAGTTGGCCGCCGTCGGCAAGTGGCCACTCCAGACAAGCTTTCACAAGTCTGACTTAAGTTCACTCTTTTTCTTTTCCTTCAACCAATCACTCCAAATGTCTTTCTCGCTGTTGGGATATCCTTAACTAAGAGCCAATATTACTACAAATATCTAAAAAGAAATGCTGCAGATAATTATATTAGAAAGAGAGAACAGAAGGACGAAGGAAACTATAACAATGTTAAGAAAATATATGTGCGTGTGCTTGGGATATGATTGTTCTTAAGTATGTATTTTTGTACATGGCTTTTTATCGCAAAAAGCAATAATAATAACAATAATACTATGTTTTGTGTAAGGAATAAATAAAATAAATGAAGGGGGGATGATTTTCCCGCAATTTGACGCACAGATTTAGCCGCAAATGGAGAAATCCTCAAAGGCTACAATTTGTTGAGCACACACACTCACACACATTTATATTATTGAATTTACATGCAAGGATGTTTTGAGTGTGTAGACCCTTTTTCTACTCATTTACAACTATATTTCACCATAACTTTCAGATAAAAGCATACACTCAAAATTATCTCAATTTGCACCACACCAATTTAAAAAAACATCAATTAACCCATCGAAATCTATTGATAAATTGGTTCTTTTACATCTGAATTTATATAAAAGGGCTGGAATCCTAGTTAGAATAGAATTTCCTATTAGGTCCATAGTACATAAAAAACGTATTTTTGTTTGAATATCGAGTCTGAAAATGTTTTGAGTGTGCTTTTCACAAACTCACACCGTTTAATCTTTTGGCCGCCCTGACGAATGACATACTCTTGAAAAAGTTATTATTAGCACCAAACAAATATATGGACACGATATTATTAGAAGTAATGTTTATTAAAAAAAACAAGACACGTCCATATTGCCAAGAGAGTGATTATTCGCTTACCGGAGATTTTTAATATATATACAGGTCGGCTGATAAGTCCCGAGACTAACTAAGAAGAAAACATTTTCAAAATTCGATTTTATTATTCAACATAGTTGCCTTCGAGGGCGATACAGCGATTATTTCGATCTTTCAATTTTTCGATTCCACTTTTATAGTAATCTTTAGTTTTATCCGAAAAATAGGCTTGGCGATTACTCCATCATTGTCCTTAAATCTCTTGCCGGCGAGCATTCTCTTCAGGTCTACAAACAGGAAATAGTGGCTGGGGGCCAGATCTAGAGATTACGGTGGATGGGAAGCAATTCGTAGCCCAATTTATTTAATTTAGCCATTGTTTTCATTGACTTGTGACACGGTGCATTGTCTTGGTGAAACAACACTTTTTTCTTCTTCAAATGGGGCCGTTTTTCAACAATTTCATCATTCAAACGCTCCAACAAGGCTATATAATAATCGCTGTTGATTGTTTTCCCCTTTTCAAGATAGTCAATGAATTATACCGTGTGCATCCCAAAATACAGACGCCATAACTTCCCAGCTGACTGTTGTGTTTTTCCTCGCTTTGGATTCGGTTCATCATATACAGTCCACTCAGCTGACTGTCGATTGGACTCGGAAGTGAAGTGATGGAGCCATGTTTCATCCATTATCACATATCGACGCAAAAATTCGGATTGATTACGATTGAACAGCTTCTGCTCAGAATCATCAATTCGTTGTTGTTTTTGGTCGATTGTGAGCTCTCGCGGCACCCACTTTTCACAGAGCTTATTCATGCACGATATGTCCAACGTGCTCTTTCGATATCTTCAGAGTCTCAGCTATCTGGATCAACTTCACTTTACGGTCATTAAAATCATTTTTGTGGATTATTTTATGTTTTCTGGTGTAACTACCTCTTTTGGGCGTCCACTGCGTTTATCATCATTCGTGCTCACACGACCACGTTTGAATTCAGCAAACCATCGACATATGTTGCTTTCGATGGAGCAGAGTCCGGATAACATTCTTCGAGCTAAGTTTTAGTTCCGACGGTATTTTCCCTATTAAAAATAATGTTTTATTAACACACGAAATTCGTCTTTTTCCATTTTTTACAATAACAAAAGTAGCTTCACTTAAAACGCAATATCTCACAAACTAGTTGTCAGACAGCTGTTATATTTATGCATGTATGTTTTGAAGGTTGGTACTAGCTGACAGTCATATGAAAACAAATCCACTGGTGCCGTCTATGTGTTAGTCTCGGGACTTCTCAGCCGACCTTGTATATCCATATATATATATATATATATATATATATATATATATATATATATACAGAGTGGTACAGCAAAAATTAGAATGGACTTTTAAAGGCCCTAGCTCCATTGTTATTTTTTGTATGATCTTGAGCTTGGTGCCATTCGAAAGAGTAAACAAAATCCTACAAACTGGCATCTGTTGTGTTTTTGTATAACCAAAATGTCTGAGCAAGAGATGAAAAGGCAAAGGGCGATTGATCTCCTCTGCGCCCAGATCACGACCCAGATCAAGGTATCCTTGGCCACGGTCTACAACATCAGGAAGGCCATGGAGGGCATGGATCCGATCTCCAGGAAGCCTGGGACTGGGGGACACAACAAAAAACGAAGTGGTGAGTTCTTGAACCTCCTGCAGGAGAACATCAAGAAGGACCCCACCAAGTCCATGAGGAAGATGGCCGCCGAGAGAAACGTTGCTCTCATCACCGTCACCAGGGCCGTCCACGAGGTCTAGGCCTCAAGAGCTTCGTCAGGACACCAAGGCATCTGTTGGCGGCCACTATGAAGGCCAGAAGGTTAGAGAGAGCCAAAAAGTCCTCAACTTCTTCAAGCACAACGGCGACACGGTCAAGATCTACTCCGACAAGAAGATCTTCACAGTGGACGCAGTGCTGAACAGAAGAAATGATCGATTCTTGGCAGAAACAAGAGGTCAGGTGGAGGGGTATTACAGGACCAAACATCCAGCCCAAGTCATGGTCCTGGGTATCGTGGCCTCCGACGGCAACAAGATGCCCCCACACTTCTTCAGGCCCAATGAGAAGGTCAACTCTGATGTCTACTACAAGGTCCTTAGGTACAAGGTCTTGCCATAGCTAAAGAGCACATTCCCAATGAACAATTATGTGTTCACCCAGGACGGAGCCCCGGCTCACACGTTCAAGAAGGCTCAGGAGTTCTGCAAGGGGAACATGGCCTCCTTCTGGCCGGCGGACTTCTGGCCCCCTCATCGCCGGATGTGAACCCTCTAGACTTTGCTGTCTGGGGCTTCCTGGAGGGCAAGACCAACAAAACCTCACACACCAGTGTCGAGGCCCTGAAGGCCATCATCACCAAGGAGTGGGACAACATGTCGGAGGACTTCATCAAGACCAGCTGTGCCTCCGTTCGTCCACGTATTGAAGCCATCATCAGAATAATGGAGGACACATTGAATAAAAATTGTAACTTACTGTATCCTTAACACATTTTGTTTCAGGAATTTACCATTAAAATGGCTCTAAAATAAACTATTTCAGCCTTCAAATTGGCCTTTGTCATTTTCTAATTTTTGCTTTACCACTCTGTATATATATATATATATATCCTAATATATTTATATATATAATAGTGAGATCTGTGTTTTAAAAGAAAAAAATGATCCTCCTCGATTTATTTTTGAACAAAAGAAACCAAACAACAAAAAGAAATGGGGTTATCATTCAATATACTTTTCTATTTTAAAACAAATTCAATGTCGATATACTCAAGCACTACCCCCCCCCCCCCCCCATTTTGGGGAGCTTGAGGTCCATTGTGCCAAGAATAGGCCCAAATGAAATATGTACTTGAAATTGATGCCCAATCAAATGGAATGAGCCCTAGTATAAAGCTGACATCCTATCTTCATAGAATGAGCTTATGCTTTAGAAGAAGAGGTTCCTTTGAGTAAGGTCTTGATGATGATTGATGGATATTTAAAGAAGATTTGCATGATGAGTTCAGGTCATGAAGGCTACAAAAAGAGATCTGAATGTGTCTATGAATGTGAGTAGGGGCTTTTCATGAAGTAAGAGATAAGTGGGGGGTGACAATAACTATTGGGGGAATGTTTTTAGCATTTTTTCTAATAGTAAAAACAGTACCACATATTATTACTTATGAAATAATTGACTCATCATACTCGGGGGAAATATTCGTTTATTTGATTTGTTCATATCTGTCGATAATGGATCATTAACAATTAACTATCGGACTTTGAAAAATAAAGAAAACTCTGCAATCCAATGAAAAAATCATAAATAACAGTGAGTTTAAAGAATAGCCATTTTGTGTTTCCTACCTATAATATCAATTCCTGATATATTTCCCTTATACTCCTCTATAAATTAGTTCTTTGCCTCTAAGGTCATTAACTCCCTTATTCTTGCGATATTATTCATCCCAATTTCAAGCCTCCATTTCATTATATTTCCCGCCTTTGTGTATGCAGCACATATTTCCCCTTTAACAACCTCCATTCGTAATTGAATCCAATTATTTCCTGGTCCCTGTGGATGGATAAATGGTTGTCTTATAGAGAGAGAGAGAGAGAGAAGAAGAGGGAAAAAGAATCACAGGGAGTAAAAATCATGAATGAGACCCCAGAGTTAGTGTTGTGTCGGTCCTTATCTAGGACCGAGGACTGCAGTACTATCCTTTTGGTCGGTCCTTAAAAGGGAAAAATGATTTCCTTAAGACGTCATAGCCTACGTCATGTAATCAACTTCTCTTAATGCTTTAAAAAGGAAATCATTTATATGAGGAAAGTAACATCTTAAATAAGCTGATGACAAAGGTAACATTTTTTACTTATGTTATTAATATGTATTAAACATTGGTTATTATTACAACAATAAATTGTCAATGATGCTTGATGACAATACTGACAATAATGCGGTTGATATGAAAGGACTGTGAATGAATTATTTCTAAAGAAACCTTCAATGACATATACCGACGATGGTATATTGAAAAGCCTTTATTATGAGAAAATAAATGTCTCCCAATTGTCTAATATAAACATTATTAAACCCTTTTTTTGTTGCTATTGAATTAACTCCCAGTCATAGATTTTTTTTACTTATAATAGCATGTTGAACTTATTACATATTTTATGGAAATAAAAGGACTAACAAAAGATTATGTCCGGGACTAAGGACCGATAGGACCGGTCATAAGACTGAACTGGACCGAGTATATTGGGACCGACACAACACTAACCAGAGTAGAAGTATCATGTTATCTATCACATTTAACTAATTATGGAGGGAGGGATTGATCTTTCCCTCTCATCGTATAATTGTGAGATATGTGATTCAATATGGGATAAAAACTTGATATAAATAATAATAATTGTAAATTGGTCTTATCAATGAGGTAGACCCTAAAGTGACCCTTCGGGGTTCGGACCTGCGTCTCCAAAATGGAGAGTTGAACTCGCCTTAACGCACATGGCCTTTGCACTATCTTAAATACAACTTTTTGATTCCATTTCACCTTTTTTAAATTTTATACTAATTAATTTCATTTCGATTTACAAAATAATTTAATAGACCAAAAACATTCTATTTCACTTTCTTTTTTTTGCACTTTGTTGTAACTCTGTTACTTTTTATTTTAAATGATAATGTAGAATTACTTTTTTATTACATTACAACTCTAAGCATATCTTTTATTTTTTATTCACTTTTTATTTGTATTGTTTATTTTGTTACTAATCACAAAAAAGTGGAATGTCTATACTAATAAATAATAGTTCCGTTCCTTCTTTTCCCCCCTGTCTCTCTTAAAGGATTCATTTGATCTTGACGAAATTATCAGCCTATAATTTTGAGAGAGTATTTTATAATTGGTGGTCGATGATCGACTGATTTAAATTTATCAGAATGAATATATATATATATATATCTTGGTAGTCTTTTTTTATGCTTTCTATCTAAAGAAATATTGTTTTGCAGGGATTCTTCATCTTTTTTCATAGTCATAATTATATTTTTGGCAACAATTATAATTACAGTCAAACCTGTATTGGTGGTCACCTTCTCATAGCGTTTACTTGTCCATAGCAGTCACCCATATTTTTCTTGCAGAAGAAAAAGATAGTACTAAAGCTTTCTTTGTATATTGTTCACCTGTCCTTCTTGGTCACTTTTTAAGGTTCCCTTAAGTGGCCGCTACATACAGGTTCGTCTGTTTCACTTATTTTTATATTGTCAAATAAATAAAATACTTTTTTCAAAACAATTTCAAATCAAATTACAGGTTGGGACGCCTTCTCTCCTTGAGAAAAGTTAAATCATTCTTACGTATGGGAGGGACGTCTTGTAAAGAAGAGAGAGAGAGAGCGAGAGTGATTAGTTGTCGTCCTTCAAGAGTTGCAAAAAAGCTATATTTCGACTCCTTACTATGAAAGATACCAGGCATCATCCTGTCATAAAAATAATAAAAACTCCTTAAGACAACCTGCTGTCCTTACATACACGTCTAAGTTATTTTAAAGAATATTTCAGTAGACAAATGGGGTTTAAGAGTGTCTTTATAGGTTTTGAAAGAAGAATAAGAAATATTAAGTATATATATTTTTCTTTCTCGGCAATATAAGTTTTTATTAAAAAAATATGTATAATTCATCGACTAATATAACTAAGAGATACCACACATCAGACAAGAGAAAAAAATCCTCTACTAAAATAGCTCTGATGACGTATAGCCACAAAAAATATAGCCCAACTTGGTAGTGAAAAATCTTTGGAAGGAAAAGAAAAATCGGACGATAAATATTAGTTATCCTACCTTTAACACCTTTCATTGTCTGTATTCAATTAAAGTTTAGTTAGCTCTATTGATGAGCAAATTCTTTAGCCCATTGTAGACTGTATATTTTATGTATCTATTGTATTTATGGATTCGCATAATAAATTGTCAAGTTTGGGGAATAGAAATACCAGTGACGTCATGTTTATGTTGATTGTCTTTATCCAATTATATTTTTTAGTTTTCCCTATATAAGAGCAATTTTCTTTATGTTATATGCTTTGTGTTTTATGTATCTATCTTATTTTTAGATTTATATCATAAATGAAGGTGTTTGGGTAAGAAAATATAATATGCCAAGTAAAATATATTTTTATTGGTGAGTTTTCCTGTCCCTACTCATTTCATTATATATTATAAAGTTAGCATTTTGTTGTACGTCGTGAATGAGGAAAAGGATCTGTGAGTCACATTATCCTCCAGCTCTTACATAAAGTTCCTATTTGATGTAATGACTTAATCTACTACGTTCTACTTCCAATGTTATTATTGACCAAAGAGAGAGAGAGGGGGGGGGGGGGTATTATGTTTGTCTGCTTAAAATAAAATACGTAGGAGTTAACACTTCCTAATTTATTTGAGACCAAATTTCTCATGGCCTCTTCTATTGTTTATATATTTATACCATGAAAAATGGAATCCATTTTTTCATTCGCTCAAGCGATTGTGAACAATCTGCAGCTTGACAATTGAAGGGAAATTATTTTGCTACTGAACAAGCCAATTCATATTATATATATATATATATATATATGCTTTGTTTGGCTCATAGATGAACCCTATCACACCGGAACTAAATCCGGTATGAGCCGGACATAAACTACCAAAAAGCTAACCTCTATTATAAAGTTAATTAAATTTATATGAAAATGCCTCTCTTTTCGTCATCTTTCTCGGCATGCTCGTCGCATTTCCATCTATTGTTCGGGACAGGCTCCAATTGCCACTGCGTTTGATAACCATTCTTTCTACTAACATATGCTTTTATATTAATTCTAGGTGTTCCTAGTACGTCAACCAATGACGTTAGACTTCTTTTGACAATATTAAAAGGTTTTTCAATTGTCTTTTTTCTCTTTTGAAGAATTAAATTTGATAAACATGATCAATTTACCGACATACGTAAACTAAAAGGTAATATAGCTCTGGTCTTAAGATCTTCAAGTAAAGATTGGAGGCCCCTTTCTCTATGTTTTA
This sequence comes from Caligus rogercresseyi, assembly GCA_013387185.1. Lineage (NCBI taxonomy): Eukaryota > Metazoa > Arthropoda > Copepoda > Siphonostomatoida > Caligidae > Caligus > Caligus rogercresseyi. Next base: position 24,206,569 of record CP045893.1, on the reverse strand, counting down.
ATTTGTTGTGGATGCCAATTTTATCCTCATTATTATATGGTATATATCTAATTTACAATAATATTACTACACGATTTCAATACATCAACAATGTTCCATTTCCTGGTCCTGTAGTTTCTGTTCACGCTTTTCAATTTAAATCTTCGTATGCAGATACATTTGATGTGTGGGAGGTTCGACTTCAAGGGAGGAAGGACGAAACATCCGTTGACTAGACTGCATTAGTCTGAACCTGTAGGCGGCGAAGGTTTATTATCAACCAAAATATAAAATAATTATAAAATACAACGCATACGGAAAATAAATTATAAAGCATTCATTATAAAAGTTATGTCATAGTAACGAGTTTCTTGCAAGGTTTATCTTTTACGTTAAGATGAACCGTTTGCTCAATTTTATACCTTCAAACCTGTATATAGCGGCCACTCTAGAGAACTCATAAATGTGACCGCATTTGGGTGGTCACTATGGAGCTTGATTGCTATGGATTGGTTAACGTTAATACATGTTTAACTATATATATATTTTTTTTTTTCAGAACAATTATTGTTTTTTTGTGTTTCCAACGATGTCCAATGGCTTAAGTGAGCCATTCTGTCAGGCAGTACTGGTAAAATAGCCAATGCTGAAACGACATTCCTATTCAAACTTAATAAAAGTGAGATGAAACTTTAAATGAGGAAAAAAATCTTTGAAAAAGAAGAACGATGAAATTGACCTACTTTAAAAGAGTAAGCGAGCTAAGTACCCAAGACAAAAAGACAGCTATTAAAAGATCCACGAGGAATTTGTGCGCCATGAAATTACAGTAAACCCATATCTTTCAGTATTCAAATTACAATCCCAACGGTAAATAAATATTATCTACATAAAAGCTAATATAACATTGCTGCTCATGCGTTGTTATTTCTAGTCGTTTGATTTGATTCCTGCTCATAGCAATGTATGCCTGCATCCATGGCTGTGTTTCTCATCTTAGAGCCCCCTAAGTTCTCCTTTTCGTCTATTTCCTACGATAAGGAAATTGCTCTTTTGACCTTTGACATCTCAATCTAATTAAGAAGGAAGTAGTATTTGTATTAACAGTGTAAACAACCCCCTATAAATATGAATATTTATCTATTCTCACAACATATATAGAGGAGGGAACCTAATAGCCGCACCTCTCTGTGTTTACATGGAGGAAGTCTCTGGGAGGCGTTTTAACCATTTACATACTACATATATGAGACATTGATACTCCCTTAAGAGCTACCTCCTCCACTGCGGGTATTTTCTTCTTTTTCTCTTCCTAAAAATGTTAAAGAGTGCCAATGAATAAGTCTTATAAATCTATATAATACGGTTTTGTAAATGTATATATATACATAAATATATAATTATATATAATATAAATTATATATATATATATATATATATATATATATTAGGGTTGTTCTTATTTTTCAAATGTTTGAAATGTTAGCAACATTGTGGATTTTCTGTTTCTTGGTGATAAAAGAAGACGACATACAAAGTTTGAACAAAATCGGTCAACATTACGAGGTCGCGCAACGAGGTCAAAGTTTTAAAAATTTAGTAAAAATATAGTTTTCCGCAAATTTCTTCAAAATGGTGGACGTTACAGACTTCAATAATAATTATTAATTTAAAGGAAATCTAATTTACTACCAGACGTATTTTGATGTTTTTTAATAAAACAAAGTTTTCAGTAAAAACAAAGAAAAAATGGAGTGTGTATTGTTAGCTTATTTCATAGCTTTTTGTATCAATTAACTTCACTCGCCTGTAGAAGATGACTTGTTCGCTTCAGAGTAAAATAGTACTTTTAAGTTTAGTAAAACTTTAGATGATAAATCCAAAAATGACCTTGGTTGCATTCTATCAATTCAGAATTCAGTACAATCTGAGTTTACATCATATGATTCAGAGCCTGTATTGACCTATAAGAAATCGATTATGAAAAAAATAAATAATAATGTGTTTCTTAGATTTGCGTCAAGGTATCCTCTCAAAATTTTACTTTGTCTCTGACGCATTTATAATCCATTATATGCGTCATTTTGTACGCGAGATAGGCTTTTTTAATGTACATATAACTCTCTACTTATTAAACTGACATGATTTAGTATACCAAAATATTAAAGCTGGTTACCAAGCTTTCATTTGATATGTTTGGTGTTCTAAAAATCGCTATACTTTAAGAGATATAAGCAAATACATTTTGCACGTACTCTCCCAAAAAATTGATCTTTTGATATGAGAATATACAATTACCATTTGGTAACCACTGTTACCTGGATGGAAAGAAAAAAAAAAAGCGAGAGAGTATTTTGCCTCACTTCTCTCGCTTCTCTTTTTTCCATATGAATTTATAAAAAAAATATTTGAATAATTGTAGGTAAAAAGTATAAATCATGGGGTTTATCCCATTCGATAGTTTGTAAAACGGTATATCGTTGAATGCATAATGGGTCGACCTCTTAATCGCTTAAAAAACAACAACGCATCATGATCATATGAACCCATGACAATAACTATGAATGCAAGGCTAAAACACTTTTATACAAATAAAGGGATACAGAAATCACGTCTATAGGGTAACGTCATAATACCATCTGTTAACGAATCATCTAAAGAAATTAAAAAAAAAAATAAATAAAATCTTATTAAAACAACAGTCCTACGAAAACCTTTGTACAAATAAAGCGATATCAGAAAGTATTTCTTAATATGAAAAGTTGTGTAAAAAGTTTTTTTACTATTGAAATAAATAATGGTAAAAAAATGAAAACACGCACTAGTTCTTCTATCAATAAAGTGAAACATTGTTTCTAAAATAAAACTTAATAATCTCATATATAAATCAACGATTCACAATGAGAAAGTTGTTTCAATCATTTTTAAGTTTAAAAATGAAAACAAATACAACTAATTTAGTTATTTTTTACAGTGATACCAAAAATGATTTTCATAATAAAATATCAGAATATTATTTTTACTATCATATGTTGAAATAAAAGCTATGAATAATTAATTACATCATTATATAGACATAATAATCATACTGTCATTTAGTCACAAAAATGTAATTACTTTTATATAAAATAAATCCTTTTCAAGTAGAAGTCCCTCTTTTTGTGTACCTTGTACAACCAGACCAGTCTGATGCAATATCTCTTTTTTAAAACACCCTCACTTATCTGTCTATCAAGGAATCCTCTCACACCGTCCACAATCTTCTCCCTAATTATCATCGTTATTGTAATTTCATGTTAAGTCATGAGTCATTATTATATGTTGTTGTTGGAAGTTTTTTTCTCACATAAGGGCCTTTGCCGCATGTTAAATCTAACGTGACAGCAGAGTCAAACCCCTTGCATTGTACGTGTGTGTCCTCTTCTATGGCTTCCTACTTAGAAATCCTCTGGAGCTATGCACGTTAATCATAGGGATATGAAAGAAGTGGTCTTGGTAATATTCTACATATTTTTGCAGTTGGTAACGTTTTTTTAAATTAGGTCTAATAGTAAGAGGAATGATCCCATAGAGGCCATAGAGTGCCGAAGTGACGATTGGTAGCCCTGAAGTTCTTTGTAGTTTTAAAGTTAATAGTATTTATAAAGTAAATTTTATGTTTATTTTAATTAATGCCTCAAAATTTATTTTATCTCAATCGTTAGGTTTGATTATATTGTGTGATTGGATTTATTTAAGTCCAAAATCCATTGCAAATGAATAATATGTATATCTATACTAATAAAAAAAGAATTCTGTTCGTTCGTTCGTGCGTTCGTTATTCGTCGTTTCCCTGTATCTCCCGAAAGGGTCTCATTAATAATTACGAAATTTTCGGTGAATAGTTTTGAGAGTTCAGGGAGTGTTTTAGTGCGGTTGCCAACTCCCGGAAAATTCGTCATCGACATGCTTATTATATTTGCCAAAACGTTTTTGTTATTTTTAAAAATTGCCAAGTTAGATTTTTTCCGAATTTTCTGTGGATGAGTATGAGGTAATAAGACGTGTTTTTAATTATTGAGTGTTTCCCGGAAAATTCGTTTTCTACATGATTACTTAGAATATTTTTTTTTCTGTCCCTGTACGTACCCCTAAAATTTAACTTTTGTGGAAAATAAACAATTTTTTTATATTGCAACATCGTGCTAATTGAATTTTGATAATGCCTAAAGATGGAGAGTGATGTCAATACCCAGCCTTAAGGAATACAAAACGTAAAAAATGGCAATGACGACTTTTTAAGGACTACTTTTCATTAGAAAATAACATTAGCACTCTATGAAATGGTTAAAAATAACTTCTTTTTATGATATTTAAATACCAGCCTTAAGGAATACAAAACGGAAAAAATGGCAATGACCACCCG
>CP045893.1:24163883-24195701 GCA_013387185.1 Caligus rogercresseyi | reverse complement strand
TATATAATATATATATATAATATTATGTTATTAGACCTCCCAAAAAAACCCACTTTTTAGTTCTTTTACATATACCCAGCGATTCTGGTTCATTTTTGATGCTGAAAACGAGTATCTAAATAAAAAAATTCTAGCATTTTTAGAAATCGGACGTCACTGGTGTCAAAGGTTTCGTTATGAAGCAAAACTTTTTGGTTATTACTTATTTTGAAAAAAACTAATTTTACAAAATTTAGCTATGATCAATGATGACTTTGTTATTTTTTGCAAATTTTCGTCAAATAATATTTAGTGCCAATAAATGAACATAAGTGCTGACGCACCAACCATTTTTTAAATAACAGCTCCTACTAGGGTTCTTTATAGTTTCAGGAAGGAAAAAGAAAAAGGGGTACTCAAGTGATGTTTTAAGTTATCTTTTAAATACAATACAATAACCATTTAATTATTTCATCCAAACCTGTTTTTATTTATAAACACGTGATTTAAACACCGTATCAGATTCAATTTCACTCTTTGATCTATCAGTCAAGTGCCTTTAACATAAAATGGAAACTCGGACACTGAAGAAGTGCTTAAGCGAGGCACTGGGTATTGGTTATACTCTAGAAATTTTCAAACCAGGTCCATTCCCGTTAACCGAAGAGGTGATACGGCACTTTTACTTTCATCTTTGGCCTTTGGGTAGACCGGACGCGCAGCTAGCTGCCCGTAGCACCGCCGATTCCCTACTTCGTCTCTGGGCACCGTCTTATTTGCCACTCATGGCGAGTAAAAAATTAATTAAGAAGCTCCATCGCCTCCATGATCTATTTTCGTGGGTGGTGGATTCACTGCGACGGAAGCGAAAAAACGCCGAGGAGAAGAAGGAGCTCTTTCTCAAGGAATTGCAAACTCGTTTCGATGTCAGTGCCGAAAGTGCTTTGGACATCATCGAAGCCGACAAAACTCTTAGCCGGGTAAACATTCCTTTAATTAATTATTTAATAAAACCTATATTTTTATACCAAATGCCACCACCTATATCTCATTGAGCGTTTCTACCTTCAGCTTACAAACATCCATCCAACCTTCTTGGAGCTCCCGGTCACACAATGGGCTTCTGATTCAACATTCATTGAGTTAAGCGGCATCGTCACCTCTCTTCAAGTTGTCAATGACGCGGCAGAGAGGGCCGTCAAGTTCGGGTCTGACTTTACTAAAGTGCTGACCAAGAGCGAGAAACAGCGTCAGAACATTCTTCAGGCTGTTGAACTTTCACGTCGTGCGTTTCCTCACGCAACCCGAAAGTGTTTCAATCGTGTCAACGCTACCAGCTCTGTGATTGAGCTGATGGTATCGTCTGGTTATGACGCCCGTTAGATTCATTTACGGAATTCATAGTTCAATCCATAATTTTTTGATTGTCAAATATGAGCATATATATATAATTATTATATAATATATTATATATTATATATAAATATTTATATATATATAATTATTATATATATATATATTATTTATATATATAATTTATATATAATATGTATGTGAACAAAATGTCTATTGGCGAATTCACGAGATTACCATAATGACATTTCCATTGAAAAACTGTATTTTGAGAAAAACAAAAATTAAAAGAATTGGTATCAATACTGATGAGAGGGATTCAGAGGGAGTAGATTGGGATTCGATGGGGAAAATCTACTATCATTAGTCGTTTTAAAAACGTATTAAAAAGATAACTTAAAACATCAACATGAGTACCCTCTTTTTCTTTTTCCTTCTTGAAACTATAAAGAACCCTAGTAGGAGCTGTTATTTAAAAAATGGTTGGTGCGTCAGCACTTATGTTCATTTATTGGCACTAAATATTATTTGACGAAAATTTGCAAAAATAACAAAGTCATCAATTGATCATAGCTAATTTTGTAAAACTAGTTTTTTTCAAAATAAGTAATAACCAAAAGTTTTGCTTCATAACGAAACCTTTGACACCAGTGACGTCCGATTTCTAACAAGCTAGCGATTTTTTTATTTAAATACTCGTTTTCAGCATCAAAAAATGAACCAGAATCGCTGGGTATATGTAAAAGAACTAAAAAGTGGGTTTTTTTGGGAGGTCTAATGTATATATATATATAATTTATATCTATGATATATATATATATAATATATCTATATATATATATATATAATATATATATAGAATAATGATGTATTTTTAATATATATATATATGTTATTTTAATATTTAATATATGTCATTTATAATATATATATATGGTTATTTATTTATATATATAGCCCTATTAGTCGGCTATATGGCCCTTTAAAAAATACTACTGGTCGACCTCTTTTATAAACCAATTTGTAAACAATTTAATTATTCATATTTTATTTTATATACATTAGTAAGACTAAGACAATACGACTAATTTTTTCAAACGTGATTAATGTGAAGGAAAAAGGGCGGGAGGGATGGTTGGATATTACGCTATAATATATGTTCCTTCGGCACTCAATAGTCTCTATAAGTGTGATGGCAAATAATTTCTCCCGTATTTTTTTTTTCCACATCCCACTACATTTGATTATATGAACCCTTAAGAAGCTGTCTCATAAGAGAAAATCATGACAGACCCCCACACATGGAGTAAACTCCTGTCATGAGTTAAGAGAAGGACGAAAAAAAAGCATTGGCAACTTGTCTAATAAATATCTTCGACACGGACCAGGTGTTGACTCAACTACCAGGACTTGCGTTTCTGAGACAAACAAGGAGAAGAGAAGGCAGAGAGTTTGATGGTTGGAGGAAAAGAAAGAAAGCAGGAGGGTTTGCTTTCCATCGGGAAGTGGTTGGAATCTTCCATTGAAGAAGGGCAGGAGGGTGTGAGTTAGAGACAGCTTTTTCACATTCTAGGGTGTGATCACCTTGTTTGAATGCATGTGACTAAGGATAGAATCAATCGGGGGTTTCTATTTTAGAACGTGATTGGTTGAAAGGAAAAGGGACACGAATAATAAACAAGCAGTTGGCATTATAACTAAGATATTTCTGAACTCGTGGCTATGTGAACATCAGATTGAAATGTTAGTAATTACGTCACATGAATAGTTTTAAGTGGTGATACAGCTTCTGGATCCTCATATTTTTATATTCTATTTCTTAATATTTTGCAGCTTATACGTATTTTTTATTTAATCTCTCGAGATCACGGCCTTAATTTTTGTGTTGGCTCCTTTTTAGTCATACGATATATATATATATATATATATTTATATATATATTTATATCTATCTATATTATAGAGCGAATATGATAGATAAAGATATAATAAATATTTATTTATATTTAAAGATATAGATATATATATATACATGAATAATGGAGACATTACAAAAATTGAATTCATAGATTTAATAGGAGTATGAATCGATGCCTATGAAAACTGCCAGTTAGTGTTTCTATGGGAAAAAATTAGGTAACAGTGTGTGCACACCTTAACAGTCACAATGGAGACATTCTTAATTTTATGATACAAATTATTTTTCAAGGACAATACGCCACTATTCTTTCAACACTTGAACAAAAAATGACCTATCATATAGCCAAAGGAAAAGCGTATTTATTATGTCCCAACTTTCCATTCCAGATCTTGTGTCATCACTGCCTTTATGTTGAAGGTCCACATATCAAGCGCGATTTACTCCTTTGGACATGCTCCAATGAAGGCATTCAAATTGCCAAGTCATGCTCGCCATGAGAACCACAAATACCGTTTATTTTCTTTTTTTTTGCATGCTTGCTAATTATAGGTAGTGCAGTCCCGCGAATCCGACTACTACGAGCTTCTGAGTCACTTCCACACAACGGAAACACAAGGAGAGAAAATATCTATTGAGAAGAATTATTGTCTTGCTATTTTTGTTGTTTTTGTTATAATGGTAGTAATGGAAAACCATTCAGACAGATAAAAGCAAGACAGTGACAGTCAAATAAGGTTTATAATGACGTCGTTAACTGTTGTTTACAGAGGTTTCGAGCAGAGTAAGATTTTAAATAATGAAAAAGTAAAACTTACTGTTTATTCTTTAAAAAACTAAGAGTTTATAATGACGTCACTAACTTTCTTAAATTAAAAGGCACAGTCAAAAACAATTTATTTATTTATTTTGCCTATTGGTTTGCAAGAATTGCATGCGACAGGATATAAAAAAGCATTATAGCATTAAAATTATCTATCGAACATAGGATCTTATCAATGAGATCGACCAAAAATGACCATCCCCTCTCGGGATTCGAACCTGCGCACCCCAACATTGAGAGTTGAAACGCCTTAACACGCAGGCTATCGCACCCCTTTTATATGTAATGTTTTAAATCTCATTCTATAATTAAAATGCATATATATATATATTCTATGGAATTATTGTATCTGTGTGGATATGTAAAAATCGTAAATATGAAATTAGACTTTCTAGCCTAGGATATTCCTTTCAGCGAGGTCGGTCGATAAGAATGTCATTATAATTTTTTTTGATTGTGAGTTGATCACGCCTTAACGCACAGACTTTCGCGCTTATTATGTTTAAAAGAGTTAAAAAGTATATTATTTTAAAAAAATTGATATTTGACTATCATTTATGGTTTACTTCTTGGCTCCAGAGGATACATTTTGTATGTAATAAGTTCCTTTCATATTACACATACCAATTCCTACATATTTTTCTTTTCCAGAACGAAAATTAGCATATTTTAAGAGTAAAAAAAATTAACTCTTTAGAAAATTATAAACAGATATCTCAAAAACCTTTATAAGTGCAAACATGTATACGAATATATAAATGGAAATTGGTAACATGACAAACAAGTCGTCAGTGTCATGAACGGTTCTCATACGTTGAGTTGGAATATGATTTCAAAAAATAACGTCATTTTAATTTTAAATATTTATACAAAAAATTTATTTGTAATTTCTTTCAACTGAATAATATGAATATTACATTTCAAAAGTGATTCAATTTTTAACTTGATATGTTAATATTAACATGTTGACAAGCTTGAAATGCTTGAAAGAAAATAGAAATGTCCCATCATAATAATAATATTCTACGACTTTGAATAACATCAAAATATCTTATTTTGATATAAGTAATAATTCAAAGGGACTTGAATACTTTTAGGTATTTCTTAATATTTTGGAGCATAATAATATATAACAAACTTTTAATTGCAATATATCGGAGAAATGTAGGAAAAATGTGAAGTTGATTTTTTATTTATTCATAAGTTATAGAAAAATTTAAAGTAACTTTCAATAGAAATTAATTAAAAGTTTTATATTTGGCGTTGAGTTTCCTTATAAAATAGCAAGGTTGCTTATATTGCATATGGATTTGATCCATAATGAGCGTTTAATTGGACCATCTCTCGACTGAGCGATGATATATAATAAAATAAAGGACCTCACGCAGTTCATCGATAATAATAATTAATATGTTGTATTTCTGTAGGCCACTTGAAGTTTTGATGTTTTTTTCTTCATATAGCTTTTATTAAGTGAACAGGTTTTTTCATGGTTAAACTAATTGTTTCTTTAGCTTCCGGATTGGATCCATTCCCACCTAAATCCATATTTTTATTTTTTATCTCTTGTTGAATAAGCATTAGCTTATTTTTCTATTAAAACAAATAAATAAAATCTAGGACATCAAAATAACAACAGAAACGAACATGAATTGAATTTTTTATACTAAGTTTATCGTTTTAAAACTTAATGCTTCAAAGTTCATCCCTATTAAAAGATAGGCCGATATAAGATTTTTAAGGCAGACATAATACCATTTTTAAATAAAAGTCATTAGTTGTTTTTGCCCACATGGTTCGATAGAATTGCATCCGATAGGATATAAATTAGCATTATAGCATTAAAACTTATCTATCGAACCTAGGATCTTATCAATGAGGTAGACCAAAAATGGCCACCCCCTCTCGGGATTTGAACCTGCACCCCCAACATTGAGAGTTGGACACGCCTTTATTATCTCTTTAAAAAAATATTTGGAATCAATTATTGAAAAAAATAGTATGCATTTATAAAATAATGTATAATATTTATTATATAAAACACTAAATGTTGTGTTGCATCGAACATGAAAGCAAAGCTCTATGATTCAGTCGATTTTATAGTGTCAGCGTTTTTCTAATACTAAAATTGCTCCAGAAAATGGAAATTTTAAATGAAATTATTTAAATAGGGTATTTTTTTTACAAATGTGAGGGTATTGAACAGCCTCAAGTGTAATCAACGACATGTTAAAAATATATATTTGAAAAAACATATATTTATGTATCGACTCCTATCGGTGCCGCAATTCGTCGAATGTCTTATAAATGTGCTATCCGTCAAACTCACATATCAGTCCACCTCTAATCCCCATGTTATTGTCTATGGACACTTATTTTAGCCAAACGCGTATAAAAATAATATACTTAGTTCGTCCTTCAAACAAAAGCCGTCGTAGCGTGAGATATGCAAACAAATGTCTAGAAAAAAAGAAAAAAAAACACTCTATAGCTACTAAGAGGAACTACTAAGAGAGATTGAAAGGTATTGTTTATGTCAATAGAACAACACACGAAGTGGAACTTCAGTAATGGCCTTTGGGTCTCTTAGTGTGTTCGTTAATATTGTCTTCCTCTTTCTTACCACCCACTCACCATAAACCAATAAATCAAGAATTCCTGGAGGTATTTAAAGAAAATGACAAATAATTATTACTGTCGAGAGATTCGAGGACATAATACTACATATATATTTGGAGGGTTTTCATACTCCAATTTCATTCTCTGTAACATGAGATAAGTTCGGAAACCGAATAGTACATATAGTTACAATTATTATTTTCAACTAATAATTATATATATTTTTTTTAACAGAAACTTAATTGATTTAGATAAAAATATCAATGAACATTTATCTAAACAAATTACTTCTCTGGTTGATTGTATTGTTAATAAAACGACGTTTTAGTGTTTTTATGAATATTAGTTAGTTAGAAATTTATTGCCAATACAATAGTACATACAAACAATAGACACTAAGGTAAATAACACAACACACAATGGGTATATGTTTTTATGAATATTATAAGATATATTATCATGTGAATAAAGTCTTACCTTGGTAATATATATATATATATATATAATAAACATTTTAGTTTAAAAATAAGCAAATACTAAATATTGGCCAATATACATCATAATTAAAAAGACAGTAAGTCATTATATATATATATATATTTATATAAAACAACTTATCAATAAATCGGCGATACAGCATTCTAAATATAAAAGAAATAGCAATAATTGTATTTGAGAAGTAATTTACAGGAAACCCTAATCAATTGAGTGTTATCAGGAGCAGCGCAACACTCAAATGTTTAAAAAAAATATTTCAGGGAGTCTTCGTCGTTTTTAAAGGCAACAGCCTTTTTATATAAGGCTATAATTAATGGACAGTAATTTTTGCCTATAATTTTCAATGACGTGTATATCTTATTCTGTCTAGAATGTTTGAAATATGTTTAATGTTATGCTTTGTAGTTGTTTCTTTTACACTGTTTTGAGATTTCACAAAAAAAATATAAACCGAAGAATAAATTTAACAATGATACACTTGAAATAACGGTAGACACACAATAGAATAAAAACTTGGTTGCATGAATAGATAAACATTATAGATCCTAACAAATTGTTACAGGTTGATATGGTTGTGTTTGGGTGTGTGGTGTGGTGGGGCTGATGTAGGAGCTCAATACACAATTTGGATTCTTTTTTTTTGTTTTGGTATTTTGTAAATATATACGACTTTATATCTTAGAAGAATTCGCACAGTTTCGCTAATTGTATTTTAAAATAATATTAAAAATATGTAAATATTATTCATATAACAATGTTTATTTCCTTATAGAGGTCAGCTCCTAGAAGGATTATTGCCGACTGCGTTTCTGGTGTAGTGTGGCTTCATTTTGAAATGCAAAAATATTAAATTATTTAACAGATTATATAATCTGACTATATAAAAGTGATTCCGGTGAGGACATTCCAAGTACAGTTCCCCAACCCGAGGTATATTGAAAAACATTGTACGTTGATATAGCACCGATTTAACGCCGAGCAGAACGATATAAGAAAAAAGAACTGATATTAGTACTGTTATTGCTGTTTCAATAACGGTTATAAAAAAGTATTTGAGTCTTCATTTTTTTTTATCGACCTTATTCTATTTAGTGAAGTTACATATATTACATATATATAAATAAAATTCTAGTTTAAAATTAAATCGCAAAATATAGAAGTCAATTTCAGTATAAAACATTATATTAGTTAAAAAGGGTTTTTTTAGAAAAAAATAAAGCGGTAAAAACGAAACAGAAATTGCACAGTGAATATAAAATATTACATATAAATTTATCAAACAATGTCTTTTAACAAAACCTCTATATATTCGTAAGAGTTTTTTTAAGGTTGTTCGCTGACAGGCTCATTATTGTGACAACCTCAGGATATAGTGCCATTCCAATTATTGATCGTCCAAAAAACCACCGCAATAAGCATATTTTCACCAAAGTATCTATATAATAGATAAAGAAGACAAATCGTTTCATAAAAAATAAAATTTAATTTTAATGTTTTGGTAATTTTAGTTTTAATATTTATTGAAATATAACTATCTTCCAATTTATTTATTACTTTTCTATGCTTTGTGTATTGCATTTTTATAATGTATTTTGAGATTTTTTTAAAAGTATATATACATTCATTTATCAATGTATCAATTGCCAATATAAGGCATATTGACATATAATTTTCCAGTTTGTAAATACTTATATAAAAAGACAAAAGAACCTCTTCTCTCATACATTGATAATGGAACAAGGATTTTCCTCTACCTTCAAAGAAAAATATCCTGTAATCCGATATATTTATATACGTAACACTATGTTATTTGGTATGAGCTGTCAAAAATAAATGTCCTCTTCATTATTTTATCAATATTTAATACGTCCCATTAATTTAATAGTAAAAGACTGTTCAAATAGAAACTGTTACCTTGCTAAATGTTATTCGGAACACAGCACAGCTGGGTTTTCTCACCAAATAGATCCAGTAATTCCAGATACATTACACTAAAACTTGGATGATAGTCGATACATTTGCAAATTAAATAGGTTTTTTTAATATATTTATTTGTCAATCGCAATTTCTTTTTCTTAAAGTGAAGAAGTCAAGATTTGTCTTTTTCTCATAATCATTATTGTCTAAAATGTAAGCTGAATACGGCTTCTTTAATATCCATCATCCTGTAACCTGAAGACTTTCACTTTATGTATAAAGTCACGTTGTAGATATTAGATTTATACTATTAAATAAACTCTTGTTACCGTCATATTGCATAAAAGATTGACCTAATGAACTGGTAAATTTATAGAGTTAATAAACAATATTCTAACACAGATTCAAGTGAGGGAAAATGGGTTGTTGCTTCTATTTGGAATGTAATCTGAATCATATACAAAATATGTGGAAACAACACGGACTCTAAATAAGTTAACCCTTTTGATATCATAACCACGATGTGATCATATTGTTGTTATATATAGGAGTTAAGCTTATATTCAGCCTTGGGTATAATTGAGGAATGAGATATCTTATAATCCGAGATAACTTCAAACAAAAACACAAGAAAACAACACGTGCTCGAAATTAAGTCAACCCTCTTCATATCATAAATATATATATATATAAATAATGTTCACATTTCTGTCCAACATCAGAGTTTAGCTAAGCTTATTATTTGACCAGGGCAATGACTTGGAATATTGTAATGGGACTTATTATACTTATATCTGAAATAACTCGAATCAAAAAACAGGCATTGAACATAGAAACAAGTTCTTTCAACTCATATTGTAACACCCACATTACTTTAGTTTTTAGTTTTCCTCCTCTGAATGACTTTGATTTCATACACAGTTAGACTCAACAAATTTACAACGTCTACTTCAAAATGAACAAAAACATCAAATATTTGTTTGTTTGGGTTCACGTTTTCTCCATGGAGACAAAGTTTGCCTTTGAATCCAATACATTTATTTGTATTGCATTCAAACTTCCACTCTAAGAAGTCACAAAAACAATAAAATCCTTTGAAAACGATGAAAGCCAAGTTTAGCCTTTGGATGATTTTATTTACTTGTCAAACCTCTAATTAACTTTAATGAAGAACAACAAACATAGTAAATGTGTTTCAAACAGTTGGCTGAAGACACGTTTTTTTATCATGGAAATTTCTCTCTGAAAAAAACATCAATTATTTCGTCAGAATGTAACTTTCAATTCATTTGAATGACAAATATTGTTTGAGACACATTTAATGCATATATATTAACTAGTCAAATTATTAATACTACACTTTTAATTAAATATGAACTGTTTAGAGCCAGGAAGAAATAGGATGATGTTAGACTTGAAAGATATATATTTATATATTGACTCGTAAAATCACAAATCCCCTTTTCAAGAAGACCAACTACTCTTCATCAAAAGAATCAAGCTCCTCTTGGGTAGAATCGAGTTCATTCAACACTGAATAAGCAGCTTGAATCCTAGCAAATGACCTGTTCTTTCCCACAATGACTTCCCGCTCATATTCACAACAGAGAAGAACTGACGACTTACGCACTTCCAGGCCCTCTTAGTCGACCCAGAGGATGAAGATGCCATCTTTAAGTTACGAATGATGAAAGAACAATAAATCACAAACACACACCACTTGTAATAAATGCACTAGTAATATAAGAACTGAGGCACAGAAACACACACAGCAATATATCTATGGAGCAACTAAACGAGGCTTCGATTTTGTAAAGTAATAATAACAAAAAAGTACGACAGAAAAAAAGCGTGCGCTCATTCCCCCCCCCCCCTTTTCTTCTTCTAGGAGGACCAGGAGCTTATTTTTTTACCCCAGGCTCCTCTTTACCTCTAAGGAACGCTCTCTTGCCCAGCTTGCCTCTCCCGGTTTTATTCTTCCTTTTTTTAGTGAAAAAGGGGAGCGCAGCAATGGAAGTAAGATACCTTCCTCGTTTTTTTATAAGTACTGCTGCCTCTTCTCCTGACTGCTTAAAACACCCCCCCCCCCCCCACATAAACACACTTTCCTTAGACTTTACGACGCATGACGTCACTCCTCCTTTATTTACATCTGCGAAACAATAACAATGAAAGTACAGGGGAACTAAAGGTGTAAATTATCTAAGGAGATATATAATATTTCAATATAAATAAGGGGAAAAGTCATTTGACGTAATATCTCATTATGTTATTTATTTAATTATATGAGAAATAAGAAAAGTTATCATGACGTAACTGGATTATTGAATCAAAGGTTTCCCACACTATATTCTTCAATATACAATCCTGTCATATTGAGCCCATGGGATTTAACACAGCTACAGAGTTAATTTCTTGGAAAAGTATTCAATGTTGGGAGAATAGGAGGCAAGACAAAGTTTATATATAACGAATAGTGCGTCTTATGCGTTACTGGATATTTGAATAAAAATCGTTTTATTTCTCCTCCATTAACTATTTAAACTTTTACCATATAAACAAGGTAGAAAGAGTACAAACGATGGGTTATAATTGAATAAATATATTAATAATATAGATATTTATGTGTTTATTATGTACTTTTTATGCAATTGCTTAAAGAAACAATGAACAATATATTAAACCTGTTTTTTAAACGGATAAAACTAAATTAGAAACTTCTATTAATGTATTTGTTAAAAATATATTGATTTTCAAAGAACTGGAACCAAATAAGTACCAAATAAGTAGATAAGTAAGAGAAGTGTAATTACCAGATAAAATTTATCTAAGATTACGATATATTTTTTACAATACTTTTAGTATGAATTCCTATTTCATGATTGGAAGTAAAAATCAATTGCAGGTAAGTTATAATAGAAGCCTTACAAAATACTCAATGGCATTATGCATGATTTCATTATAATAACAAAAATAAACTTTTTACTATATTTTTTTCTAAAATGCAGAGACATTCAATATAATAAATATTACAATTATATAAGTATTATTATTCATATATTATTAAAAGAACAATATAAATGTGTATGAAAAGAAGTCAATGAACAAAAATATCTATAAAATAAATTGAGCGAAGTACTAAACCCTATTATTGTCAAGCATAGAATGAATTGAACGAAATGAAAATTTGCAACAATTAAACAGATTAAATTAAGAATTTCAATTAAAACTGATACAAAAGTATATATATATATATATATTGTTTTTGTTTGTTTGTTTAGCTCCTACATCAGCTTCACCACATATTAATGGTATTAGTCGGGTAATAAACTACTGAGAAGGTAACATTTATTTAGGTATAAAGTTATTTTATAACAATCATAATATTTTTAATAGATGGTGCTTAAAGTTATTTTGCTTTTAGCTATCATTTTACAACATTTCCTCGGGTTGCTTGCAGCAATTAACATAATTAAAAAAAAAAAAAAGAACTTCAATACAACTACAATTTGTTTTTGGTAAACAACATTCTTTCAGTATTGGTGGAAGAGAGTAAAGTAAACTAAACTTTAATTTATACAAACGTATTACTCTCATACATCATGAACTATCTTTTATGCATACTTTATAAATATATGAGAAGGGATAAGAGAAGGGGAATATTTATGAAAGAAAATGAAAAGGTATGAAATATTTTAGCGAAGCTATGTAATAAAGAATCACTGAAGTCGGGGCTGCAGTTAAGTATTGAGCAACATTCAGAGAGAAGAAGAATATCCTTCGAATGGGCCTAAAACAAGTCCTTAAAATAATTCCTCCAATATTCTGGTTATTTTTGATAAAAGAAGTCCACGAGAAAGAATTGGATTTTTTATTTAATTATATCTCGCGGTATTTTGTTATCCCTCAATTACTAGGAAAATATGGCTTTGTAAGAAAAAGCCCCAAAATGGATCAGGAAGAAATAACCCAACATAGAAAAGGAAATGATGACTATGGGGAGCATGGCCCATATGCAATGGTAGGCAAGTATTTGAGTGGAGTACAAATAGACATTGCACAAATACTATATGTTATAAAAATCAAGTAAATAATGCAAAATATCATTCAACTTTTGCAATTATAAATTTATGACATCTATGTTGGTTCTTGTTATTAAACGGAGCAAATATTTATTTGTGTCATCCATGCATCATCACTTTCCTTTTCTATCTTGAGTCATTTCTACCTGGTCCATTTTTTCTTCGTCTACTTCTACCCTAGCCGCATTTCCCGGCCATTTTTTCCTAATAACCCTTCCTATATATCACTCTGGAAATTAAATATTTCCCAGGATATTCACATAGTTTCTGGCCATGATAACCTCTTCTTACCCTTGAATTTTTTCAAACTCAAGAAGGATATAGAATAACAAGGAAATACTCAAGTTCTTGTGTGTATGTATGTAGTTGTCTTGATAATAACATTGTCTATATCTTAATAGTATACAGAGAAGGAAAATAATAATATTTTTGTTGTCTAACTCCTTGAGGAGCACATTGATTTATTTTGTAGTCATGACTTTTTATATCATACTAACTCAGTTGTCATATATATATATATATAATATATATATATATATATATATATATATATATATATATATATATATATATATGCTTACAAGTGAACAGGTTTTTTTGCCGTTCCATTCAGCGATAAATTGGTTTTCTTTGGCGTTCTGTTCAACGTTCAATCGTTTTTTTGTGTGATCAATTAATTAAACCTATGTTATGAAATCTATTTTAAGGTAAATAAGTCACAAAAGTGTAATATTATTCGCAACTAACACTAAGATATTTTCTATAGACATGAAGTTCCACAAAGATGGTTGTTCAAACCATGTGGGGATAAATATGACGACATTGTTTTAAGAAGTTCTAAGATTGTAATATAGTAATTGGTATGCTATAAAAAATTAAACGCTGAACGCCGGGGGTATTTCTAGGCGTTCCGTTCAGCGTTTAATTCATTGAACGGACTTTCAGCTCCAAACCGTTCAATTGAGCGTTCGGTTCACAAGCCTATTATAATATATATTTTATATACACTCATACAAGTTCATTATTAGAAGTCTATATTTTTTATTGCCTTTAGGAGCTCTTTGAAGGCGGATAGGGACTTAAAATAGCTACTCCACTAAGTGTTAAAACAATGCAGCAGTCCTTGGAATATAAAAAAGGACGTCCAGCTATATATGATAAGCGATAGTAGCATTTTTGTCATTTTTCAATTAAAAGTAGTACCTTAATATGACGTCACTGGATATACTCATATGTCATTTCTCTTCTTTTCTATTCCATAATGCCTGGTTTTAAGACTTGACTCTTCAAAGGATAATAATTACTCCTTCCTTCTCTTCCTGTAGGTCGGAAGTTAGCATACCATCAGCTGCTTTAAGTAGAAAGATATACACTGCCTTACTTTTTCTACTTTAAGTACTTCATATCTAAAATAATTGATCCATGGTTTTCCCTGGATTCGTTGCGTAACTGCTTTAATTACCATTTTTAAAACAGGGCTTAATGAATGAAATCTACGAACTGTATAGTACTACAATGGATAGGGTCCATTGAATTATTGTTCCTCATAGGCATGAATGGTCGAGTGTATATAAACAATGGGATGGTACAGACATTAAATTAACTTCAAAGGAGGGCGGTTTTATGATGATGTAATGTATTTACTTGATAGGGGGCAGTTTTCAAAATAATTATTTTGTATAAGATGTCGTTGGTGAATGAAAAGTTTGTAGAAAATAAAATAGGGCAATATATGGATATATATTTTAATGAATATTGTTTACATTTTAATTACAAATATACATTTTGGTCGAGCTACTAGAGGACCTGACCAAGAAAGGACTCCGCTCCTTCATCCTGATCCAGTCGTACCACTCTTCGTCCATCTCCAAACATCCTTAGATAGTCTCTGTGAGGACTGCAGTCTTCATTCAGTTCTGCGCTGAGAAGTGAAAAGAGGTTATATAAAAACTTAAACTAACGAATATTTGTATAAATATGAATTCTGGGAACATAACTATTTTACCAAAATGTTGATGATCTGCCACCCGAATAAGAACAATATCAATTGCCATTATATATATAAATTAATGTACATAGTATAATGAATTGTTCTGGGAGTCAACTTTTATCCCCTTCTTTTTAAAGGTTTTAAGTAGAAAATAAATGTAGTATTTTTTCTATAGATAAGTTACTGTTGTTGACAAAAAAAAATAATAATTGTATCTTCAAAAAATAAAACGGACGACAATAAAAGTGTAACATAAAAACTCTTTTTCTATACGTTTATTCACGTATAGTAATAGAAAAACAGTAACGAAGGTATTCACTCCAATGTCTGCTTTATTTTTCAAAGATAAAATACAAAATAAAAAGTATTTTGAAAACCACTATTCCAAAAAATACTTTCATTTTTTTACTACAACTTTATACCTCTTCCTTTGACCATAAAAGCCAATCTTTTTTCCTATACTTTTGTATTTTCTAACCACTTACAGAAAAATAGATAAATGTTTTTTCTGAAGGTTGTTACTTCGATAGGATATATTAAATGTAAGGAAGATGTGTAAAATCTAAAAAAAAACCAGAAAGGTTAATTGAAATGGGATTTTGCCTGTTTGGTTCGATAGAATGCATCTGACTAGATATAAACATAGGATCTTAACAATGAGGTTGACCAAAATTGACTTTCCCCTCTCGGGATTCGAACCTGCGCCCTAACATTGACAGTTGAACACGCCTTAAGGCACTGAGCAATCGCACTCCCTAATGTCTAAAATGTTTAGAATATTAACTTGCACAAAATTTGTCAAATATTTATTTATTTGTCGTTCTAAGCCCCAAAAATTAAAATCATATGTATTTAAAGTAAAACTTAATTAATATTAAAGGCATCATAGCTTACAAACTAGGCCTTGAAAATAAATATAAAATTATATAATACAATTACGGTATTAAAGATATAAAATAGTATAACAATAGAAATATCGAATCAAAATATTTCAAAACTTATTTGAGTTTTAGAGAAACTCATGGGCAATACTAAGTATTATTTTGAACTGTAGCTATTTTTAAGGAATGAGTTGTCGTAGACATAAATATATTGCACAACAAAATAGAGTTTGGCTTTACTTGAAGAGGAAACTCTTTTGGAGTAACAGTAGTTTTATCCTATGGAAGTAAAAAAAATCGTCATCATGTTTACCCTTGATACATATTTGATACATATATGTATATATATATATATATATTCACACTTTCCCTCCCTTTTTTGAGGTTTCCTTCTATTTGAAAGGTTAAGCTGATAGTGCACTAAGAGATTAAAAAGTTTATATTGATTATAAAAAATAATTAAAACTTTAGATATTATTAATGAAAAAAAGATCATTGGATAATAATCCGAGACTATTCCATGGGGTTAGAAAAAAATATTAGATAACAAATGTTCATAAGTTTTTTAAAGTAAAATTTGATTATTTTTGAAATTATTTATTAAATAATTTTATTGCACTTTAAAAGTCTTCGTTATTGCACATGCAGTGCTCAGACAGGCCGTTCCAAGGCTTAGAAGAGACGGGAAAAATGTTTTTGGGTTTGTAGATCATCTAAGTTCTTTCATCTAGGTATGTATACATTTGATAAATTATATAAAGAATCATACATCATATAATCTATTTCCATTTTTATAAGATCATAAGTTATCCTAAAGCCTTGCATTCAAATTTTGAATGTGGTACGACGTGATTTAGAGGTACAACAAAGCATTTTATTATTACGTACGATAATGAAAATTTGAAACACTCTGTCCAGTCTTAAAACCATTTATTTCTTATTTGAAAATTATTTAGGACAGCTTTAAGAAAAAAAAAGCAGTGAATAAACACCTGCGTTTAATGAAATTGCAATTGAGTAAATACATACATACATTGCAAACATTGTTGAAACATATCAATATAATAAATTTTCAATTATCTTTGCCAATCCTTATAAAATAATACACTCTCTATAGAAACCTATGGTTTTTAGGAAGACAATATCTATAAAATAAATTGAGGTTTGTAACAAAATAAAATTTGAATGATCAGCAATCACATTAGATAGCTTGAATTGAAAGAAATGAAAATGTGAAAAGTAAATATAATCAAATAAACGATAATCAGAGATAATTGATTGAAAAGCAGAAAACAAAAGCATAATACTTTTTTTTGGACCATGTATATTTAAACATAAAGTATGTTCATGTTGCCAAGAGAGCTGAATTTTCGCTTGCCGGTTATTTTTATAACATCACACTGACAAGCGGGGGGGAAAAATATGACGTTAGGCTGACAAGAGGGAAAAATAACATTTTTAACGTGTTTCTTCCCGCTGTCGTCATCAAAACCCTAATGCTACAATTGACTTTTTGACACGTCATAAATAATAATAAGATTACTGACGTTTCACTATACAACATGAAAACATGACATAATTATTTCTGGTATTCTATATGTATACTTTGATTAAGCTGATGCATCAGCTCCACGACACCTGAAGACATTCACTATAAGCCGGATAAAAACAGTTGAGGTGGTTTCTTTTATTTGAGAATAAAAATCTTACAAATAATTTAAAAAGATCTAAATAAATGAAGTGAAAGAAGTCTTATTTTTTTCTTATTAATATAATTTTTTATCATAGTTATTTCATGGTAGTCTTAGAATGTTCACAAAATTAAAATTGCTTTCTAGTTGACTCAATAAGTACTTTTTATGGGGGTCAAAGACTATATGACAGTAGTTTTTGTGCCTTTGAGCTATTTTGAGGCCTTTTAAATCAATATACGACATAGTTCTTTTTTGTTTAATTTTTATAGATCCTTTTCTATTGATCATTAAATTGAAGTTGATCTGTGTATCAATATATATATGGCAGTTTGATAGTTTTTCTCTCATCATTATGTCAGGTAGGGCTGGGCGATTTTTCGATTTCGATTTTATTCGCGATGTAATTTTTTCTACGATTGAAAATGACACGTTCGATGTGAAAAAAAAGCAAAAAAAAAAAAGCTCACGAAGTTGGGCGGACATGCACGAGGATCTGCGTGCAAACCAGGCTAATAAGCTGATGCCTTGAAAAAAATCATCAAAGTTTTCACAGACACGGGGATAGCCAATTATATCTAAACAGCGCCGCACGTAACCAATCAGTTGGAAGAGAGCCACGTCAAGTTGAGTTGCGCACACCACAACATAAACACACGTGTAGAAGCAGCAGTGCAAACGCAAAGTCGTGGTGAAGTTTACAGCCAGTCAAACCAAACCAGTCAAACTAATTTTAAGACTATAAAAATGAGCGAGAACTCTTTTTTGAAAGCTGCTACAATTTTCACTAAAGGTATATATAGGTTACTGGTATTTTTTGTTGGTTTTTGTTTTTAATGACCTGCTAGGGTCTATTTTGACAAAAGATTGTACAACCATTTTGTTTTTGTTCTGTGAAACCTGAATAGTCTGTTGAGCTATTTTTGTTATGTAATGCTGTTTTTTGACCAGAAAAAAAAATAGTGTTTTTGTTCATATCGTGATATAAAATCGAAATCGAAAATTTTTGGGGGAAAAAATCGAAATCTAACTTTTTCTCATATCGCCCAGCCCTAATGTCAGGTGTCATTGCCTAAAATGATGGCCCATTATCTTATGATTGCAACACCCACTGCTGTTATCACTTCATCACATTATATAATAATGAAGAGGAATTGTATTTGAATAATAATTACGTGGACTAACAGAGCAAAAAGAGTCTAAACATTTCATTTGTTTTCTTTGGTTTCCAAGTCGGAAATCATGTTTATACTTGAATGCCTTCAAAAAGAGAGGCCTAATGATGAATATAAGTCTCCTTGCTCGTCACCTTTGACCTAAGGCGATATGAATGCATAGGAATAACATTATGATATTTCTCTCACAACCTACTATGTATTTTTTTAAATTCAAAAGTTTAATTTTAAAATATGTGTAAAAAAAACAATAATGTTTATTTATGTTTTTACCTAACACAAATCTCCTCCTTTTTTATTTCTATTTTTATTTTATATTATTGTATTATATAAATAGAATTTGTCAAGATAATATTATGATTTAATTTTTTCTTAGGAACTAAACGATACTTACATTTTAACATAAAGGACTAAAAAATAAACCATAAACATATAACTTAATTATGAAATAAAGGTATAACATTTGAATTCTTAAAATGCTTTAAATTGTTGATTTCGTCTTCTGATGGATGGAGGCAAGGGAAGGGTTTTATTTCTCTATACGCCAAAGTCCAGGGTTTGTCGAAAAAGGGGTTTTTGTGAGTTGTTACTCATTTTTTTAATGTCTTATAGTCAGTGATGATCAATTTATCCTTAAAGTCGATGATGACGCAAGATAAACGATCATTAATCCTTTGAGTTAGAGCAGGTGCTTTAATCAATGTAAATTAATGTGCAGTGTTTGAATAGTAAATTCGAAGGATTCCTAAGTATTATTGATTGAGGTCACTGTGAAGAGACCATTTGAGTGCTTAAGAACGAAATTCTAATATCTGAGAGGATATTTGCAAACGTGCGAAACTTTATTATCTGTTTTTATTGTAATTAACTCATCTTACCATTCAACCAATCCCGTTTGAGGAAAAGACACCCGTTTGTTAGTCTTATTAATAAAAAGAGAAGATTTTCGAGTGTCCGCACTATGTCACTAAAAAGACTCACATCTGCTTATGTGAGCCTGGCTGTAAGGGATACAATAAAGGGACTAATTTATCAAACGTGATTGGTTGTCATGAAAAGAGGGTCAGTAATAATAAAAGTAGTCCACTTTCAGTTGTAGGTTTTTGTTTCGACTGTCCAATATATATATATATATATATATATATATATATATATATTTATATAATATTATATACTGTTTACAATAACAAGCATATACAGATATACATAAACTAAAGGTATATATATATTAGCGATTAGCTGCAGGGAATTTTCCAACTTGACAAAGTCTGGAATGGAAAAAAAATCGTAAATATAATTTTAATGATGTCATTGCATGTGATTTTTCATATTAAAATCAGTTCCTTAAGAAGTCGTCAATTGCTTCATTGCCATTTTTTCTGTTTTGTATTCTTTATCGGTGGGTATGTAAACATCGTAAAGAGAAGGTATTTTGTAAGTCATAAAGTGCCGAATATATGTGTGGTAGCGCTGAATATCAGAGTTTTAGTTTGATCTCCATTGATGGAGGAAAATAGCAAAGAAAAAGCTTAAATGGGAGTGCAACTTCAAATCTTAATCAAGAAAAGTTGAGAGTGATTGACATCACTCTCCATTTCCAGGCATTATTAAATTTGGATTAGCACGATGTTGCGTTATAAAAAGTTGTTATTTTCAACAAAAAAAATTGGGTTGAAAGACAGGGACAGAAAAAACTTATTTTTAAGTAATCATGTAGAAAACGTATTGTCTGGTAAACACTCATAAAAACAAAAACACGTCTTACTACCTCAGTCTCATCCACAGAAAATTTGGTCACAATCTAACTCGGCAATTTTAAAAATATACAAAAAACGTTTTGGCGAATAAAATAATCATGGCGATGACGATTTTTTTCAGGAGTTGAAAACCCCACTGAAACACTCTCTGAGTTCTCAAAATTATTCACTGAAAATTTCGTCAAGATCTAATAAACCGTTCGGGAGATACAGGGAAACGAACGAACAACGAACGGAAGTCTTTTTTTAATTATTAGTATAGATAAAGCATGACTGCTCACCAAGTTGAAAGCTCACCATCTTGAAGTCAACAAAGATGAACCATTGGTGCTCTTGATATAGGATTGTGTGTAGCACGTACTTTACTGCTTCATATTTCTCTTTGAGAGTTGTGGAGTGTCTAATTAATTAATCATTCATTAAATATTTTTGGACTAGTCGGTATGTTGAGATGAAATTGACGATTAGAGTTTATTTGTATAGCAACACATAAAAATGTTTTCAAGGGAGACTGCATATATACTGCCTTCAGACGTGAAAGGGTTAACTCAGTGTCATTGCAGTCGCACTTACACGAATGCAGATAAATTTATAACAATTGAAAATTTGGTTGCTTGATAGATTCTTTAAGAAAAAATACTATTGAACTCAAACCCCTGATATAAGCATATGTGTAGCTCGTCAGGTAGGCCTATGTCTGTATCTAAAAAAGCTTTCCGGATATAGCAAAATCAATACGATATGCGGACTCAAAATACCAAAAGGAGTCTAAATCAACTAAGACACCCTTGAGAATTTTTTGATTGTTTCCCTTGTTATCATTCCTAATGTGTGTCAATCAATGTTATATAAGAATTCTTTGAATTAAATATCCGCAAAATCTGTAACAACTAATTATTAAAGAGATTCCTCATAACTAGACAAAGAATGCATTTTATATAGTTCATCATTCTGTTCCACAATAAGTAGAAAAAGTATTTTTTTGTAAACTTATGTTTTTACAAAGTTTTTGTTTGCCAATGGGCATTTAATAACAATAAGTAAAAATTCATTTAGCAAAAAGTTTTTTGCTTAACCAAAAACATAAATCCCCCCCCAAAACAATAATAAAACTATATTAAACAAGGTAGATGTTTTAAACAATGTATATATATAGAAATTTATATATGCAACAATGTATTTGAATTGAAAATTGCTATTTATATGTTTCTAGAGAACTCGCTATTTTGATTTGAGTGGTACGCATTTTATAAATGATGAACCGGGGGCTTAATGATGACGCTGTCGCTGTTGGCATTTGCAGTAATGGAAAGTAAGTCATACTCACTAATAGTTGCTTCAAACCTTTCTTCAATGAATCCACGGACGTATTTAAGGTAATAAACTTGGGAAACTCATAATAATATTCATACAGCTGATAAATAAATAAGTGATGTAAATATTTTTGTACTTTTATTAAGGACTTTATTTATTTGCACAAAAGAAGCAATAAAATACAAACAAAGGACAAACACATTTTAAAATAGTTAAATGCAAAATGTGAGTTGTGGCATAGGCTTTCAAGTTTATTATTTTATGATAAGCAAAGCAAACTAAAGAAAAAATACCAAGCACGAAGCTCTTTAACGGAATGGAAATATGTGTAACGCACCAATGAACAAATTGTATTCAGCTGCAGCCAAATATACGGTTTGTTCTGAAAAGATTCCGGCTCTTCATAACGATTCCTGAACTCTTGTTGCAAAGGAGGTCAAATATGAGAGTGTTTAGCAAGAAAGCAATTCGAAATGAAAAAGTGAAAATAAGAAAACTGATTTTTAAGTTTTTACTTCATAAAAATGACAGCCATATATTTTCTGAAGCATTTTAAGACCTGTTGAGCACGTTTGTTCCAATGAATGCCGTTTTTATTTCGATAAGTTAGAATGATTTTATTTCTATTGGACTTATTTGTTATAGGGTTCTATTCCACACAATCCCTCCGATCTGATCTCTCAAAGATAGTCCCTCTTTTCATAGCCATAGGAGATTTATTCCTTAGTATTATCTATAATAATTAAAATTAGCAATTATCGGAGCCTGTATTCAACTAATCGTAATATTTTACTAATACCGACGAAGGATAATTATACCAAGTATATACTTGAAATGGTAATTCATTTTCACAAAAATCCATTTATAATAGGATTCTTGCTGGAGCATCACAAATTTCTCATCAAGTTCCATATTTCAAAAGATGGAAATGATGTATTTTTAAAAATAATTGAGAACCGTTTTTACCAGTATGCATTGTGCCTTTTTGTCGTACTTATTATTCTTTGATCATTTTTTTGTATGTCTTTATTCTTGTCATTCTTCTCAGAAGTAATAATTTAAACTAGAATGTATATTTACAGCTTATTTATTGGCGCAATTACTTTGGGATATTTTTATAACTACAAAAGAAGTTAATCGATGGAAGATTAAATCAAAGGAAAGTAAACTTTTGGTCTTAAAATGTTGAAAAAGTCAATGACATTTAGACATAAAGCCATGCCATCGTATCTTTATCTATAGGAAATTGTTAGTTAATGAATAAAAACTAATTTGTCAGTTGATTCTGGAGATGTCTACAAAATGAAATCAATAATTTAGTTGAATGTACGTTAAAAATTTGTGATGGGTCAAGAGTAAAACTCGTTTTTAATACTCGATACTCGTTTTATTTAGTAAGTAAAATAGTCTTCAAATACTCGACTCGTTCATGAAATCAACGAGTTTTTACTCGTACTCGGGAGAAACTCGCTACTCAGGAAAAAACTCGTTACTCTGGAAATTTCTGACTCAACGAAAAACTCGTCCCTTCAAATAATACTTCAAAATTGTTATGAGACTGTCTTATTAAGGTTATTTATATACTGAGTATTGTTTTTAAATACATTTTACCGTTTCTTTACAAATCATCCTAGCTTCATAAAAAAATATAAGCAATATATAATCTATAAGTCCAAAACAACTTTTATAGTACTTATTCTTCTTATCTCATCAAACTATGTACCATGTGACAACGGAAATCAACTCAGAGAAAAAAGTAACATCCTCCAAGATAATTCTTAACTTTGTTAAGCAAGTACAAATAATTTTCTGAGGTTAGTCGATTTTCTTCCCACTCTGTAGTCGGGATACTCATCTATGACTTGTATTTGGAAATAGACAAGCAATTTTCTGAAATAGAAACTTCAGAAGAATTGTGTAAGGGCACACTTCTTGATCCACGTTTTAAGGATTACTCAAAAAGCTTTCGCAATTCGAAACGAGCAGAACATTTCAAATGAAAATTATTGAAGAGGGCCAAAAAATTATGAATAATCCTTTAAATCATCCTTTCCCAAATTATAGTTGGTATCCTTGCGTTACGCAACCGGATATAAGGGTTAGTTGGTAGTAGTTTACTGCTGTTTACCAACAGTACAGTCCAAACATTCAAATAACATTTATATAGCAAATACATTTATATATGGTATGTATTTTAGTATGTTTAATTTTATCCGTGTTGCTTGAAAGTTTTATTATATAATAGTGTATTGTTCATAACAGGAATTAGGTGTTTCTATATTTTTATGTTTATATTATTTATCTAAACGGACAGCAAAAGCTGATATAATTTAAATCAAATAAAGGATTACACACACATGTGTACTGTTGTAAAGTTTGGGAACACTGCTTTAAATAGAAACGATCAATCAATGACAAAAAAAAATATTCTCTCAAATAGCCTCCATCTAGGTTTGGGGGATTTTTTTCAATCCACTATTCTAAAGCCAAGACAATTTTGTCCAAAATTTTCAAAGAGTGGAACAAGTATTTAAACAAACCAAAAGTTGGAGTAAAAACTCTTTCATGCGTGGTTTTTGTACAAGGAACATCATATATTTACGGCGGGGGAAAATTCTAACTAATCGTCGTAATAGATAGCTCACAGATTTATATGCTGAACAATTGTCAGATAACGCCAATTTACGTTAGTCCTTCTAGATTTGCTAAGAAATTATAAAACAATTTTCTTATTTCAAAAAGTGTATGTTTGTATAAACTATAAGTTGTATATTTCTATTCATATCTGTTAAATATCGCATTTAAAAATAAATCTTTGTTGTACCTTATTATACCTTTGTTCTTATATTATCGTTTATTTTGTAACATCTTGAAATGTCAAGGATCAAATATTGCAGGCTGACACGTAAGTCTATTGTAAATCAAAAAAATTATCTTTCAGATTATTTGTTTTTAAGAACTAAAGTTGATTTAGACTTTGATATCAAGTAATTCATTTAAATATTACTGCTAGCAAAAAAAGCTAAAAATTTTGTTACATATTACTAAACAAAATTTATCAAATTTAAAAATGTACTCCAGGAATAAATTTTAGAATTTTACTAAATGAAGCCCTTAACCCCCATTTTGACTTTTATAAAATTAAGAACAAAAAGTTCCAAACTGCATAGAACTTATGATCATTTCACATCAATTAGATGTTAAAAGAATGTTCGAAAAAAACAGAGTATTCCTGGGAGCATCATGTTTTCACAAGTAAAACTCATTTTTCATATATAATAAAAAGAAAGAGCTATTACAGTGTAATAGTATGTATAACCATATGGCATACACTATCTACTCTGCTCAGTAAAGACTATGGTGTATTATATACCTTCTTTATTCTTGCTCAAGCAAGATCTTGCTGTGTGTAAATCTCTTACTCTGCTCATGCAAAAATTCTTTTGGTATATTTCCCCCTCCTAATTTTAATATAAAAGGGCACTGATCTCATTTATATTTGGGGTCTTCACTCTTTGAATCTCATTGACGTAATAAAGATCATTTGGTTTCAATATTCCTCCTTGTCCACGTATCATATCGAGCCGAATCACAATAGGATCGGTCGCAGAATATCACATAACACAATCGTAGGAATACATGGCGTAGTCGGTAGGATCACAACAAGTAACGAGTTTTTTACTAGTTTTTATTTATCCGAGTTACGAGTAAAAACTCGTAAATACTCGTGTATTTTTTCTTACTACTCGCCCAAGCTCGAGTAGCAAATTTAAGCTCGTGACCCATCACTATTAAAAATATAAATATGATAAAAAAATTAAAACCGAAAAGTACAAAAATACGCATTGTAACTTTTTTCATATTTGAACAAAGAAGTGATTGTAGGCGTAAATTTGAATTTACGATTATTAAGGCCCCATAAATCATTTTAATGTCCTACCTTCAAAAAGGGGTTATTGTCACCGTCGAAGAAAAACTTTGTTTCTACAAAGAAAAACAGATAATGAGTGACATAATTATTGGTTGTTTACATAGACCGAAATACCCAAAGATAAATTTATGAGGGAAAAAGTTTTAAACAATGTATTTAAGACTTTTATTTGTTTGGTAATGAATCAATTTAACAACTTTCTTTGTAATCATCCGTTTAAGGAATACGCGCCAATTATTATTCAACTACACATGAATACTATTTACAGATAAAATAACTCTAAAAAACATTATAAATATATCTATTTATAAAGATATAATGGCTAAAATTGGGGAAATTCGCATGTAAGGAAGAAAGAAAGAGCGAGAGAAATGATTATAGATTTTGTTTCAACTGATAGAGAGAAGTAAGTTCATAAGAATAAATCAAATGTTAGTGGTTCTAAGTTCTTGCCGGGTCTCTACTGTTTTGTATGTCCTTTATGATAAATATGCTATATATAAATATATATATATATATAAATAATATAAAGTAAAAAAAGTGTTATACTTTGAAATTCAATTCTTTGTCGTGCACAAATATGTTTGGTCAAGTTCTACTTTTGTACATCATTTCATGTTTTCGGGACTCCCGGTACGTATTTTTATTAGTTATTACTAAAAGGAAGGGGAAGAAAAAGAGAGAAAGAGTGGGTAGATGATATAAGCGACACAGATAGCAGGAGGACGTAATTAACTTTCATCCGTATCGAAGAGTCTCTTAGTCGAAAAAGAGGGACTGCATGCTAGAACAGAAGTTCTTTGCCCGTATATCTTGAAAGGATGAGTCCTTCAATGAGTAAGTTAATCTTCTTTCTCTCTCTACATGAGTCTTTCTCTCTTCTTCAATTCTTTAACTCTTTCTTTCCCTTTTTTCTCCCTTTTTGGCAGAAAATAATAACAAATTTATCGTGTATAACAAAAAATAAAAAAAGGTGTACGAAAGTAGAATGTACCCAATGTTTTATTGTTTTTATGATTGTCGTCTGTTTTTAAAAAGACCGCCGATTTGGTGGTATAGCGTTTCAAAACCGTTTCGGCACACTTTATTCCAACTCAGTAAAAAATAACCTCCGTGTAGTCCAGGATCCTAATAAAAACTGTTCCCTACTAATTTGGTTGTTGATCTCTTCTTAACTCTTATACTGAGAGCAATAATGTTTAAAAAATGGTATATTGCATACGAACTTCGTCATTTTGACTTTTATAACATGGATTTAATTATGTGAACGCTTTTTTTCATCGTATAATCGATTTTGAGAGTAAAGCAATTATAATATTTTATTAGTTACGTAAATTTATTTAGATTTTTAAATCAACGAAAAAAATAATTATAATGCCTTACATTTTGTGGTTCTTTTCTTGCTTTAGATATGATTTCAAACAGTCTTGAGTAAAATATATTATATTATAATTGAATCAAAGTTACTATAAAAAATATATTTTATATTCGTGAAAGTACAAAAAGTTGTAAAAAAAGATTGTAGTAACTAAAAACAAAGGACTTATTAAGAATGCTTTAAAATGAATACTAAAGGAAGTGAATTCGATACAAACTCCGGTTATCCTCGTGATCGCTCATTCATCGCCTCCACCTCTTGTTCAAGCATCATGAGAAAAATCCCCTGCGAAGGGCCCACTTGCCGTGATCAATAGATCCATAAGATATAAAAATAGCTATGTGATTATTAAAATACCAAAATAATAGATGAACATAGTTATGTTTACTAAAAAACACATTTCTTCTAAATGACCTTTCGAAGCTCTCTAATCATCATATATCTTCTAGAGGATCGAGGAAACCCAATCCAGACTTCTGGCCACTTATTTGAGAATTACTTAAAGGGTCTCCGCTTGTAGATAGAGATTTCACATAAACAAATCAACAAACTTCGAAAAGGTCATTTTAAGTGGTTATAATTCAAAATCCGGGCTTTAATAATTTCATATTTTTTTCTTCACTTAAATGCCCGAATACCTCAACCAATTTGCCAGAATTTGAGAAGTCACCCCAAAAAAAGAAAAATTGGGGGGGGGGGGCAGTACCCCTTTGCCCCCTGTCTCCTACGCTATGGTTGAAGCGTTTGAAGTGGAGATAATGAGACGATCAGCTATTGAGAGTTGAGCATTGATCGTTTTGTTGATTTATTATGAGAAAGATCTTACAGGAGACCCTTTAATAATTCTCAATAACAAAACGATCAATGCTCAACTCTCAATAGCTGATCGTCTCATTATCTCCACTTCAAAACGCTTCAACCATAGGCGTAGGAGACAGGGGGCAAAGGGGGTAACTGCCCCCCCCCCCCCCAATTTATATATTTTTTTGGGGTGACTTCTCAAATTCTGGCAAATTGGTTGAGGTATTCGGGCATTTAAGTTGAAGAAAAAAATATGAAATTATTAAAGCATCCGGATTTTGAATTATAACTAAAGAAGGATCTGAGCTTTCCACCTTTATGTGACTTCAATTCACGTTTAAATTCATGTCTTTCCCCTTTTGAAGAAAAAAACAAACAAAAGGGATAAAGAAAATTCTACTTCAACTTCAGGTGTCATCCAGCTTCTTCAATTCACCAAAGCGTGAAAATACTCTGCGTTCTGTGCAAATGCCAGCTGACCTGGAGCT
Organism: Caligus rogercresseyi; assembly: GCA_013387185.1. NCBI lineage: Eukaryota > Metazoa > Arthropoda > Copepoda > Siphonostomatoida > Caligidae > Caligus > Caligus rogercresseyi. The sequence goes on along the minus strand of CP045893.1, from coordinate 24,167,107 downwards.
AAACAATACGTCAAAGCTGAAATCTCTCGGTGAAACTCGCTGGTCTTGCAGATGGAAAGCTGTTAAAGTCTTTATCGGAAACTTGAAAGAATTATATTTGCCCTTTTGAAGGATGATAAAGATGCCAAAACCTCAGTGGATGCCCGGGAAATGGTGAGGGCAATGCTGGAGGTCCAGTTCCTCCTGGAACTCCACACACTCAAGGTGAATTTCTCAAACACCGATTCCTGGCTCGGTACTTGTAGGGTCATGGAGTGGACGTGATGACCGTCAAAGCTACATGGGATGTTACTATGAAGACTCTATCTTGGTGTTGAAATGAAGAATGTTTCCTCTGGTTTGGGGAAAAGCTAAAAAATCGGCAAAAATCATCAGGGAAATGGCTGCAGAAAGTGATGACGATAAGATATCAAGAAGAAAGAAAAATCCATCAAAAAGAAGCAAGCCATGATAGGAGATATTTCTGAAGAATAGACCATCTCTTTCTCTTATACCGATGTCCAGAAAAGCAAAATTAAAGTATTCTATGATGCCAGAGACAGGTTACTTTCTTAAGAGAGATTTGCAAGTGAAGACAATAACATCCTGATATCACTTGCTGAGATTTTTTTGAGAAGGAGGTGAGGAGAGTTTCAAGCTGATGTCAAACTTTATAATGTTGATGAAGACCTCCAGATGGCTGCAATATTCCATAATTTGAAACATGCTAATTTCAAAGCAACAATTGTGATAGTGAAGTACCTCTGCTCAAATTCCCTTTTGAAACTTTGCCAAACTTCACTGAGATTCCAAAGACCTTAGCTACAATGCCATGCGGATATCTTATTCTTGTTTGAGAAGACTCAAGACCTACCTCAGGTCTCCATGAGCCAGGAAAGGATCCATGCTGTAGGACTTATTTTGCATCGAAAGGCGTTTTGTAAATAAAGTGGATATCGATACAACAATAGATAATTTGGGAGACAAAAAGGAAGGAACAATATGTTTTTCTAGTGTCTTCTGAAGTAAATATAATTTAATGAATATTGTGTAATTTTTTTTCCTATTTGGTTTCATAGAATTGCATCCGACAGGATATAAATAAGCATTATAACATTAAAACTAGTCTATCGAACCTAGGATTGTATCAATGAGGTAGACCAAAAATGACCATCCCCTCTCGAGATTCGAACTTGCACCCCAACATTGAGAGTTGAGCACGCCTTAGTACACAGGGCTATCGCGCTCCATAGCCTATTTGGTTTGATAGAATTGCATCCGACAGGAGATAAATAAGCATTACAGCAACCAGGTTCGATAGACTAATTTCAATGTTATAATGCTTATTAATATCCTGTCGGATGCTTTTCTATCGAACCAATTAGGGGAAAAAAATAATGTGTAATTATTAATCTACATATCTTCCTTCATTCAATTCTTTTTTCACAGATATAACAGTTCTTGTTGAAATTAGAGCAAATTGAATGCTGCCCTCCCCTCAAACCAAACACTTCCCTACGCCTATGGCTTCAACCCCTGGAAAATAAAAGAAATATTATGTGGAAACTCCCATGTGGAATTGAAAAACTTTTAGTCCTAAAGCTTTCCCTCCTGGATGAATTTGAAATGACAAAGTCCTACGGATCCGGATGTGACGGAATAAAAACCATTACGTATATTTTATATTCCTTTACGCATCTGTTTATCTCACCGCGTTTTAACTAATGTTAATAAGCAGTGGATTGTTTCAAGTGCTTTGGAATAAATATTTTGGCATTTCAATAATATAATGGTCGTTAAAAGTCGTAGACTGACCTTTAGCCCACTGACATTATATTCTAAAGGCCAAATAGCTCATTAACTCCGTATGTGTCATATTTCATTTTATGAGTATGAGTTATCTTCACAATCATAGATGGAAAATATATATATATATATATGGAGGGATTGATATATATTAAATATACAATCTTGCAAAAGACATAAAAACTACTTTACATTTATATACCTATGCATATAAATGAAGAATCTCCCTAGGAGGGTATTTGTGGTTAGGAAAGACCTCTGGGTATGCCTTTGAATAAGGCATGGACATGTTGCCTTAGGTCTGAACATACTTTGCTATAAAGGATTAGCATTTTGTATTGAGGAATAAAAATATTTATACACCTAGAGAAAGGCAAGAAAATGGAGGATTGGGAATTAATTTTTATGTTTCTCATCAATAACAATATACAACGAATAATAAATACTAAATTTGTCAAAAAAATCAACATTTGATTTAAAACATGAAATTTATAAAACATTAAATAAAATGTTATCAGTAAGTAATTTAAAAAAAGTAAATTATGTGGATTTATCCTGAATTTTTTGGTTGGGCTGTAAATATACATAAATGACATTGTTAGGATGTTTCTATACTTTATATGTTTGATCGTAGATTTTAGTATTGGGTTTCTATCATAAGAACTTGCTCTTTGTTTATTATTGTGATTCATGATATTTTTTATTATACTTGTTTTTTACCTTTCAACTATTGTTTAGAGATCTAAATTTCAATTTATATTCTTAATAAACCAGAAAAAACATCATGGTCGTACCGCAAAACATTCACACTTTGATAATGCAAATGTCATATTTTATAATGTAAATGTTATATTGCACTTGGTATATTGGTATATATTACATATTGGACTTCGTGTTCTCTTGGCCATAAATATATTAGATAAAGATTATTCCCTAAAAAAATATCTGAAGACAAAAAAACTTTTAAAATGTACAATTTTTAAATATAGTTAAAACAAACTTAGTATCTTTAAAATAGTAAAATAATTCCAAAGCTGTTTAAAAAAATATAAGGTTTCAAATTATTACTCCAACACTTTAAAGTATATATAATCCATTCGTCTGTCCGATCGTTTCCCTGGATCACCAAAACTATTCATTAAATATTTTCAGTGAATAGTTTGAGGGCTCAGGGAGGGGTTTAGTAGTTGTGTATAATCCTGGAAATATCATTATCGCCATGTTTATTCTATTTGCCAATTTTTGTGATTTCTAAAAATTGCTATGTAAGTTTAGAATAATTTTCTGCGTACAACTTTGAGTTCTAGAGGTGCGTTTTGGATTAATAGGTATTCCCCGAAAATTTGTTTATTTCGCGTGGAAAAAAGTGTGATGCTGTTTCATAGTAATGGACAATTAGATTTGGTTAATATTACATCTAGAGTATTTTGGGTTGCTAA
>CP045893.1:24149880-24163783 GCA_013387185.1 Caligus rogercresseyi | reverse complement strand
CAGTCAAACCTGTGTTAACGGTCACCCAAAATTTTCATTCTGACGAAAACTTAAGTGCAGTCCAATTAATGTTATTAACCACCTGTATATAGCGGTCACTTACCCATAAGGGTCCGCCCAAATTTCCATAATGAAGAAAAATTATCTACTAAAACTTCTGTGTAACACGTTTTGACTGTCTCTAATGGTCACTTTTTGGCTTCCCATGAGTGGTTGTAATAAAGAGGATTGATTCTATTATAAGCCTTCTGTGTGTAGCAATCACCTGTAATAACGGCGTTCTTTTCTGGTTTCCCTGAAATGGTGGCAACCTTACCTTAGTTTAATGACTGTAGTAAACTTTGTCAAAAAAAGTTTTAAATTTGACTCCTTCCCTATATCTCATGTATCCTATGATGCAAAATAACTATGAATTAACAAATACTTTGATAGGATCAATAAAAATCATACTTCGAAAATCATAATGTTTGCCGTAATTTATCTCCTTTTGATATGAACTTGTTTTTCAATGCCTAGAGTTCATTGAACCCCCATGAAGAATAAAACCATTTATGTGGATTGGGAATATGTTTTATAAATATATATGCTACATATATATATGTAGTTTTACATAAAATTGAAGAGAGCCCTCAAGGACATTTGACTTCATAATATAATATAGTGAAAGGCAATGTTTTTAATAATAAATGCGTTATGCAATACAAATTATGCACATCATTTATATATATATATGATGTATGGAAACTGATGTTGTTCACTATTGATTATTGAATTAAAGTTTGCCTCAAATCTCTTCGCCATATTGATATATAATTCCAATAATGAAATTAAATATGATACTATATTTCATCTATACTTTTATGAACGACTGCTTTAAGAAAAGGGATATAGCTAAATAAATCTGACCTGCTGCAACTGTCAGTGTGTGTGGTTGTGTTCAAAGCGTAGGCACCCTTGTCTTGGAGTGTATGGATAATTAAAAACAACTGTTTATAATGAAAAAATCCCAAGGTGTGAAGTAGGTGTAACAAATAAGAAACATATTAACTAGAGGCATATATACACTCAGAGAGCGCAAACCTCCGCCGTCACGGGGTCCTTATGAGCCTTCCTAGGCGGATTTTTCACGACTGGGGCGGCGTAGAGGGACAGGGGAGGTTCCCCTCGACGTAAATTCTTAGAGGAAGACGCTCCCGGCACCCGATTTCACAGCACAGCGACATCTATTGGCAGAGTAGGCTAACTTGAAATATTTATTAGTATTTAGCTCATTTTGCATCTTAAGAAGCACTCAGAGATGCCAAAATTTAATCACTTGTTCCTTTTGGCACTTCTAACAACTCCACAAAGTTTCATCCGAATCCGTTCCGTACTTTTTGAGTTATCCTGCTGACACCAACCAACCAACCAAAAACCAACGCCATGTGAAAACAATACCTCCTTCGGCGGAGGTAGTTAAAGAGGTTATTAAACAAAGTTGATCAACAAAAAAAATACTCATATTGATGAAAGTGTTTGCGCAATCTTAAAAAATATACTCTTTAAAAAACTCAAATATTCATTACACTTAGATGATTTAAAAACAATAATAATTTGATGCAACTATTTGAAATCCATGGGTTTAGGACACAAAATATATTATAATTTCACGTCTTCATGGATAATGAAACATCAGTAATCTTATTAGTATTTGTGACGAAAATCTATTGTACTGATCGTTTTTTGAGGACGTGAGCAGGAAGAATGACATTGTTATTCTTCCCACTTACCGGTGTGACGTCATAATAACCATCGTCAAGCGAAAAGTCCGTTCTCTTGACAATATGACCATACTTTGTACTACCAGATCCCTGGAGGGAAGAGCTATGTTTGAATCAGCGAATGATGTAATAAAGAAGATTTTAAAAGATTTATAACTAGCCCGAATATCAATGAATAAACAAATACTTAGAAGTTATATATAAGAAGAAGAAAAATGACGCAATGATAATTAAATGGACAATAAACTTTTTCTAAAGAATTGATATAGCCTTGCATCACTGGTATTTATTGTTGGACTTCCTTACTTTTTCCCCCTATATTCCAAGGTCTGGGCAATACAAAAACAAGCATGTAATCCTAGCAGTGTAACTACTCAATGACGTCACTGGAGAAGATATATATCAGGCTGTTGACGTTCGCGAAAAATTGTCGTTGTCGTTCGCCAAAAGTTATCGTTCGTCGTTAATTTTAAATTGTATTGTTCATCGTTCATTTGTCGTTCGCCATTCTAAAAAAAAATTATGACTTTTTTTTGAAAAAAAATTCTGAAAAAAGTGATGACGTTTAAAAAAAAGGAAATTTGCCCATGCAAATTAAAAATCTGTCTTTTTTTTGGCGCCAAAAACGAACGACGAACGATAAGGAATTTTCTTTTGTTCGTCAAAACTTTGTCGTTCGTTGTTCATCGTTCGTGAACGACGAACGACAACAAATGAACAATAAATCAACAAGTGTGATATATATATATATATATTCGTTCTCCAGTGACGTCATTGAGTAGTCACACAGCTACATGTTTGTTTTTGTATTGCCCAGACCTTATTATACTGACCTTGCTATACTCCATAACAATGTACATCGCATATTATTGTCAACAATCTTGCGTGGCAGCCATTTTAACTACTTACCGACGTCATCAAGTTAGTGGTTAAATGTTTTCTTCTCAGTTGATAATCTAATTATTCGTTAGATCGGTGTCTATATCCCAATAATGATACCCCTTAATGGAGCAAGTAATAACATCGTCTTTGAGTGTATCTTCATCCTTACAAGTACAAGCCATAAGACGCTCCTTCCTTCCTCTCTCTCTCTCTCTCTCTCTTCCAACACACACACCACGAGCACCGCCCCCACAGGCCCTTAAATAAGTAAAAAGGCTCATTATATTGAGAAAACAAGGACCAGGTGTCCCTGTGTACAGGCCACACCTCAGTTAGACGTAGAGAAGATATTTCATATATCTATTAAAAAACTGATAAATTGTCCCCCGAGGTTGCGAGAATTTAATATTTTCTATTGGTCAAACCGCCGATACTTTATTCCAACAAAAGTAAATATGTATCGGCAGCAAAACAAAGAAATAAAACAATATGCACTCCTAAATGAGACAAAATATGTTTGAACGTACCTTTGTTTCGTTGTGTATGAACAGCGTTGATTAAGTTCGCTTCTTTTCAATGATAAAAAGCATAAAATCTTCTTTATAATTGTAAAAGCTAAGATTTTCGCTTAGAACATCACCCGTTGTAGCATACACTGCACTAATGGATATTTGTGGTGTCAAAACACTTACCTCCAATGGCGACTCAGTTTCTGGGCATTGCAACGATTATGGCATGTAAGGGCCAGTGTTCTATTGATCATTGAGCTCCACAATATATTCGGCTTAAACCCAACCGCCAATTCTTGCAACACGAAAAAATATAGTCTTCATTAGAGCTGGGATAAATTACTAACAAAACTAAATTAATCAACAAAAAACCTCCATTTATTGAGGGGAAACGTCATTATTTTTAGTGTATTTACACATGGTTTCCAATTGAAAATGGCAATTGTTTGTTAGTATGTTTAGCTCCTAGATCAGCCCTACCACACCGGAACTCAATCCAGAATTAGTCGGTACTAAAGTGTCTCAAAAGCTAAGTACGAAATATTAAAAAAATTATAATTGTATTTTTTCAGTTTTTGTTCATATGTGATGTTAAAATTTCAAACTAAAATGTTTAATTATGTTTTTTTATACATTAACATCATTTTATATACATTTACTTATTTGTACTTGTATATTCTTTTATGGACTGTTGAAAAAAAAATCAAATATACATTAAAACGGATTGGCTTTTAGAAGGTACTCCTTCATGAACTTTCTTCTCATGTCCTCACCCAGCTTGTCACTCTCCATCCCTTTTTGGGATCACGTGCAGATAGGAGTGGCAATTGTCTATACAAAAATATATTTGTCAGCTATATCAGATATTTTTTGGGACGAGTCCCTTTTTAGTTCAAATATTTGTCGTTTTCTATTATAAATCGGATGAAATGTCAAGCTATAAGAGAAACTATTATTTATGTGAAATGTAACCCTCACTTAATGACTATCTTTCATCCCCATTTATGTATTCCAGGTTACCTTATCAAAAAAAAAACTATGTAACATTTTTTTTTTTCTTCATTATAAGTATGAAAATATTATATACATTTGCAAGCAAATTCGTTATTATCATATGAATAGACGTTGATATTCTTAAACGAAAATAACAAAAACCACCAACCAAATGCAATATTTTTACGTGGGTGTGAAGGAATCCAGTATAACATGGTTAAGAAACAACTAATCACCGTTATAGGAACTGTTTATGCCCACAACCATAAAGACAAGACGAGTGAGCCGGTTTTTGAAAGAAAAGATTCGTTAAAAAGGTTATTTTTGTGTTTTAATGGCAAAAACCAGGGAAAAGATATGATACTTTTTATATTGTTGTAGCGTTACTACTGATTTGATTTTAATTTCGTTTTTTAACTACAAAAATGGTGGGCATTCATTCACAGACACTAAATATATCATAAATTTGGATTAAATAATATACGATAAATCGTCGTGGGTAAAACGTAACTATAGAGATGTCAAAGAGATAAAACTTTGTGTATCCATTATTGTTTGTCCTGTCAGATTCGCTGGATCATTTTCTAGTTCACACAGAATGGAAAATCCTATTTCAAATCTTTTCAATTCCACACATTGGACTGCAGAAGAGTTGGAGCCGTTTGCGTAATAATCCGCTGAATGAAACTTATTTATTTTTCAATTTTCCATCCTTTTAGAGTGCAGAAATTAGCTCTCGAGAGCTGAATATTGAGCGCTTTATTTATTCGGTTCTGTACAAGCTCTATCATAATCTAGAGTTTAAGGTAATTATATATGTATATATATATATATCTTTTGAGGTTTTTATTTCTTTAAAAATGTATCTTAGACACACACACATATATATATATATATATATATAATATATATATATAACACTATCCTCTAATGAGATAAAAGAGCCATAATTTACAACTGCCTGGAGTGAGTGCACAAAACGCCTGCAATTTTTTATGGTGAGCTCTATGACAGGGAATATAAATTGTAATAATAAGATCAAATGTAAAAAGAACTTCAGTAAGTTTTTGAATATGTTTTCCAAGGGCAATGGAGTTTATATTCGGTTCTAAGATGTTTAAATTCCTTGAAAGTGACTGGCGATATTTTTGCTGCCAGATGGTATACGAATGGATTATCTGTCCTTTAAATTTGTCAATTTAAATTCCAGTCAGTAGTTTGCCTAGATCAGATATGAGCAATTCAGCTTCGGCCTTTGTTCCATCGACAAAAATATGTTGGAGCTCCAAAGTCAATGGAACAGATAAGCCATTGACAATTTATGTGAATTTGCATTTTCGTGCTGCCATTCTTCAATATCATCTCTATTATTCTAATCGTGTAGCTGAGTGTCCTTTGAGACATATTAACACTTGTAACAGCTGAAAAATAATTGCCCTAAAGTATTATTTCATAAATGATGTGACAAGTTCAGCGACCCAACTGTGTTAATTTTTCCCTATCCACAAAACTTCCTAAAAACTATCTAGCCAATACTAAGCAATATTATACTTAAAACTATTTTTTGCGTAACTATGGCATTCAGTTCCAAACAACTCAGCTGGTATCATTTATTTTGTCGAATAATATCCTTGACCCTCTCAAATAAAATTCTAGTAATGATGGCATGAATTTGCCAGTGGGGTAGTTAATTTTACCGAGCTTGAAAAAAGTTGAATGCCAGCAAGGTGTTGTGAAAATTTAAGTACGTCCATATTGTCATTTTCCGGCCATTGTTAATAGCGTTTACCAGCAAGCGGAAAAATAGCATTTTGCAATGTTTTTCTTTCCGTTTGCGTCAACCAAAAAATATAGCTACAATTTATTTTTGATGCGTCCCAAGGAAAAATAATATTACTGACATTCTACTATACAACATATATTAAACGTACCTGGGTTTCTATATACCTAAGACAGAACTGTTAAGCCAAACAAACTGGACTTTTGTTTTCCAAATGATTTTAACCCCGTTATTTATTAGCCACTATTTTTTTTGGCCCATAAGAAACCATAAAATTACCCACATTTCACTATATATGAAATGAGACGTTTTATATATTTTACTAAAATATATCTTAAAAAAATTAACTATAAAATAATATATTTTACTATTTTCGAGTGCCAATATTGAATGTTTCTAAGTTATTAGCAGGCATTCGCCTCTCCCGATGGCCTTGTGTGTCGTTCTCCCTTTTTGTCTGTCAAGCCTGTTGATTTTGCTCTCCACAATTCACCTTCTACCCCTGCTTGCTTGCTTGCATGTCACACAAGTGTCACAAGGTCCATCAACGTCAAGCTCCATTGCGCAGTGTGCCTTAAATTTATGCAACAACGTTTTATTTATGTACATAATAACTTTACCCCCCCCCCCCCCCCTTCTCCGCTTTGGACATCTTTAACAAATGGTAATTTACGAGCTTTATTTCCACTCTTGTGTCTTCCTTCCTAGGTAGTATTTTTTGTTTAAATTGTAGCCCTACCAAAGCATCCCCACACCAATACTATGATTTGCATAATCTTAGATTTCACATTATTATAATGGTTATAAACATTTGTCATTTTATTATATTGATGCTTCTACTGTATTGAAAAAAACTATAATGTTTATTTATGTTTTTACGGAACACAAATCTCCCCTTTTTTATCTATTTTTATTTAATATTATTGTATTATATGAATAGAATAAAGACCTTTGCTATGAAAAAAACAACATTGTATGAGGTGGTTAAACAAAGACGTAGATAAAAAATATCGAGGTATCAATGTGAAAACTGAAAATCTTACACTATTATTTATTGAGTGTATCGTATAAGGAAATAAATAATCTCCCTTACGGTTATATTTAAATAAAAATAGAGGATGGCAATTTAGTATATATATCAGGAAACGACGTGGACACCTTTTTTCGCCGGGACCTGGATCGGGACTTAAATTTTTAAAGTCGGGCAGGGACTTAATATATATATTCGTTCCTTCGACATTCTGAAGTGGCGACATTTTTTTATTTAAGAAAATAATTTCCAAAAAGTAAGTGACTACGTTTTTTTAGAAAAGAGTTTCCAAAAAAAAAAATAGTCTCAAAAGAGTGATGACGTTTCTAAAAAAATGTTGTCACTTTATAAATGACAAACGAAAGAAAAAAACCCGGAACACCGGGCTGGTACGCTCAAAAAACAGCTGAGACCCGGGCCGGGTATCCGGTTGTTTCCTGATAAATATATATAATCTTCCTCCACCTTGTTGATACCTGAGTAGGTTCCGGGGAAGTGGGTCCGCGATTTAGGAGCCAATCAAAGAAACATTAAATGGTTAATATTCGAACTAGTTTAAATCGTAAAAAAGCTTATGAAAATATATATTCTGAATATATAAAGAATATTATGATTATAATATTAACAAATACATATTAATGTGTTTTAATGTTGTTTAGTGCTGCTACCGAGTCCTTGGTCAACTAGCATTAATTTATTTTTCAAATTATTTAACAAGGCACTGCTACAAAACATAGGTGACTGTTTTGTAACAGTGCATTGTTATATAAAGAATATTTGAGACCACTCTTATTTCTTGCGACCTGGATCTTTGTATCATATTCATTTAAACTATAACTTAGTGAAAATCGAAAGAAATGTTCACGTAAATAATTTTTATATAACTTTTTGTATATAGGAGTGTTTATCTTGATGGCTGGCATTCCTGTTTTAATTTTAATTGTGTTTATTATTCTAAAGGATTCAATGCAAAAATGAATTAGACTTTAGATGAAGGATTTTTTCAAATAAATGGAGAAATACCAAAATATATTTTTGTGCTTTTCTTTGTACCTTCCTTTAATCAATCTTAGGAGAAAAAGAAAAATCTGGATTCTAAAAACTTGTCGATAACATGTTTCCATACATACATCTTATATGAATAATGATCTTGAGTCTAAAGGGAATTATGTTATTATCGCCTTTTCATTAAATCTGATATATACTATTATGAGCTTCTTTCTTCTTTATCGTAACACTTTATCTTACAATAGCCATTATTATCATTGAAGTCCGATAATATAATAATTATATATATATATATATAATCATTTTTCAATGAGAAAGATTATATCTCATTTTAAATAAGACGTCTTTTTAAGTCTATTGATACATAGAAATACCAAAAAGATTGTTCTCGCAAACTCATCCATAAAGACAGGTTTACGAGCTGGTAACAAACTTTTCTTATATTTCAATGTCCGATAGTGATGATCCATTTGTCAACAGATATGAAATAACACAATAAATATTCTTTCATTCATCTATATAATAATTTACCAATCGCTGTCCGTCTGTATGTCCGCACGCTATCTCCTCCCACATTTATGGTCAGATTTGAACTTTGAAGGTACCTGTGGAATCCTTGGGTCAAGACGGACATAATAAAACTATTTGCAAAGTGATGGGACCAGAAATGAAAAAAAAATTCAGACCTTGTCTGATTTGAACTACCTACTTTTCAAGGTTCAAGAGAGGAAAAAGAAAAGGAGGAGGAGGAGTTAGAGAAATAGAAAAAGAAAAAGCATCTCATGTGACTTAAAACATATTCTTTGTACAAAGTCAAACTTTTTATGAGGAATGTTTGTACAAAACAAAAAATTATTTTCCCTCTCCTCTCTTATATTCTTTAAGGTCTGTTTCACTCAAACTAGCTCCAAAATCTACCCATACCCGATAGGCGAACATATAGGCGCCCAAATATGCGAGTTAATATAAGTATATGACTAAATTTAATAAATGTAATTGAAGCAATTCATTCAAAGAAGTCGACAATTAAATGGATCGAAGCCCGTGAAGTAGAGACACATAGTATTTTGGAGGTTGATAGGGTCTTCTATCTAAATGATGTTTACTCCTCAACAGCCACAAGTGGAATGATATTTTGATAGCAAATAGCAACTGCTTTGTATCACTCCCTAACCTTTTCTTTCAACCAATCGCGTTTCAAAAACACAACCTTTATCCCTCAATCATAGCGTTGATTTCTTCTCGTCATAGTTAAGTAGTCATGAACTCTCTCATATAGATCATCATTCCATTTCTCTCTATGTTCCATTAAAGATAAAAATAAGACGAAATTAAGCGTTTGCTTATGAATGATGCAATTCCACAATTTTTTTTTGCATTAATATTCCTTATATATTTCTATAAATCTCAATTGCAATTAGCTGATTCATTCCATGTATATATGCACGACATGAAGCCTTCTCTTATTTAATTGATTACTATATATTAGTAGAAGGAAAAATGCATACAAAATGAGATGGATAATAATTGGTAATACGTTGACTTATTAATAAGTATATGAGACCTGCTTTTGTATCTTTTTGGTTATATGTTCAATTATTAGCTGAATTAAATTATTTTTATCTCTACAAATTCCGAACAAGATTGATACGATTTAGGATCTAAAGAGGAGTTATGTGCTTATATTAAAGTTATGGTAATAACTTAAAAATTGTCTTCTGGCTTTTTTTGCCTTCGTGTTTCGATGGAATTGCATCCGACAGGGTATTAATAAGCATTTTAGCATTAAATGAGTCTATCGAACCTAGGATCTTATCAATGAGGTTGACCAAAGATGACCATCCCCTCTCGGGAGTATTCAAACATGTCCCCAACATTGAGAGTTGAACACTGGCTTTTAAACTATAACTTAAATAATATCAATGTCAAAACTAATAAAAAAATTCATACGATAATATCCTTTTTTGTAATATTTACCATTTCCTACAGTAATTCATATATAAAGTAACAGTTATATAAATAAGGGAGGCTAAAACGATATATTTATTTATTTATTGAATTATTTTTGACCTCCGGTGACCTTGTCGTCATGCTTGGATTAATTGATACATAAAGAGGGCGCCCTTATAGGGCCAAAAGAAAAAAATCGAGGATATCTATGGGAGTCTAATATGCAAATACCTTCGAAATGCGCAGAAGTTATCAAACAAAACGAAGTACATAGAACACAGATTGTCCGGCTCTGCCCGTAATAAATAAAGACTTCTACATTTAGTTACTTCTGTATTTAGGCGAAAATAATGGATTTTGTAACTGCAGCAAGACGCTTTCTTTAGTAACATAAAACACTACAATGTGGTGGAAAACCTTAAGTTTTACATCAAAAAAATAATATGGTTTAAAATAAATTATTTATTTATTATTGTCCTTACAAATTTAAACTAAAATGTAAGTTTATCATGGAATGTACATATATATTAAAGTTTATATCATCAAAAAATATTCAAGTAAACAATCTTTAAAAACTCCTTCTTGGTCACTTTCACATGTTCACACCAAGGTATAATGGAAAACCATGTACGCCCATATTGGCGAGAGAGCCGGCTTCTCGCTTACGGTACATTTTTATGAGGTCAATCCGATGATTGAGAAAAATATCATGTAATAATGTTTTTCCCCGTTTACAATCCATTGTTATTTTAAATTTTTTGATGACGGGAAAATACGAGTAATAAGATTACGGACGTTTCACTATACAATATATAGAAACATGTAAATAACGTACCTGGTAACGTAGAAGTTAATTTAAATTGTTATATTAAAGCACCTTTTTAGGAGCCGCTTCTCACTAAAGAATGACATTGGATGACTTTCTTATATAATAATATCTTTATTCTCTTTTTGTATATCGTAATATATATATATATATATATATATAGAGTAGGCGTGGATAAAATTTTCTCCTCATACAAACAACTTATTTTCAAATATATTTATAATAACAAGTGGACATTTTATTGTTATTTAACTAGGATTAGAGTGATAGCAACATATCCTTCATTCTACATGATGTGGAAGAATCCAATTTTTTATTTTTTTATTAAAATATATATATATATATTTCAGGATTTCACCATGCATTAAAAATACATAATTCGGAAGAAATCTAAGATATATAAAAAGACGTACACTATATATATATATATATATATATATATATACTTGGGTACCAATTTTTTATTATTAAACACACTTGGAACAGAGATGTGTAGGGATAGGAAAAAGGTGATTTTTTGTGTAACGTGATTGGTTGAAAGAAAAAGGGAGGAAATATTAATAAAAAGAGTAGGCAATATGCTATAAAGGTTCACTTATCTCGTGACTGTTGAATAATAAATATTTAAAAATAATAATAAATGTCAATTCAGAATGAAGAAATGTATTCTTGAAAATACTATTGGTCTCTTATTCATGAGTCTTTCATCTCTGTCATTTACGAATCCGCCTTTGAATGGACTCTTTCTATTTAACATACAATATTCATTGAATAAAGCAACCTCTCATACTCAAGAAATTATGTTTTTTTTTGTTTACTCATGTTTGACGATAAATGGATCATCAATAATCTGACCATCGGACATAGGAAAATAAAGAAAAAATAAGTTATCAAATGTAAAAAACCCTGTATATTTGTGAGATTGCGATAACAACCTTTTTGGCATTTCTATAGATGACAGAAATAAAAATTCAGAGGGGTGCCAGGACACCCAATTTTTAATGCCTTCTGGGCCAAGAGTTTAAACATATTTTCAAAGAACACTTTCTTTATCAAAGAATATTAGGCCTCTATGAATATGAGTATTTTTGGTTATGTATCTTACTGGCCCTTCTTCTACTCTTTCCCTCAAAAAACACACAAAGAAGCGGATAATATATTTGTTGGTACAATTTATGTTAAAGTATGCATTGCCTGCCTTTATTTATATCATTTGTTGAGAGAGAAAAATGCAGATATATATCCAATTTATAAGAGCGAAAAATATAAAATATTATACATACGATAGAGGATTATTTTCTTCTCTTCGGACCAGGGGTCTAGAAGATTAGGTAAATATTATTAATACATGATAGACAATTCTGAAAGAATGTATTTTTTAAATCATCATAGTGACATCAAACCAAATGTTATAAGTTGTAATAAATTATAGTTCATTACAATTAGTTAATCTGTGACCTATAATATTAATAATATTTTTGATAAGTATTTTATTGAGTCATTGATTAAATTTGTATATTATTAATGTCTTATCTAATATTTATCTATAACTAAGGAATGTATATATATATATATATGTAAATAAATATATATATATATCGGTCGGAACGACCTGGACACTTTTTTTCGTGGGCCGGATTTAACTTTTCAAGCCGGGCCGGGACTTTATTCGATCCTTCGTCAGTCTGAAAGTGACGATTTTTATTAGAAAATAATTTTTAAATATTAATAAAAAATATATATATATTTTTCAAAAAATGAACGTCGTCACTGTCGGTATAACGAACGAACTAAAATATTAAAAAAAATCCGGTCCGGTGATTTTTAGACACCGGGCCGTTCAAAAACAGCCTAGAACCGGGACAGGCCGGGTACTTGGCGTTTCCACCCACATATAGGTATTATATATATATATATAATAAGTGTAGTAAAAATAAATCCATTAATTTTTTTCATTCAATTGAAGGTTAGCATACTTATAATTATCCCATTTAGGTCAAATATGCACCGTTTTGTTCGGATAACTTGTCATTTTGAAGATCATTTCATAATGCCTCTCTCATAGAAACCCTCTTCCCTTCGAGTTTGGCTCGTAGGGTAGCAGCTCATAGTAGATGTTCCTGCCAATCTCACCAAACAACACAACAAACCTTCCTGACCGTCAAACCTATTTTGGCTACCGTTTGCGCCGGCTCACCGGTTCGACCAACGACCGTTTTCGCTTGACGTTATCGTAAGTGACCCACTTTTCATCACCAGTAACCATCCTCTTCAGACATGGATCGATTTTTTGCGATTCAGCAGTGATTCGAAGACGGAAATTCGGTCTATGGTTGTTTGTGTTAACTCGTGTGGCACCCATACATCGAGCTTCTTTTTGTATCCAGCGTTATTTAAGTTGTTCCAAACGGTTTTGTGTGCAATGTTTAGCTCCTGAGCAATCGAAACAGTGTTGACATGACGGTCGGACTCGACGGTTTCCATTATTTTATCGATATTTTTTTACAATTGGCCTTCCGAGCGTGGTGATTCTTTGACATCAAAATTACCGGAACCAAATCGACGAAACTAAATTTGCGCGTGATGGGCTGTTACAGTATCAGGACATAAGCATTATTCACATTTCAGCCGCCTGTCTCGCGTTTTCTCCTTATCGAAGAAAAACTGTAAATTATGGCGTATTTTCTCTGTCCTGATTTTACATCTTTGACGAGTGCTCAAACAATACTGAACCAAGCAATTATAAAACTGGCTGATATAGTTACGCAAATCTTATCTTTCTAACGTCATCTATTGTAACCCGATCGCACTTATACACGTGAGATACAGATTACTAAATCCATCTATTGGAAAATAATGGATTTATTTTACTACAACCTATACTATATTATATATACAAACTCCAATTAGAAAACATAAACTAAATTTTCCCTGCAGAAGAAAAAGTTAGTACTAGAAGCATCGGTGTATAGCGGTCACCTGTCTCCCAAGACTACTTTTTTGGGTGCCCTTAAGGTTCCCCTATATAAAGCTTTGACTATATAGATCATAAGTCGTGGAATATGCCTACTATCTTGGAATATAAAAATAGGAAAATAGTCTTCTTTCATAGATACAAAGCAAAAAACAACCTTGGAGGCCAATGGAGCATGTTTATTGTTATTA
>CP045893.1:24138828-24149780 GCA_013387185.1 Caligus rogercresseyi | reverse complement strand
GCCTCTCTCTATATATACAATGAAACTTTTAAACTTATTAATTAAAAACACACAAAAGTAAGTCCCATAATTATCTTACGTCAGGCCTCCTCGATATATATACAATACATTGCATTCTTAAAGCTTAAAGTATTGAATGTGTGACGTGTATAGCCCTGCGTTAAAAACTTTCTTGAGACAATTTATGGACAAGGGGCAGAAAGAGGGGGGCTGTTAATTTGTATTATTGGCTGTACGCATTGTGAGCTCGTGAGGAAAAACACCCCTTTTCTTCTTTATGTAGGACCAAGATTTATTGAAATAGAAGGCATATTGCCCAGAGAGTTGTGTTTTCGCTAGTAGGACGGACGTCATTAAAAACCATTGGCAAGCGGAATGAGTTATAATACTTTTTTATGACGTCACTATAATAAAAAACTAATGACGTCTCATTATCCATGAACATAAAATAACATATATTGCAATATATATACCATGGTTACAACTATTTAAGAAATATAAAATGTCCATTTATTATTTTTGCAACTGCCCTGCATTTTTACTCTGTTTCCTGTATATATTTTAGTGCATTTTAATATTTAAACTCTATTGCTTTTTGCAGATACCAAATAAAATGTTTTCAACCGTAAAAAATGTGTAGAAAAAAATGAGCCAAAATAAAATACATTTTGTTTCTTTTGCAATATTTGACAACTTTAAGAGAATTTATTTTTTTCCTTCATTAATAATATTAAAAAAAACAACCGTTCATTGCACTCTTATCCCCTTCTGTTTAAAAGCTACTTCACTTTTTTTCTCATGCATTCGATAACATGAAATAATGAAATGATAACATTACTATTGAAAACACTTAATTATTTTGATCATTCGATAGCATCATTTTTACTTCTGAGGGATTGAAAAATAGATGACCCATTGTTTATTTCTACACGTCACCCTTTTCTATTTTTTTAATAAATATGACGCAGAAAAAACAAGCTAAACATATATAAATAAAACCAAAGCACTTGGATATCAATAAATAATAAACATATATTTAAATAAAGCTCCAGAGAGGAAATTCATCTCAACAGAACACAAATGAATTTTTTTGCAACTGCCCTGAAAAGTTTTTTCTCTGTTTCTGTATATAATTTTATTGTATTTTATTTTACATTGTATAATGTTTTCACACTTAACCAAATAAAATATTGTTTTAACCGAAAAAAATGAAACTATAAGGAATTTTAAGAAAAGTATGTAATTGCTATAATGATTATTTATATTCTATCGGATGCAATTCTATCGAACCATATAGGCAAAAAAAAATAATATATATATATATATTTATATATTCACTTCAATGAAATTTTACCAAAAAGAAATTTGTTAAATATATTTTCTGCTTGATAAATATAAGTAAGAGAATGCACTTTATTATTTCTCAGCAAAGCACTACATATTGTAGTCGGGAATTTGACATAAGGGGCTATAGTTCGAGCACAAGCAGCCAGATTGATTCCACTCAACTCTCCGTCCTTGCAGTGACAGATGCAGAGTATGTCTGATTTATTCAGATACCTGATATACACTGTTCTTCTTTTTTTAATAGCACATAATAAAAGTTTATAAAAAATGTATAGTTGATTAAATTTGATCATTTTACGGAAGCAATTTAACCGTTGAACTTACAATTTTATTGGAAAATAAACTATGCTTTATTACATTTATTAGATTTTTTTAAACAATTTTTACCAATGATGGTTTGAGTCATCGTGTTTCCCTTTTAATTTCATAAATAGCATATACATACTTGTTTTAAACTTCAATGTCTATTTAAAATATATATATTATATGTAATTTTGCTACATAATACATTTTATATAAGAAAGTCCCAAGTTCTTTGGAGCCCATAAACTAACACTAACATTTTTTTACCTTTAAATCTAAAAGCTGATCAACCATTTATAGACAGAAGCTCCAAAAAAAATGAGGAATTAAAATTCCCATGATATATTAATCAACTAATAATGAACTATATGCTGCTCCCTCCACATTGAAAGAGGGGAAAAAACGGTCCTCATGCACAGGAGGGCTGCTACACAAATTATGGCCCATTAAGTAAGCAGCAGATGTGTAACAGAAGACGACTTACCTAGAATATTAATAACGGTTAGAATATTTATGAGATTATTCAAGACATATTTCTTCATTACATTTCTTAATATAGTAAATTAATAAAACAAATAGCAAATTAAAAACAACTGGAAAAAAGTGTCGTTTTGGCGTATACTGTCAAACATGCCCAAAGCAGCCACCTGTCTTTAGCGGCCACCCATCTGTTCCTCCTAAAAAAATGTACTTAACCTTTTCTAAAGGTCCTTTTTTGGGCTCCCTTGAGTGATCACTAGTGATAGGTTTGACCTTTAATTTATTTTTACAGTCAAACCTGTCCATTACAACTACTTGTCTATAGCGGCTACCCAAATTATCCTCCTACAAGAAAAAAATAATACTAAAGCCTCCGTGACTAGAGGCCACCTCTCCTTTAAAGGTCCTTTTTAGGTTACCTTGAGTGATGCTAATGAGGGATTTGAGTTTTTATGTATTTTGACATTTAAACCTGTGTATAACAGCCGCACAAATTTCACCGAAGAAGGAAAAAATGTACAAAAACTTTCTGTGACATGCGACCACCTGTCTCTAAAGGTCCATCTAGGATTCCCTTGAGTGATCGAGAGTGATACGTTTGACTCTAAATGATTTTCCATGTAACCTTTTTATTTTTAATCTTAGATACAAGTATATATCAAATATTTAAACTAAAAAAACGCTGATATAAAATTAAATCTCACTTGACAGTTGCCCAAATTAAGATACATAATAAACATTTAGAGTTTAAATCACTATTCAATGATAAAATAATTGATATAATGTTACATTTGTTCGCGGATTAAAATTTTTTCTTATCATCATAGACTTTTGATAGCAGTGAACCATTTGATTGAGCTTGAAGAAACAAAACGGACCGGGTCGGCTGCCCATGTCTAGCCGATTGATGATGACAATGTCGGGAACACTACGAAATTTACAGCAGAGGCAATCGATATCGCTTTTAAGTCTTTGACGTCAACGAAAGAGTTTGTAATCAGTTTATGTGCAATTCAGGCATTCAGAAGAATAAGTTCCATAGCTTTACATGACTCTTTCACATAACTGTTCAACAAAGTTGATTTTTTTATTCACAGTTCACAAAAACATGAGTCAATAAAGAATTTGTATTACATTGAGGAAAATACGACGCAAACAACAAGGAAATAATAGAGTTTAGTATGTTAAATAAAAAAACCTTTATGATTAATAAAAGATTTTATAGTAATCTAAAAAATGGAAAGCATGCTCTTATTTTTAAGGGAGTATTAGTTTTTTTCCTTCACATAATGCTAGCTTTACTATATGAAAATGACATTATATAATAATATAATCTATAAAAAGTATATTATATATAGATATTATACTGATTATGAGACCACTTTGAAGATAGTTAATATGACAAAAAAATATTCCTTGAAAAATAAGTATGAATTCTAATTTAATGATAAAATCCTATAACTAAAATGTGATTTTAGCTAATCAGAAACATCTAATAAACATTAATCTCATAATAATTTCTTTATTAGGTGACATAAGGTTTTAAGACGTTGAAACTTTATATAAGCCAAGATTAAGGTAATTTTACACATAACTTTATTGAGATTCATTGGGTATTACTTTGTATTGAAGTAACTAAAGATTTTTAACTGTTTAATCGTGATTGAATACGATATACTTAAGTTTATATTTTCCTGGAATCACTACAATTTAAACGTTCCTTCAAAATATCAATTGCAAGGCAGAAGAAGTGAAACAATACATAACGTAATAGGAAAGAACATTTCCTTCCTTGCAATAAGTATTTCTTATACTCTTGTATTATTTTGATATTGTTATTATTATTATGTTTATGGGTTTATTGTTCTCAGACATATAAGGAAAAACTTTAATCGATTTCATGGGAGAATCGGTGCAGGATGTGAAAAAAATTTTTATTTTCGTATCCCTTGCCTTTTCCTGAATTGGATTCTTACAAAAAAAATCATGCAGTACCATTTTAGATAAATGAAAATTGTTATGTAATTGGGAAAAATTGGTAAATATGTAAATAGGGATCTACAGACAAAGCTACTACAAATATAATAGGAAGTAGCTAGACCCAATGATAATCAGAAATAGAGCTACCTTCCACGTTTCTGGATCACAACCACAGATAACATTTCATACTGCAGGAGCTAGAATGTGTAGGCCTTCCAGAAGTTGTGGACGCTAGCCAAGGCAGCTCCCTCGCATCTAGTCCTTGTTCTTCGGTTTCTATTTTATCGGGTTTCTAAATCACTTATTTATACTGTTTTAATTTCGCTATTTACTCTCTTAGACTAGTTAATCATTTTAGCAGAAAACTTATAACAGTTTCAAATAAATTGAATCACTCACACACAAACAAAAAATTGCTAAAAAAAACATTTAAAATGATATAATGTACAATGTAGAAAATGTAGAAATTTAGAAAATAAAACTTGGATCGCTATATATTTTAGTGCCAAAAGAGACAGGATTTTTATTTCTGGAAAATATTATCTCTTGCATTCCTTATACCCAATTTAAGCATCTTTATTTTTAGTAGTTCCAAAAAATGGACAAATATTGTGTGTTTTTTTATTGTTTTATTATATATATCAAACTTTTGTTTATAAACGTTTATGAACATAATTCAGATGACATCCGCTATAGAAATGAAAGAACTCGAATTACTATACATTTTAGTGCCGAAAGAGTGTTTTACTATTCGGTAAATATTTAGATTGATTATCCAAGAAGGGGGGGGGGGGAACTGTTTTGAGTAATGTGATGATATATAAAAAAAATCGACCGAATTGACCACTATAACGACAGTCACGGGTCAAATGAATGAAGTGACAATCATTAACCAGAATGTTGAGGCTTTAAAATATAAAAATATCCATAAATGGCAAGCTTCAGAGCTTAACCTAATATTTATTTCTACTGTGGTGAGGTACACCGCTTTGGACCTCAAAATTTCTTCCCCTTTGGTGATTCGAAGACACTAGCCGCTGATGAATCCGATACTTCCCTTCCTGTCCCTGTTTTATAATGACGCCATTAAGAAGCTTTTAAAGAAATTTAGATACTACAAATAGACTATTTATAATTTTCTGTATTTCTTCGTTTACTTTTGTCATTTTCAAAATTTTATATGCTTTTAAATTGATATATATATTTTTTAGTTCTTGAGCTAAGATGCTAAAACTTAAACTTTAATGTTTCATATGTATTTTTTTACGTATTAGGATCTAATTATATACCTTATACTTTGGTTATTGTATATATTCCATGAACTGTGAATAAATAAATAAATAAAACCGTATATTGAAAAGGAATATGCTCCAGTGGGCCACCCTTTATAATATATCTATATATATATTATATATATATATAATATTTTGACAGAGATAAATTGGTTCGTGGGGGCAATATTTTAACAATACAATTGAAAATATATAAAACTCAGAGATTGATTACCCAAGGAACAATAAAGACACACATGTATAATAAAATAAATCGCCACGAGGTGTGTCACCTTGGACAAGGCATTCAAAAAGCTGAGAAGGTCATATTTACATGGATGTAAATAAAACAGAAAATGTACATACATACATTGGAAGGTGGTTTTTTGTCGTTGATTTTGTGGTGAAATGGAATTTCAGCTTCCGTGTAGAGATGAAAGGCGTTTTAGCATGAAATACTTAATACGAACATAATATATTTCAATGATCAACTTGACCTACTAGTCGCGCCTGCACCCTCAACAAAGGGAGTTGAGCACGCTTTACTCAGCTAGCGTATTATCTTATACGTTTTTTCAATTCTTCTAAGATAAACAAGTATGCAAAAATAACATATTTATGGCCTTTTTATATTTGTTTACACCCCAGGACGACCTCATTATCTTTATCATATGTTCTCTTCACAAAAAAATAATATTGCTTTAACTTTTAAATTACACGTATAAAAAGTTCCCTATAAATCTAAAAATGTAAATTAAGATTAAAATTTGTTATTTTCACAGTTGCAAAGCTTGACTAGAAAATAAGGCAATTGGAGGGAGATCATGATCATTTAGATAAAGATTTATGCGAGTAAACAAACTGAAAAATATAACAAAAAAGTAATCGTGCTTGAAATTCAAATCATATTCAAAAATGCATCTGTTATTTATATTTTTAATTCATTAAAATTAAAAAATCAAACTTAAATTTAGTGTCCCTTCTTGCGGATTCTTCAAGAGCGTATTAGCATATTTCAAAACTTCCTTAGATATAAACTTATATATACTAACTTAATAGAGATACTACTAATATAAGTACTTTCTTCGCATACAACGTTTCTTTACTTACGATAGCCATATTGTTCAATATTGTTCAGTGGATGACAGTTTGAATAAGAAATATTACCACGTTTCGTGATCTGTTTTATGTTTGACATAAACACTAACTTAGCCAATAGCACACCACATTACTTATTGCAAGAAGTATTATACAATGATTGACAAATTTGTATTTATTTCAGACTTCATTGTAATGGAAAAAAGGATGCTCAAAGTATTATGATAGAAGAGGTAATTTTTTTTAGCATTATAGGGCAACTTTTAGATCTCTATGAAACAAAATAGTACCTAAAGTAAAAAGACTAAACTATAATATATATACAACTTCTATATCAGAAAATATTTTAGATTATATTTACGGACTTTCAATCAATGTAAGTGAATTATTCCATTATGAATTTTGCTTATCTTATTCTTTTTATGATAATAATAATGGTATATTCTTAAATAAGGCATTAATTTTCATCTGAACATTTAATAGTATTTAACACAACTTCAAAAAATGCGTATCATTTCACATTATATATATATATATACAGTGCGTTTCAAAAAAACGCGGAAAATTTCTTGCTCGTGTAAATGGCTTATTTCTAGTGCATTCGTATAGATACTGGCATTTTTTATACTTTATTGAAAAGCAATTTTACAGAGCTTTCAGATAATACCCATATTGTTGATGTGGGACTTCCGGTTGACCTTGAATTTTAGGGTCAAATTCATATTGGATTATTACCAATTTGAAAACTAAATTGGAAACTGTGGCAACATGCTTTGTCCGATCAAAGCGAATTTTGGCCAATTATACGTAAGTATTGGTAGTATTGATCGCACCACTATTGTTCCTAGAGTATGGATATCGAGGACATGAAGTCCAAAAATATCCTTTTACCTTAGTTCCTGTTTTAAACAAGATTTTGATAGGTTGCGTTGAAAGAATAAAATAGTTCCGAGTTCACATAAACCAATCAAGACACAGCTTTCAAATGAGCTATTTTGAATTAAAATTGGAGTACTTTGAGCTGAGATAACAACAAAATGGAAGTAAAACGAGAGCGTGTGTCAGCTCTCCTGGCCGCTGGGCTCAAAGTCAAGGACATCTGCAAGGCCGAAAATGTGGGTAAAACCCTTGTGTACAGTGTTAAGACCCTCGTAAAGAAAGGAGAACCTCTAAATCGCAAGTCTGGGTCTGGACGACCAGCCAACATAGAACAAAAGGCAGCGATCGTGGCCACAGTTAAGGACACGCCCACTGTGTCTTGCTCAATGGTGGCCAAGGCCCTTGGGACGTCGAAAACAACAGTTTGGCGAGCTGTGAGGAATGCTGATATGAAGTTTTATATTCCTCGACGCCGTCAGCTACTTTCAGCGTCCTCCAAGGACTCCAGAGTGAAGAAGGGCAAGAAATATTGTCATGGCTGAAGAAAAATCCCCGTGTTGTACGCGTATTCAGCGACGAAAAATTCTTTGTTGTAGATCCATCCAGGAACATGCAAAATGACAGATATGTTGCCAGTTCACCTAGCAAAGTCCCTCCCCACCTCCAGACCAAGCATCCAGCTGGTGTCATGGCCCTGGGCGTCGTGGCCAGCGACGGCAAGTCCATGCCCTTGCACTGGTTCCCCCATGGCCTCAAAATTGGCACAGATCAGTATTTAGAGGTCATGAGGGATGTTGTCAAGCCGTGGTTGGACTCAACTTACCCTGATGGTAATTATGTATGGCAACAGGACTCCGCACCTGCCCATAGAGCCAAGAAAACTCAGGAGTGGTGTAAGGGCAACTTGGAAGATTTTTGGGCATGGCAAATGTGGCCTCCCTCCTCCCCAGACCTGGCCCCCCTGGACTATGGAATTTAGGGCGATCTAGAGAGGAGGGCATGCAGAATCCGTCATCCAAATGTTGAATCCTTGAAGGATGCGGTCAACGATCAGTGGGCCACCACATCCGAGGCCACCATCATCAGGGTCTGTGCCGCCTTCCGCCCCCGTTTGGAGCGTATGTTGGCCGCAGAGGGTGGACATTTTGAAAATTAACTGTCAATATATATATTTATAACCCCAGAAAATTTCATGTGTTTTAATAAATTATTTCTCGAGATATTTCACCTTCAATTTTGACCTAGATTTTTCCGCGTTTTTTTGAAATGCACTGTATATATATAGAGAGAGAGAGAGAGAGAAACGAGAGCTTATCTCTATTTAGCAACAAGTTTTTTTAAATAAAATAGTAATAAATTTATATTAATGATGTATATCACAATGACACAAATATAAGTTCATGCATAAACAACAAAATAAATACTGAATTAGTTTATGTAAAGAAACAGATTTAGGTGAGATTTCAAAATGATTTTGTATGTGTTAAGGGTTACAATTATTATTTAAGGATAAAATGATAGGGTTAGTTTGTGATCTTTTTTAACAAACCATATCAAAAATATAAAAAATCTTATATTTTATATACTTTTGAAACTAGTTGATAGCATTAACAAAACAGCTAACACACTCTTTGTCGAAATCCAAATGATCATTTATATTTTTTTTAATATCTCCTCATTCACAAATTAATGACATGGTAGTCATGATTATTATATATATGCAAAAAAGCACCGCTGAAGAATAACATAAGGAAATAATAATGACCATTATGTTCCAAATAATCGCATTTGTTTGCGATGCGCCAACAAAGAAAGTAGTAGGGCAAAAACAATGGTCTTTAAGATATGTCTCACCATTTATGAGAGAAAAAAAATAAACACTAACAAGCAGAATAGTTTGAATGCCTCATGTTACACCGTTTCTTTTTATAATAGTAAAAACTGCTTAATAAGGTTTTTGTTTCCGTTGTAATTTAGGGTTTGGGGAAAATACAGGCTAGTCCAAATTTGGGCTGTAGAAATAATTGACTTCAGAGCTGAAGCAATCAATCACAATTCATTATATTACAAAACAATTCAAATAAAGGGAGGAAGTTGCAGTAGCTTTAGCTTTAGTTTAGCTTTGTGGAACCAAAGTTGAAAGGTCAATATTGAAAATTTCATGGAATAAAGTGCCCAGAGTTCACAATAGATTAATATTAGCGCTATACTACTAGATACACTGATACTGCCATGCCAACGAATTATCTAGGTCAAAAAATGAAAAAGTGCCTTGTAATCTGAAAAGTAAGTTATATATTCGATGATTTGATATTCCAAAATCAAGCATGGATAAAGCTTCAATACTAAAATACTCATTACATAATTATTTACAAATATAATATTCTATAAAACGTATTTAACGCTTTTTATTGTATAATATTTTTATATAATTTTGTTGACTTTCCGTGTGTATATATATATGTATATTTATATTATATATTATATCTCAATACAATTAATGGAGAGTATTTTTAAGCTATAATATATCCGCATAAGAATACCGTTTTACAAAATATACCTATCTACATATATTTTTTTTCAAGCTTTTGCATTTTAACTATTGCCAAGTGATGTCAATAAATAATGATTTTATTTATCTAATTGAACATACTGAGATCAGTAGACATATACACTCATATGTGTTTATTTTTGTTCATTTAATAATATCCATCTGCCGCTTTTATAAGAATAGTAGGCCATACACATTATCAATTTTAATTACTTCCTTCACAAGAAAACCGTGACCTTTATATATATAGTATACAAAGTGACGAGTCAGCATAAATATGGCAGGGATGCATAGAGTACTTATCAATTGAAGTGTTTACTACTGTATTGGAAGTTTAAAATCTTGAATTGAAAAACAAGTTTATAAACATAATTTATATTTCTGTCATTGCGATAACATTTCACCAGAAAATTACTGTGTTTTTATCACCATTTGTTCAGGGTCTTATATATATATGTATATAAACAAGAAAAAACAGTTTTAATATATTTTACATTTTTAAGCTATTTTTCTTCAGTCTCATGAACAGCTTGCTGATGAAATATTTTTGGTATTAAAATACCATGTTTATTTGTTGAATTTGATTCTGGGATCATGGAGATTCGTCTCGAAGTTATCCAGATACCAATACATGTATACTTTATTTGACCATCGTGTTTAAAAAATAATACAAACCCACAAATTGCGAAACATGTTTTAAAAAAAAAAGAAAAAAAATATTGTCAAAAGGTAAATTTTTAAATGATAAAACAGTTATTTCTAATTTTTGCTTCCAGCCAAAATACAGCTCATTTATCTAAATTTTTTGCGGTCGCGTAAGGTGTACAAGCCTTCTCATTACCCGCCCATAAATTTATGTATTTCACACACCCTTATCCTACGGGGCCTATATACTTGGATATTGTATGTAGAGTTGAAACTTGGAAAACTTAGATTATTGGGGTTTATTTATTATCTTTAGTCAATTTGATATTAGATGTGTATGTGAGACACATGTGTGGTTCATATATTTGAAAAATTATTGGCTGACATTAAGCTTTTAG
>CP045893.1:24130912-24138728 GCA_013387185.1 Caligus rogercresseyi | reverse complement strand
TATATATATAAGAAAAAGTAAATAATATTAATTATTCCTTTAAAGTTATTTAGTAAAAAAAGTGATGGTAATTGAAAGTTAACTAAGCAGGGCTATACTAATTATATAGTATATGTTACACAAATTCCATTTAATATATACGAACTTTCTAATAAGTTAAAGATAGAAAGAGATTAGTCTTGTTGCCCACGGGGCAAACAGCTTATTAATTTAATATCTTTTATTTTCATAGATGTATGGTACAATGGCCTTCAGATATATATTTTTACTGTTGTGTTTCCATGGTGTTAACTCCATCTGATAAATACTTAGGCACTAAAGAAATATTTGCTTCACATAATAGAGATGAAAAAAAGAAAGAGCGTACAAACCTTATTGTATGTTCCATTATCGATCATCTGATAAGAATGTTAATATCTATATATATATATTTTTTTTTTTTGATTAGTTGCTCATGTATAATATAAACGCCAAAAAATTTGGCAAACGATGAACGTGTCGAAAATTTCTGTCGTTCGTTTAGAATCATCATAAAGTCACTTGCTGGTTTGTTCTTATTCTAAAAATATTTTAATGAATGTCTGTCTCTGACACCAAAATAGGAAATTCTTTTCCATAGCATTATAGTGTTGTCCTTTTGTCCTTTGAAAAAAAGGTCATAATTTTATCCCGAATGGTCTTTAAGCATATCAACTGCACTTCTTCTTTTTTTAAATCTTCATACACCTTTTTAAGAAATAATCGAACCCCAAACCAATTGGTCTCGGTCAAAAGATCGCGTTCGATGAACAACACAACCGCCCATTCAATTGGTAGTAGTGAACTAATTCTAACAATTGTCTCTATTTTAGGAAAAACAAAAGAATCTTTATTTTGAAAAAACAAACGATCAACGAACGACGAAGATTCAATTTTTAAATAAACGATGAACCACAATTTTAGAAAACGTAAAACGAACGACAGCGTATGTATTTTCCCATCCATTTTCTGAAAAATAAAACACGTGGGATACAATTTTATCACCCTTTTCTCCCCATGGGAATTGTGCTCCATTTCTTAGAAGCGATATGCCATAGTTATTTGCATATTTCGTTATTCTTTCCCTCATATATTAGCAGTTTTTTTACTACTGATTGTCATCTCGACTCTAATGGAGCCGACAACTTTTTGAAAAAAGATAATTCCATTTTAAACTTACTTCACATAGTTTTCCATTTAAAACTTCCATTCATAATGGCTGAACCCGACTATGTAATTACAATCTAGACATGACCTCCATATGTATATATGTCTCTTTGCCATTAACCACTTTCTTTAGAGCATTGAGTTTTTTTAGGCCTCTCTGGTCATAAAGTCTCTCATTCCCTACATATTCCTACATATTATACATATAGATGGGTGAGGAGTTAGCTAGAAATAACTTTTCTCTTAAAGTATGGACTTTATTTATTTTTCAAATTATGTATAAAATTTTAAAGGGAAAAATTATGTTATTTACAAAATAAATCAACATTATAATAGTTAGTAATTAAATGCATCATTGAGACCTAACAACTCCAGCGGGTCTTCATGGAACACGCCATCGACTTGATGAATTTCAGTTAGCTGAATCCTTCAGATATTTAGCCATCTAAAGAAAATTGTTAAACAATATTTCACTATTACAACCGAAAGCTTTAAATTATTGTAGTTTTTTGTTTAAATGTTATTTTATATTATGTCTTGTAACTTGTAAACATAATTTTAGTATATATATTGTGAAACTTTTTTAACTCTTTGATATGTCTTTATGTAGCTAGGTCTTTTGGTAGTAGTCTAATTTTTAAACTATAATGTTTATTTATGTATTATTTTTATACACAATTCTACTGCCTTTTTTTCACTGTGTATCTCCTGTTACAAATGAAATAAAGACCTTATTAAAAAAATAATAATAAAATATATAAAAACTCCATTATAAAAGAATGTGCGAAAACGGATGGGATCAAAATTAAGCTTGATATATATATTTTAAATATTAATCCCCTAAAATAATCAAATATCTTACTTGCACTAGGAAGTTAAAAAATATTTTTTGGATTTTTCTATAGCGTATCCTAAAAAATCTTACTACTTGAAAACAAAAGCAATTGAAGCTTGAAAACAGAGAGAAGGTTCAGGCCCAAAGCTTAGCCGTTTAACCGGCATTTTCACTTTCCCTTTAGTTTAGCATCCAATACAAGTCTTGTTTGAGTACTTTCAGAAACACATACATTGCTCAGGTCAGTCACGATTGGACTTGCAACATCCAACAATCGAACCCGAGCATTTTAACCAGTTGTACGGGCGTACACGTATCTTCCTCGCGCGCTTTCTGCACTTTCTAGAATTTGAGTGCTTCGGCTTGGTGTACTGGTGGCAACCCTTGCCACGCTTACCGCACAACCAAACGTCAGTTCGTGGTATTATTCATTCACTCCTCCTTCCTATCCAAAGTATCTTTGAGGTTGATTACCTATAACGCCTTTCCAGAACGGTAACTGGAGGTGAGATGTTTGATAACATCACTTTCATCATCCTTTCCCCAGCCACTTTACACTCCTTACAAAGAGTTGTGGCAGCTAGCCAATTCGCTCTTTCTCAAGAGCCTTCGATATTGTGCAGGAACTCGATAATGATTTGGTCTTTCCCCTTTCCCGTTTAGGCAACGAATCGCGCGGTAACGCTATCTTCGTTCGTTCTTTACGAGAGGTCAGTCCATCTTTGTACGCGTCTCCGCTCCTGATCTTCTTGATAGTCTTGACAATATCGTTTGAATCTCTACATTGACAGATCTGCCAATGGGTGATCCAAAACGGACCTAGTGAGAGAGCTCAACACTCAGAACCTCACAAGCGTCGGCTTCAGTGCTGAAATGACTGTTCCGTGGATTCATCGACTCAAGTTTTTCATATGCCACCGTTCAGGTTGCATGTTTCAAAAACCTAAAATAAAATGAAGATATGAATCTATTGAATCCTAAGACCCAATTATTGACCCGACTCAAAAATAGTAGAGGCACAGGTTGGCAACACTTCCCTCTATACAAACAAATATAAGGCTTCGCCAGAGAAACAATCCTCCCATTGATGCAAAAAAGGAAACGGAATCAAGTTTCCATTTCTTCTATATTTGCTCTCAAATCCTCCCTCTTGTTGGTTCGGTTTAAAAAAGACATCCAAAAAGTGTATGGAGTGTCATTAGATCCCAGGGATTGGTTTATCTCCACATCTGCCTTCTACAAGCATGCTTCCAAATTGAATACATTCTCTCGACTGTCCAGGGGATCTGAGGGATGATTGCTTGGCTAGAAGAAGCCTGAAGATTCTGGACGGCGCCTCATTGTTCAATAAGCCGGTTCCGATTGAGTTATTCCTTCTCTGAGGTGAAAAGTAACATTTTGTAGTTAATATATTATATAACCAATATTATTATCAGGGCTGTTGGAATGGAACAAAAACAATGCCCTATATGCCCAGAAAATATGCGGGGAAAAATGACTAAATACGCGAAAAAATATGCAAAAAAGGTTAAATAAGCAAAAAAAGCCATAATATGTTGAAAAATAATGTATATTCTAATTAATAAAAATTATGTCATGTAATCATTGTTCCACTGAAGAATGAGCATATCTTTTACATTCCCCTTTGTCAGACTGGTTTGCTGGTCAGACAAAAGAGACTTAGTTTGGAGAAGACCCTTACCGCAGTCCACAGAGGTAATTGGAATGCACGAGAAGAGGAACAGCTATATGGGATCATCTTTGAGCTCCAATGTCTCTCTCTTCAGAATTCTGGAGTATAATTTAATTTTTTCAAAGTCCAGATTCTTCTCAAGGACACTGTTCAACTTGCTGGTCAGCTGCATCTACACCCTCTCAAGGATTCCAATGCTCTCCGTCAGTGGAAGGCGCTCTTGCAGGCTTGAAATGGCGCGTACCAGTTGAGTAAAGTTGCCCTTGATGAATCCAGCTGACCTGGCAGTTTTGGGTCGTGAACATTTTCTTGGCTTTGACGATTGCCAAGCTGTCGTCATTGAGAGATTCTATGAAGTGTCCAGTCCCCTTGAAATGATCGTAGTAGCAGAATGCCGCTTCGAGCCAAGTTTCTCACCTGGTCAGGCAAGGCTCTGGGACAGGAGGAACTTACATGGAAGTCGTTCAAAAAATAGCCAGGACCCGGTCTTTTCCTGATATATATATATATATATATATATGTATATATATATATGTATATGTGTGTGTGTGTGTGTTATATATGTATATCCGCAAAATTTGGTCAAATATGCGATAAATATGCAGAAAAAGGCCAAATATGCGTTAAAAGGTCATTTATGCCCAGAAAGTTTATTTACCAGATTCCTACAGCCCTGATTATTATAATCATAGGATTCGTAAATATCCACAAGAAAAAAATATACCTAATTTCATAATGCCAACTGTTTTTATTACCATTCCCGCTCCTTTTCTTTCAACTATCACATTCCAGAACGAAGTCAAAATGAAGAATCATTCATCTTGTGTACATTTTTGAGAATTGGAACAATAACAATTTTATTCGTATTGTTTAGTCCATAAAATAATGCCGAGACAAGTGGACTGTATCAATTCAATAAGACACGCCAACTCTGATGATCAACACAAAGAAATAGAAACACCTTAAATAAAACAAACGACAGATTTAGGGAGAGGTGCTACCCTTATTGAAGATGGATGCTCACTGGACGATGAAAAAGAATAACAACCCACTCTTTCCCGCGTAATGCTCATATTCAAAAAGCAGGTACACTCTTATCACCATTGAAATAAGGGGATTAGTAAGAATGAACAAGAAGCACAGAGGGAAGAAGGAGTTGGAAGGTTAAAATGGCTTCTTTTCTAGGACATGTGCATACCAGAGAACAGACATGTTCTCTCCTGGCGCTATAAGGCTAGTTGCTAAGGGGAAATACAACAAGTACGAACTTGTACTGAATAACGCTGCTAACATGAAGTATATTATAATATATTACTAAAATGATATAATTGACGCGACAAGAAATAAACCTTGTTTTATATAAGATAATTTGATGTTGATAAATATTATTTACTAAATAGATTAAAAAAATTGTTTTGTTCAATCACGTACCTTAAATTTAAATCCATAATGTTTATTTATGTATACGTATTTTAAAAATATATACCGTTTGTATATTTGTGAAAATAAGGAAATATATCTTATTCTTGCAGCATTTACAAAGGAATAACAAAAATGTTACTCTTAGTGATGTACAGACGCTCAATATAAATCTAAATTGGAAGCACGCTCCCAACACTTCCCAAGCTTGTTCTAAAAGAGGTGAGATGATTTTGGCAAGTATTTTAATTTATTTTCTTCTTTATAGAGTGATGCTTCTGCACTAATAATGAATGTGATTGTCTGAATCGGCAGTATTCATAATTACTGATTGTTCAAGTGAAGATTCTAAATTTGTGTGTCTTGGTTTTGTGTCAATGTGAATTTGTATGAAACTCAAAAACCAATATGTGGAGGTCTTTACACTTCTCGTCTTATTAGGTAGGATTTTGTCCCCTATTTTTAGTTAAAACGCTCAATGTATTGGTGTTTTACAATTATATTTGACATATAGGAGAAGGTGTGGCAATTTTGGACTTTTTTTTTTGTTCATAAATATTTGTGGAAATCAAAGGATAGAAGTCATCACTAAGATATGCTTTGCATAATTGGCTTTAATATATATATTTGTTTGATCTTGCTGAATAAATAATACAATGGATACTGCAGATTATTTCCGATTTTCCTATGATTGAAGCATTTTGGAGTGGAGATAATGATTCGATCAGCTCTTAGTAGCGTGTCATCGAACGCTTTCTTAAGAAGTTCTACCAGCAAGCCATCTCTATGTAATCTGAAAAAGAATGACCAGATGTCTCGACTGTACTTTTACTGTAGGCGAATTTTTTTTTCTTCCTCGAATCCTCCTGTAGTTTGCTGACAATAGAGAGGAAGCCATACTGCTACATTATTTATGAATCTGAGTTTAAGCCAGCTGAAGTCACAAATAAGCCAGTATGATTTGCAATGGAGTGAGAAGCTAAATACTTTTACTAGATATCAATAAATAATGTCATCATCTTTCGTAAAAAAGATATTTTTAATTATTCTCCTGTGGGTTGATTTTGTTTTAAACCAAAGATGGGCAGCATATCATGTACTCCAGAACAATTATGTACAAGGGTAATATTCTTATTCATTGCCACTATGTCCTTGGCAAGTAATGCAATATAATAATTCAAAAAGCATTGCAGCTTACTTTGTGTCTTTATATAACAATTACCAATAAAGAATTCGATATTTTGGACCCTAATATACCGACAACATGGAATTTGGCGCTGCAAGAAATAAGTGTTTTCCATCATCGGCTCTATCATCGAAAGACTATGTCAACTCGTATTTTAACAAATTAATAATTGCAAATCATTTGGTTTTAGACAATAATTCTAAAATTTTATGTTATTTCTTAATACTCCAGACTTTTTATTTGTTTTATATTGTTTTGCGAGTTTCTTTGGTCTGCATAATATTTTAGATGTATAAAAATGTCGTGAAAAGCTTAAGAAATAATTTATTGTTCGAATTGAGTTTTATACTTTGTTTTATCTACTTTTGATGTGATAGATAGCTTAGTATGTGCTCGTTAAATATTTATTTCTTTTTTGGTTAAAAAACATTTGTTTATTTGCTGTATAGTTAAAAAAATAAAATAAAACAGAAACCCGAGTATTAAAGGTAGTTGTAAAAAAATATAAATTAACATTCTAGTTCACATTGACTACCCTGAAGGATAATCTTATATAAAAGGACACATAAAAATGGCCACTAAGATAGGATTTAAATTTATATTTTTTCATGTGATTCATGACATATTGTCATCACTTTTTAAAATATAAGAATAAGAACCGCCATGGACTAAAACATAGTGACATATAATTGGCCATGTATAAATATGTCTTAATATATATTGTAAAAGGGAACTATTTATATATAAAAATATATATTTATTTTATATCTCCTAGAATCCAAGTTTAAAATGTTTGTTGGGAAAATGAGATAATAAATTAATGATGTTATTTTTTAAGTGTCATTGAATTCCTATCGAACAGGCACAACGTCAATATCGATTATAACGAAATTTAAAGTGTTGATCACACTTTATAAAACATGTTTTATTGGATACAATACAATATCACTAACACCTGCGTCTGACCTCTTATACATTAATCACTATCACCTGCATCTCACCTCTCATATATTAATCATTAGTGTCTTGAACACACATCTATGTATACTCTCCACATACCCATCATATGGGTTGATACCCAGAAAGTGTGTGTATATAAAGAAGAACCTTCCCTGAATTATGGGGCAGAAATGAACTGGTAGTCTTACCATCAACATTGGCGTGTTCTTAATACATCAATGACGTAGCATTAGGACAACACAGCATAGGCAAGCATAAGTCCAACAGTTTTTGTTAGCTAATTCAGCACTTCGAATTGGATCCACGACAGCAGACCTTAATCTGGTATCAGTGAACCCAATGCTAACATGTTATTTTTGTATCTTTCCTATTCAAGATTCATACCTTAAAAGAAATTACAGCACGATCTCCCAGACCTCTTAATGGCCTCGGGATTTGTAACCATATCTGAAACATTTGCCTAGTATAATAATAATAAAGAAATGAAGGAAACAGGGGAAGGAAAGTATGAAAAAGGAATTTCTGTGCATACTTATCT
>CP045893.1:24092915-24125812 GCA_013387185.1 Caligus rogercresseyi | reverse complement strand
AGAAGACGAGCCTTTAGGGTGAAAAAGTAAGAACATACCGATGTCTATGACAGGGCTCTCCTCTTTGGGTTCAAAGAGCATGAGCTTGCTGGAGCGACACCCGAGGTTCGGGCTTATCAGTCGGGTTTTATTCAAAGTACCTATGATATTAGAGGAAGCTTGGAGGACCTGAAGATGGTTCATTCCTACAAACTAAAATCTGTGAGAGGTACTTGTCGTCAATGTCAGCTTATGATTGAACGGTGTGGAAAAGATAGAACTCAATTTGAAGATAAAGATTGTGACCATAACAATGGAAATACTTTTAAAAGGATAAATGAAGAAGGCTCGTCGAATGGCTAAGCGGTATGTGAAGTTATATCACACTATCCTAGGAAAAATCCATCGAATGAGGTAGCAGAAAAAAAGGAAAAGGATATAAGGACATTTGGAGGGACTCCGATTATATTGTGGAGATGATCGCGGATCATACAACTGTTCCTCAATGTCTAAAATTGCTTTGGTCATGGCCATCTAAGCACGGCTGTACAAACCCTAGACTTAATTTAAGGGACTATGACAAGTTCTTAAAGGAATCTCTACGTTCTTTGAGCTCTGACAAAGGTAATACCAATCCATCAACCATAGAAGAATATTCTCTAATGGTAAAAGTTCCTCGAGTTCCCATGTAAGATCAAACTCTAACCTTGTGACCAGTCAACCTGAAGCATCAACTGCTCCATCCGAAACCTGTCAACCACTTATAGACATCCAGAGGAGGAGGTAGAGATTTTGCATAATCATAATCAACAAGAGTAGAAGATTTGGAGTTTGAAGAGGTCCCTAACCGCTCAAGCTCATTTCAACCACCGTATATGAGCCTTTCAGATCCAGATCCCACCGTCACAGGATCAAACTCTAACCAGGTGACCAGTCAACCTGAAGCATCAATTGTTACACCCGGACCTTGTCACCCAATGTGGACATCCAAGAGGAGGAGGAAGAGATTGTACTAATAATAATCAACAAGAGGTGGGAGATATGGAGTTTGAAGAGGACACTAACCGCTCAAGCTCCTTTCCACTAAAGCGTTAAAGTAAAGTAGCGCATGCATAACATAAAATTCTTCCTTTTTTCCCAAAAGGAATTGGCCAAAATTTTAATTCTTCTTCCGTAAGGGGCACTTTTATGCTAGAGCTCTTTGAAAATAATAACAGTCCTTTTATTATTTATATTTGGAGACGTTTTTATCTTGTAGTGATTTGATATATTTCAAATCATCAAATTTAGTCCATTTAAAACCGGTTTTAAATAGGATTGTGACGTAATTTCATGGACAACGACATCTAACGTTAAAGGAATTACCAAAACTTTGGCCATTTTTTTTGTTTACTTTTTCCTTGCATGCGTCACTTTACTTTAAAGCTTTACTTTCCACCACCGGATATGAACCCTCCTGATCCAGTTCTAACCAACACTATCCCCTTCCTGAGGAAGATGGTAGTGGAAGAGGAAATGAGCCGAATTACCTTCACAATGGACGTGAGGGAGCCGCTCTTAATAACAGTATTTTTGAACCTTCAGTGGTGAAATCAAAAAACTCTCACTAAATCCTGACCTGATCATGTCGTCAAGAACAGATCAGGGTCAATATCAAAAAGAAATTTGTCCCAGTTCAGGGTTTTTCTCCACCAGAGAAATCGAATCCCACCAAAATGCCCAAGAAATGACTTAATACCCTCGATGGCCTGCAAAATACAGACTAAAATTAACGATTTTTTATTCAACCTCTAAAAAACGTGTCAAAACTGGACTTAGAAATTGAGAAGATTTTTTCCTTTAATTCAAGGGGTGGTAGAGATAGACTTGCGCGCCACGCTCTAATGAAAAGCCTGTTGAAAGAAATATGTCTTCAGGATGTAAAATCCCCAACTTCTTCGTCTTGCTCTGTCTCATGTCAGTTGTGCATCCCGAAAAATTATTTCCATGATTTTACGGCCTCCAACTGTCAGAGAGGAATA
Source organism: Caligus rogercresseyi (assembly GCA_013387185.1). NCBI lineage: Eukaryota > Metazoa > Arthropoda > Copepoda > Siphonostomatoida > Caligidae > Caligus > Caligus rogercresseyi. The sequence goes on along the minus strand of CP045893.1, from coordinate 24,123,812 downwards.
TTATCTTTTGTTTCGAATAAAATCGAGCGTCCACTACTTGTAAAGGAACTAAGTTCAGAAGGCGAGTGGCACAAATTTTCATCCCCACAAAGAAAGGAGGCTTCTACTTATTTACCGTTTACGGCCCTAACTTAAAAAGCTCACCGTTTTTCCTGGCGAAAATTAACTCTTGTAAGGATAATATCTATCCCATTCTCATTTTGGGAGATTTGAATGTGGATCTGGATCATTCAATCACCATATATCCCAACAAGGCAATAGTTTAAAAACTAATTGCAGGTTGATGCTGTTAGGAAATCAACCTTGACGATAATATGTCATGGAGAGCAGGTCGAAAAGCCTCTAGAATTGATTTAGCCCTGGTATCACATAACATTTTACCAAAAATAAGAGCGGCTTCTTATCGTCCACATCCTAGTTCTGACCATAAATTGATTTTTATTGAACTGTGGTATTTTAAGCCAAAACAAAGTTTTAATATTCCTAAATGGTTTTTTAATGAAGCCCTTTATTTTAAACAACTCCGTTTTAATCATTTAGAACATTTTAGTCCGACCTCCAGCTTTAAAAAAACTGAAAATATCTTTAACAAAGTTGTAAAACCAACGACCTTGAATTATGTATATCAAGAAAAAATATTAAAAAATAGTATGTTTCAAAAGAATCTTGAAAAAGTTTCTAACCAAGGATCCCTCTTTGCTCGCACCATCTCCACAGATACCACGAATTTCCTTCGGTTTGCAGATATCAGAGAAGCAGAAATGAAAGAAAAAAGTTGATACGGAAATCTTAGAAAATAAACGTGTAAAGGCTAATATTATTAAAGAACAACGCCCCACTTCTGTCGTTTGTCGAATTGTTGAAAATGGACAGGACTACGTGATCCGAAGGCTATTTGGCTTGCTTCCATAGACAGTTTCACAATATATTGCAGTGATAGACCTAGTTTTCCACGTTCCAAGAAGAGAGGAGCGTCAATTTTACGGAGGATCTCATTACCACTTATATATAAAAATTTCACAGTAAAAATAAAACTTCAGGTCCAGATGGAATAGGGAGCTGCGTCTTTACCCTCTGTATTCAAGAAGTGACACCGTACTTGCTTAAACTAGGACAGGAATGGAAGTTTATGGAATTCTCCCAAAAGCTAATGACAACGGGTCGAATAGTGTTAATACCACGAAAGGTGCTCTTTCCGACCCGAATAACTGGAGGGCCCATAAGTCCTAAATGAGAGCTATCGTATTGCTTTCCAGCATTATTGCTAGAGAAATAAGGCTTTGCTGAATAAAAGGCTTGAATTCATCAAAAGGCTTCTTGAAGAAAAGAAAAAATTTCAGATATCTCTAGAAATATCCAATTGCGATAGAAAGGGTTAATTCGAAGGGACTATGGTGCGATTATTGCAATTGATTTTTCAAAGGCGCTTGACACCATAATGCATGGGCATTATTAAAGACAATAAAAAGAATCTTACCCAAAAACTTATTCACTCCCATTAGAGCTCTTTTAATTCAATCCAACGTCAACGATAGCTATTGGGAATATGAACATGATCCCATTACCTTAAACGGAGCTGTCGCCACGGGGCCCTACGGCACCTCTGCTTTGTGGCAGGCCCAAAAATTCTTAGTGAGTAGAGTCAAAAATTGAAAGGGTTTGGCATTGATTTTGCTCCGATAGACATATTTATTGACATGTACGCAGATGACATTACCCTTTTTTGTAAGCTTGTCGGAATCACAACTTTTAAAAAGCATAGACATTGTGATCAAATATCTTCTAAAATTGCAAAAGATCAGGTCTCCGCATTACTACAAAAATCTGTTATCATTCCGCTGGGGGATTGGATTCCATTCATGGTCCAAGGTGTCGCCCTTATTTGTGTGTAAAAGATACCGTTGAAATTTGGGATATCATGGAGTCGAATGGTCCTACAAGTCTCAATTGGACTTTGTTACAAACCGTGTGACCAGACAAATTTTTCTTCGGGAAAATTCAGCATCCAAGAAAAAATTGATCTGTACAATTTCCTCGTTATCCCTGCTGTCCTCTACAGTTTCTACTGCAGTTCCCTGGATGCTAAAAAAGGCTGTTTAGAAGAAGACAAGTGGCTAAGCATACTATTCCACAGAGCGTATCTGCCAGGTTTAAAGCGTCCAAACGTCATCTAGAGTATGATTGTCTTTATTACAGAAAACAATCCCAAGATTTACTCAAATGTCTTAACGGATCTCTCACAAACCCAGAGTTGAATGGAGGGCTCTATTTCTAACAGCCCGGTGTATACCTGTTAATGTTGGGACCACTTTTCTAACGACATAATTAGATTTTCTCCATCATTAGGAATAGTGCATAGTTTGATTTGCCGGGTAGTCTTATATTCCAATGTTAGACAACAATCGACATTATACGCCAGAACAGTAAAAAGAAGTTCTTTTTCCAAAACCTGGAGCTTCCAAATAGATTGGAACATATGGCATTAACGTCTGGCACCCTAACTATTCATAACTATCTTCGGATTCCTTTTAGGTGTGGAGATTCTTGTTTCTTTCAAACGGTCGGCAGACAAACACTTTGTTCCTGTCTCAACCCCTGGCACCTCAGAATGAACTATGGCCATAACACAAAATTGGAGGCCGAAAAAATTGCTGACTTGTATTTAAAAGACTTGGAATTGCCTGCATCGGGCAAAAGAGAATTTTTGTCTTCTACCTCCAAAATAGTTTACGGCAAACGCTTTACATTCCTGCCAAATTCAAGTTTCTACCAGAATGTGGTGTTTTTTTGATGCTCCGTCAAGTATTGTGGAAGAATATTATTCAATCATCCATGCCTTATCCCAGGCCCGCTCTAACCACTTTGGTGTCCCTAGGCAAGATTTTATGTGGCGCCCCCCCCCCCCCCCCCATGCATCGCAATAAATTCCACTGCTAGTTTACATATACTCACAACAAAACTGAATATCGTTGTTCTAGATATTGTTTATTAAATAAAGAAATAGCACATTTAAAAAACTAAGAAAATAATTAGGAAACAAATACACAAATAAACTAAAATGTATTAAATATAACAAAAATAGCTCATTTAAAGTATTAGATTTAAATACTCCTAAAATATAAACTGTAAACAATTGAAATAAATTAACGTATTAATACAATATAAATAAGACACTGCACAATAAGAAACCAGTTGTGCCCTGTTTTTTTTTACAAAGATTTAAATAAATATATAAAATAAATATATAAAAAGGTGATCTTATAATGACCTCTCGTGTTTAATTTTTTTGGTATGCTTTAGCTTAAAACTATTTTAAAACAACAAAAACCCCTCCTCATCTCACATAACTCCTACAGATTTACTCTCCTGTCTTTCTTGCAGCAAAGTCATCTATAATATCATCATATGATAACTGATTTGAGACCACATGGTTAGCTTATAATGCCAAGCCCACTGAGACGTTCTTGCATCATGGTAGATCTAAGATACGTTTTTATCAGTTTGAGCTTAGAGAAGCTTCTTTCAGCAGCAGCCACTGTAACAGGAAGAGTGGCAGAGATTCTCAAGGCAACCCACATGTTAGGATAAATTTCGACCAGCTTCTTCTCATGCAGGAAGGTCAAAAGTTCCATATTTGTCATTTTCTTTGATGGCAATGGTGGGAAATTCTGCATTTCCTTGTGCAAGTTCTGTGCCATCAATATCGGGCTGGCTGTCATGGGTCAAAGCGGTACTTAGAGTTTGACACTTCAGTAGCAGGTCCTCTTCTCCTAAGTTGGTGAAATCGAGGAGCACACCAAAGATTCTATTCACTTCTCCAAGATTCTGAAATCTTTCATCTAGTGAGGATGATGGCCGTATCCATGACCATATTAAAAAATGTGGTTTCCATTTTTCGTAGTGCATCATGGATGTGTTCATCTGGAGAATCATAGCTAAAGTGCTTTTTTGTGGTTCTCAAACGTTTTTATTTTGAGTTTAGCCTCCACGTTCATCTCTTCGCACATCTCCTTGCAGTTGTCTGTGCATCAGAAAATCCAGTGTTTCTGTAACTTGTGAGGGAATCTCTGGTTTTCTTCAGCAAGTCGACAGCTACATCAAACTGCATGGAGGGTGACTGCATTAGTTTACTGACATACTGGATCTTGCTGAGAATGTCGTACTATAACTGTACAAATACAAAAGCGATAGGATCCAATCTCCTCAGCCAAAGACTGGGCTTCAACTCTCACCACAGTGTCTGCAGTTGTTTCCCTCACTTCCAGAAGAGCCTCCCTGACTGACCAGCTTGATACCTTACTGCTTCAATACTTTTTATTCTGCTTTCCCATCTGGTCTCGGCCCATGACTTTAGAGTTATTTTAAACATATTTTAGGAGGACATCCCACCTATGGGTGGAGGCTGAGAAGAGCTTAAATAACTTTGTTAATGCCCAAAGTAGCCAAGGGCATCTGGCGAGCTTTTTGCAGCATCAGCTACTACCAGATTTAAAGTGTGGGCACCACATGGGACAAAAAAAGCTCTTGAGTTCAGCTGAAGCAACTTTGCCTGAACACCTTTTTTTCCACCTCATATTGGCACCGTTGTCATAGGATTGGCCTCTACAGTCCTCAAATGGGATGTTAGTTCCTCTAACCTTTTTAGGATTAGAGATGACAAATGATCTCTAGTTGACTGCTCTGCAACAAGAAAGCCTAAGAAATGCTCCTTAACTTTAGGTATGTCTTCTTGTGACACTATCCTGATTATGGCAGAGAGCTGTTCCTTATGACTCAGATCAGGGGTACAATCTAAAATAATAGAGAAATATTTGATCTTTTGATATCCTTCACAATATGTTCTATTATTTTTGAACTGATGAGTCTATCAGTTCATTTTGTATTGTCTTTCCAAGATAATGAACATGGCTGCCAGCTCCATTTTCCACCCTACTAACATGCTGCTCCTCACTGGATCAAATTTGGCCATAAGCCCCACCTCTTTCAAAAAAAATTCCATTGTCTGGTTGATTTATGTGTCTTTGGAACCCCTAAACGACATGTTTCTCTCAGCTAAGACTTAATTATTGCTACCAATCGATGTAGAACATCACGCCACATTTTTCTCTCAGCCTCAGCAAGTGTCATCTCATGTTTATCTATTGTGAACCCTTTCGCAATACGGACCTCCAAGTCCTTCCATGTTGCCATGTGAGCATTGGTGTTCCTGGCTATCCTCATGGACCTTGAGCAAGTGACTGCATTTTTCCAGTCCTTAGTCCTTCCGTATTCAGTTTGTACTCTCGTTTAAAAAAAGTTTGCAGCAGTAGCAGTGCAAGCTATCATCTTTTTAGAGTACATAAGCCAGCTCCTTCTGACTTTTTCTCCATTGACTAAGAGTCTGTTAAATGGTCATGTTGACATCTTCGCCCGTCCGTTTGTTTAGGAATGTGAAGCTGTTTTCTATTGAAATGGACCACCTTGAACCACTCATTCGTACCTTATCATTAAGGAGATGGCCATCAGCCAGATCTATTGGAGTAGCAGAATGTGGGCTTGAAGCTGCTGCATCACTGCTGGTTTGTGTTGCTGAGGTGGAGATGGAGGCAACAGGAAGAGTGCTTATGAGGCTGCCTCACTACTGGGTTGTGTTGCTGAGTGGAGGCGACAGCAGGACTTGCAAGGGTGGGACTGAGGAATCTCACAGTGCATCTGAGAGAGAAGCTGATCTAATAATAAACACTTGATTTCAGACTAAAATAATATAAATGACAATTATAGACAATATGACTACACACCAACATATAGACTTACATACTATAATATGTTATGAAAGGAGAGGAATTAATAGCATTTTGATCAGTGTGGGCACTTTCCGCTCATTATTCCGCTCTTCCACTCTGACGGAGGAGCAATTGGTGAGCGGATGCATCTTTGTGGAAGTGAGCGGAATCTGGGAGCGGACCCTCTAAAATTAACTTCCGCTCATCCGCTCACATAAAAAGTTTCCGTTATTAAAAAGGATTACTCATAAAAAAGACTACTTTTTTCTCGCTTTTTTGCTCTAAATGTATGCCTCTAACGTGGCTGGACTAAAAGGTGCGCCAGAAATGTTTATTCTTTGTCTAGACACGTGCAGCAGTGTTGCCACGCGTAGCCACTCAGTTCACGTCGTCAGTTATTGTGTATACGCAGAGAGAATAAGTGACAATCATCCTTTCTTAATATATAAAATGTGTACCCCCGTCATAACAAAGAGGTTGCGTTCATGGTCCCATATAGAAATTTCATTTTAATATCAGAAGAGAGAGAAAAGTTACATTATTATATATATACTTTTCTCTTTCTTTCTAAATATAAAAGAGATAAAATTATCTTTGTTATAATTATTAATAATTACTTCATGTAGTATTATAATCCATCTGAAAAAATGACGTCATAACACATAGTTAATGATTCATTAATGCTATATGGGACCCTACTTAGTACCAGCTTAGTACTTACCTCGCGTACCAAGTTTTGTCTCTCTCTCTGGCACTCTCTTATTCTCTCTGGTATACGTTTTGTGTTCGTGTGTGTTCATTGTCTGACGGTCAGTCTGAGTCAGCATACTTTACTTTTTCGTTTTTCTACGAATCACGAGTCATGGATAAGTTTGTGACCCGACCCGACCTCTGAGCGGAGAGAGAAGCTACAGGTTAGTAATTGAATATTTAATTGCTATTCATTATTTAAGTACCTTTTAAATTTTATAAAATTAATCTTATTCTTATTCATCTGAATAAATGCGTGAGCAGTGTGACAAGGACATAAAAAGTTTATGTTAATTTTCAATTAATACTTTGTTATTGAAAAGGAGCAGCATGGACCTGGAGGTGACGACCCCATCTCCCAGGACGTCTTCAGCAGCCCTGTGGCCACTGGCAGTGTGGAGGAGGTGGACGCCAGCCAGCAGACACTGTGGTCTTGAGACAGAGCCAGGACACCCAGGATCTCAGGATCAGGCCTTGAGGCAGCATGACATGGATGAGATGGAGGCCAGCCAGGAGGATGCTAGCGAGAAGATCCTGAATGAATCCCAGGCCTGGAACAGGAGGCCCATCAAGGCCTCCATGGAGGTTACAAGGGACATTTTCCCCCCAGAACCACAGGTAGGCCTGGATGGAGCTTTTCATCAAGTACAACACGCTGCTCCCCAGCTCTGCTATTCCGCCAACCTGAGCGGAAGAGCGGAATGAAGTGAGCGGACAGCAGTACTCAAAAATGAGCGAATGAGCGGGAGGGATCAGTTGCCCAAATGAGCGGATGAGCGGTGAGCGGACAGCAAAAAGTGAGTGGTGCCCACCACTGCTTTTGATTACTATTACAAACTGGGAAATGTGAGCCAAACAGATCTCAGAATATAAACAATTTAACATTGTCACGGCTGCTGAACAAATCTAATATTTGCACATTTACCTGAGGATGGTAAGGTGGTAGTAGTTACATTAATATTAGTTTCCTTCCATAACATAAGAGGACATTAAAACTAATAGTTAGTGCTAACTATTTCATGTATACCATATTTATACTATGTTATGCTAATGTTAATACCGTTATCAATCAATGTTCTGCAACAGAAAATAATATGACATCATCTTTCCTGTAAAATTACCTCTTTCTTTGTCGCGTTTTTCATCCTCTTCTTTCTTTTTTTCCTCCCCTGGCACCAGACAGTTTTGACATGTTTAGAGTTGTTTACGTATCAAAAAACGACCATCCACCCAAGTAAACTACACAAAGTGACTGATACTGCGACGGGAAAAATGACTTCACAATTTTAAGCAAAGAAAGAAAACTAGTTAATAAGCCTGTCCACCCATTAATGCTGATTGGAAAGATATGTTCCCAGAGCTTAAAAAGCGTTATTACAACATAACCTAAGGCAATTTCAACTTCAAACAGATTACTGGTTTTTAACAGCTTTACCTACATGAGATAGTTTATATAAAAAAAAGAAAATGTACATTTCGTTTTTAGCAATGTTGACAGCATATAATATAAAAATTAGGGTGAATTTTCTACACAGATAATTCTCGCATTAATGGGTTAAATTCTATACATCCTTAACAACAATTTATTTGAGTAACGTTGGATAATTATCAACCCTAATGGAATCTGTCGGGATCTTAGAAAATATCATTATTTTTATCTACTACCTATAAGCTTTGCTAAACATTTAAATTGGCGCCCCCTGGTGGACGGCGCCCTTAGCATTTGCCTATACTGCTATGCACGGCCCGGCCCTGCTTCTCCATTGTCCTGTTCTACGTATCTAAGAGACTTTGTTCTTCTAAATGTTTCCTGGAATAACTGGAAAACTGATCGCTCCCATAATTCTCTTCGATTAAATCTAATCTACGGACAGCATCTTCGAGAACAAAAGCAATTGAGTTTGCTCTTTCAAGTTGCAAAAGCTATATCGCAGAGCGTTTATCTTTGAGGAACTTATTCAAGAGGGAGACCTAAAATCCATGTCTTATCAGCAGCAGCTCGGTACATGGCGCTCTCCATCAAGATTCCAGAGGATTCAAACTGGAGATTTGCGAGTGACATAGTCGGTACTTTCCCTCCTGTTCCGAGAGGACCTCTCACCATCTAAGTTTTTAAGTACGATTTTACAAAAACAGTTTAGTTCTTAATTAAATGAAACTATTTATTCCTAAGCATGTAATGTTATCTTAATACCAATTAATTTCAACTTTGTTTTATAAAGTGATTGTACTTTTATGTGACCGTATAATGTTTTGTATTGACTTTATTTAGTGTATAAATTTTAAAATATAATGTTATTTATATTTAGTATATATGCATTTACCCTAAGTTCAATAAAGTCTAATTACGAATAAAGAATAATAAAAATATTTTTACCCGGAAAAAAATCGCACCAACAACTAATTATACAAAATATGCAAATAATAATAACATCATAAAATATACGATATGGAATACTGATGAAGAAGCATTCGAGCTATTACAGCTGTTAGAAAGCTACTTGGGACTGTGTCGCTGAGTGGAGATACATGGCTTCTGGTAGCGAAGCGATTTCCCTCCAGGGTCCGGATCCTGTATACTGTATAATGGACTTGACCGGTGATATTGTTGGGACCTTAAATAAATAAAAAGGTTTTATTGATCACTAAATTTGGAACTATTTATGTCTTAAAATATAAAAGCTCGAACTCCAATACAATCTCGGAGTGATCTACAATTAGGAAGCTTAAAACGAAGTCCAAGCTAAATTATAGTCAAGTCCAGATATATTTGTGTACAAAAATAACATAATACCGAAATCCTGGAATCTGTCACTTGAAATAATTTTTTAAAGCATAAAAATCAAGATTTAAGTCAGATTTAAACTAATGGGGGACGTAGTTAGAATTTTCATTAGGGTTTTGAGAAGACATCCTCCTTTCTGTTGTTTTGGTATTAAATTCAATTTTATCTATGTGTTTAATCTTTTGCTTATGAATGTGCGTCAGGTGGACAGTTAATCTGACTTTTTTAAAAGGTCCGTTTTGGGTTTGTTTCTTTTATTTTATAATTTTATGGTTTGGGATTGACTTTTTTAGAGTGTCAAATAGGTAACTGTAATGTGTAGAGATTTTCCTTAAAATTAATTGTTTATTGCTTACATACATTTGTTGAGTATCCTCCAATTAAGTATAGTTCATCCTCACTCAGCGAGGCCATGGCAGCCCGTGTAAGTGACTGAGTAGACTTGGCCCAAAAATATTTTACTTAAAATAGGATCAAAGATCTCAGTGACGTTTAGGGGTCTGCCTTCCTGGTTTTCCCCTCCGGTAATGATTACTCTTCCCTTGTAAAGACCACAGGAGTGATGCTTGCGAGCAATGTTTAGCTCAGGGCCAGCCTCCCATCTGCCAGAGTTCCACTTAAAAATGAAGATTCTGGGGGAAACTCTACCTGAAATCAGTATTGTTGATATGATATTAAAAGCTTATGAGCTCTCTCTCTCTCGATGACTTTACCTTCTATTTCTCCACCAATGATCATTGTTGTATTGCCGCCGCCAATCTGAAGTGCGCAGTGATGGGCGATACCTGTAATTTATAATAATAAGGGGTTCAAAGTTCTTGTCGGATCGCTGCATTTTCTAATTCCCTTAATTGCAAAAATATATACAGTCCAAACTTGTCTATAGTGGCCCAATCAAGGGAACCCCCCCCCCCCCCCCAAAAAAAAAAAAGAACTGATAGCGATATTATTAATACACTGGCACCTGTGTGTCTCTATTGTTTATATTTACATCAGGTGTTCAGTAATGTTTTATATATAATAATAAAATAATATTAGTGTACTTCTGTGATCTAGTGTTGTGTCTTATCGGTCCAATACGGCTTCCGCCGCAAATTACCTATATAGCTATATAGCGTACGGTAATTGTTAGAGACAGGTGGCCGCTAGTCACAGAAGGTGTTAGTACTATTTTTTCTTTTGTAGGAAGAATTTGGGTGGTCGCTATGGACAAGTGACTGCTATGGACAGGTGACCGCATACAAAGGTTTTATACAAAAATGTTATAACATACTGGTTGAAATGAGATTCTTATTCGTGCACAATTAAAAAAGTCCATCTGATTTATGGCCTACTATTTAAGAGAACGCGGGTATGTCATTCCGGACCGTTTTGGCTGAATGCCACCCCTGATAATAATTATTATGGTAGATCCGGTCAACTCAACCATTCACATAACTATTTTTCTTGCTTGCTCAAATATCATGAAATATAAAGTTATTCTTCAATAAATATTTTGAAAAGCTCGTAAATGTGCTGTTGATTGTTCAAGGTTCCTTAAGCAGAAAATATTTTTCCTTCTCTTACCATAGGGTAAACTTGGACCGGACGTCCATTGTTGCCCCGGAAAATGTCCGAATCCCCATCAGGCATTTCTTCCAGGGAGTAGATGTGCTTGCCTCCCGTGATCATGAAGCTGGTTGGGGAGAGTTGAACCCTGGAGCCCCCGGTTTCGTACTGCCTGAACATGGAGGACAGCTTTTCCCAACGACCTTCCAGATAAAAGAAATATAGTTGATTTATAAATTAATAAAACGAGGGGTATTGCTAAGAATGCAAATCTGGAGCTTAGTCTTGGTGGTTACATATTCTATGAATGTTTTTGGCCGTGAAAAAGAGAGAGGGGTAAAGAGAGGGATAGAAGGAAAGACAGAGGGAGAGAGAGAGAAGTAGAAAGAAAAAGTGAGAGATAAACTTCTCTCTCTCTCTACCTTTCCTTCTATCCCTCTCTTTACCCTCTCTCTTTTCACGGCCAAAAACAGTCATAGAATATGTAAGCACCAGGACTAAGCTCCAGATTTCCATTCCTGGGTATTGCCTTTGATAAGAAAAGGCAGTTCACGCAAACTACGAATATTTTTTTTCAGTTGGTAACTCACTTTATTTTTCTTGCTCTACGTCTAATCGTACAAGCGATAATCCATTATTGCCAGTTATGATGAAACAAAAGAGTCATTTTTCTTGAATTTGAGGAGTTTGTTTTTTCAATTGTTATACTTAATAATAATATATGATATTTTAGGAGTTCATTGAAAGAATTTGAAAATAATATGTATCCTTGAGAATGGAACACTTGTTTCGATATTCTTCACTCTGAATTGGTGTTCATTCCTCAATAGCAGCTGGTAGGGAAGTGACAGTTTGTTGAAATATACCAACTGCTTTTAAGATAATTCACTCTCCTTTTCTATCAACCAATCACGTTTTTTAGAGTACCATTTTTCTTATCTTGCTAACCGTTTTACCGACCTGATATAAAAAGAGAAAAACATGTAACAGCTGTTGATTGAAATACGGCAATCAACGTAGATAAATCTTACTCGCCATAAAATATAACTAAGAAATCAATTTTATTTGATATCCAGTCTTACAAACTAGCGGCTACAAGGGGAGCTTTGAGCCTTCTTCTAAAAAGAGTTAAAGAAATAGAAAGAGAGAGACGAGTGAATCAGGGAAGAATGAATATTTATATATGCCGATAATGAGTCATCCGTCCGACTATCAGACGTAGGCAAAAGATAAAAGGGAGTTGAAGAACAAAAATAATAATGTTTAAACGTGAGTTTGCAAGAACGTTCTTTTTGTTTTCCCTTGCAATCGCCAACTATGGATAAAATGCATTATATTTTATATTCTTAATACTTTGAGTGTATATCAAATAAGGCCCTTGAATTCACATTAATTGTATGCAAAATTTCGTTCAAGACACTGAAATGAAGAATCATGAAGGAAGCAGAGGAACGTTATTTAGGCCTTTGGGAATATAAATCCTTGTGTAATTAAAAAGAAAGTTTGATGAATAAATACTCAGGAACGACATAATACTATATGCATTATCATTTTGAATAAGATGCGCTTCGCTTCTTTGCCATCCTTGTCAAAAGCTGCATTTCCCATGAAAAAAGTACAATTAAATATTCTTGTTTGTGTATTTAAATAAATTAAGTTTCTAAGATGGAGCCTTGGGAAAAAATAGATGATACTTTACTTGTATATATTTATTTTCTTATATGAAGAAAATACAGGGTGATTCGTTAAAAGCTTGACATTTTATAATTTATTGCTGGAGAGAGATTTATATTTGTACATCTCGTAATATTAAACTTATGATATAAAATATTATACTTTGCAGAGAATGTATTTAAATATTAGGAATGAATGTACCCTTTAGTCTCAAAATTCGTACTGGGACTAGTAAAAAGGGATCAACAACAAACTTAAATCACGAAACCTTTCATTCATTGGGGGTAAAATTTAAGAAATTGAATATATATTTAACTTTTTATTCTCTTCATGATTTACTATAGAAAATGACAAACATATACACACGAAAGGTTTATTTTTCTAGCAGCGAAAAAATAAATACTGCTTTCTTGATCTCCTTTCTAGCTATTTGTTTATGGAGCTGTCTTGAAATAACATCACTGATGTTCAGTCGTACACCAAATATGAGCTAATTAAAAGTTCAAATACTCGTGTAATTAATTGAGTATACGAGATGTTAAATCTTTTTCGGAAACCTTATTTATTTCAATTTTTCAGTTTATAAAATCATTAGGACATAATTCCATTAAAAGCCATGGAAAATTATTTATGACTAATTATATAGATACAAAATTAAGGGTTATTGAGCGAATTTTAAATATTCAACAATTTTGTTCAAACTTTCACAAGATGATATACAGGCGCGTTTTTTTAAAATCAAAGCACTTTTCTTTCATTGAAAAATTTCCAATTGAAAATGTGATGAATCTTATATTAACAAGTAAAGTGTTATGTTTAATTATATTTTTTTTTGTTGAAGAACGAACAATGACGTTATAAGATTTTGAATTAGAAATAGGAATCAAATAAATATCTAAAATATACTTTTTTGACTCCTACAACAATAGAAAGTCTTCATTTAGATATTTTTTTTGTACAGAATCCAGTTCAGGGTCACCATTTCAATTTCAAATATTTTTTGCGCAACTATTCTATTTATCCAGAAAGTCCATGCGCCAATCATTCATTGGTCCCCAAGTACAATGACTATAGTAATACAAGCACAATACCGTCTTGTGTGTAAAAGTAAGACCGCCACTACATAATTGCTCTGCCAGACGCTGGATCATGGATATGGACACACCAATTGATAGTCGTCTATGGCCACCTGACAATATCTCGCGAAACATTGCTATACCGCGGCGGAGCGGTTGAAAAACACAGATCTATTGGCAGTGAGGTATACTTCCTGATGGGATGTGTCGATATCTCAAATCCAAAAGCAGAGCTGGAACACCAATATCAGTTGTTAGGAGCAAATTGGGCTCAATTGGTAGATTTCAAGAAAAAAATCTACCGTCGATCTTCATTTGGATGTGATGCTATAAGAAAATCATTATTCAAAATCAGAATCCATTTATCTTATATCGCCTATCAATTTTATGGAGGGCAATTTATTAGAAAGAGACAACTTTTTACTCATATGGGGAGAACTTCTTGTCTTATAATTTATTATTTTTAGAGATATTTTATTATTATTATTACTCTTTATCACTCCTTCATTCCTCAATGAACTAAAAAGGCATGGAATCCTCCTAAGGCACAATCAATGAAGAATATAAGCAAGAGCCTTATCGACAGCTCAAGTTCTTTTCCCTATTAAGTTCCTTAATATTAGGACTAGATTTATCCAAAGTATTCATATCTATGATGACTTTTTTATACATACATACTATGTCTTATCAAAGAAGTTTGACGTCTTATTACTCAATAATAATCAATGGTATAGCATGCTAAGGATTTGAATTTATTCTTAGGACATATTTAAAGGCACAACTCTCCTGTTAAAATATATTAAAATGTTAAAAAAAAAAATGTAAAAACATTTAAAGAAATGTTGCAACAAACATTATTCCCTGAGGTTTCTTTGTTGTCGATAAGAAGACAAAAAAACAAGAACCAGAAAACTATAAGTGAAACAATAAACTACTCAAAAATGGTTTATAAGTATGAAATAATCGAAATTAAGTCATTGTTACCCTATTTACATATTATCTAAATACTTGTATATACCTAATCCTTATTATTTACCTTCTTATGTACAAGCCTCTTGTATAAATACATCTGTCATCTTTACACCTTAACATGGCCAGTGCCTTATAGTAGGAGAGTCTGGACGAGAGACTGATGAGTCATAACATAAAGCTGACAAAAACCTATAACAAACAAATTTCATATCATATATTTATAGGTGTTTGGATTTCTTAGCAAACTTAATATTATTTTTATACATCAAAGGGGATATATTTTAATGTAAAAAGATGACAATTGATTTTGAATTTGATATCAATTGCATTATTTGTATGATTTTGCCACTAATTTGAGCAGAAATAGGATTTTTTTTTTTTTTTTTTTTACAACCGAAAGTGTTGAATGTTATTTTATATTATGTATTGTAACAACAAAATTTAGTATATTCTAATGTCGTATCTAGGTGGCATATACTCACAACCTATTATTAGAAACCTTTTTTGTTTTTATATCTATAGGATCAATCATCCAACATATGTTTCTCGTAATACTTTACCCAGAATAAAAGCAACAAATGATCGTTCCGGAGTCCAATCAGTTTCAAGAGTAGAATGAGACTATTGGCAGTAGCCTCTACTCTTGAATTGTGCGATGTACGATAAGATTCCTTTAGACATTAGTTTTCTCCGATGGCAGTATGTGGGATATGTATTCTTGGACTCCGGAAGGACCATTTAATGCTTATATCGTTAGTAAAGTATTACGAGATACCTATTTTGATAATTGATCCTATAGATATAAAAACAAAAAGATTTCGTGATTGATGAAGGCCAGCCCAGATAACGAATAGAATTAGAAATGCAATAATATGGTTATTCAACATATAAATCTGCTGAAAATAGTGGCAAATTTTTTCAAAGATAAAGATAACCCCTATGTCTCTTCTCTAGTGGAAATTTTGGATCTAAAGTTAAAAAAAGTATCCTACTTTCCGTAGACAAGTGGACTGTATTAGTATGAAACAACAAAAAGCGGAATTAATGTCACTAACCTATCAACGTCTTCGTAGCATTGGCGATACTGCTGATCTTCAAGAATTGGATTTGGAAGGATGGTATGCAATGCTTACAATAATGCTTGTATAAATGACGAGCTAAAAGACGAAATGCTCACGGCAAAGGAATATTCCCTCTCCAATATTCTCGAAGTTATTGATCGTTATGAATCAGTACTGGCGAATAAAAACTCTGTTCATAGCCAAAAAACATTCATATGCCCTAATAAGGGATAAAAAAAAACAAAAAAACTTCATAATTAATCTCATGAACCCTCAGTCAAAGAGATCATTTGCTTCAGATGCGGTTCAAAATCTCATAAAGCCAATAAATGCAATTTGAATCTAACAACACAGTGAATTTTTTTTAAAAGTTGGGACATCTGAGCAAGGTGTGCAATATTTGGAAAAGAACATGACGCCAGCGTATGCGGGTGAATTACATCGCATCAAACTAAACATCTAGAGCACAAATAATTGTCCAATCTATTAATGATAAAATTACATTTACGTTTAATGTCTTACCTGACTCGGGAGCTACAGCACCTCTCATATCATTTGACTTAGGTCAAAAAATACAGACTTCCTATAAGCAAAACTTTTTTCCCTACAGTTTTCAATGCTTGAAGACAACGAATACAATGTCTTGGGAGTACGGAATTCAATATACTATATTATGGAAATAAAACTCGTGTTCATGCAGCAGTGATTGGCGATATGAAAAATGATATTCTATTAGATTGGAAAACATTAATTAATTTGGACATTCTTCATCCCTCTTTTCCACTTCCTATACACTCTAAATATTCGTCTACGTTAAAATATCTAAAGCCATCACAAATTGAAAAGAGAGATATTCTTAATCAACGTTTGCGTCGCTTTAAAGAAAAAACGTCCGATTTTATCTTCAATCTACAATGGTATAAAGGTAAAGCACATGCAATAGCAGATACTTTATCTCGCACACAAGCTTTTTTGGATGGAAAACATCAGACACAATTGCCAGAACAACATCCTGCTCGTCAAATATCATCCATATGGGCCAATATTAGTTACCATAATGGTCTACTGATATATGACGATAAAATATTATGTAAAAGCATAAAACCTTTTTTTAAACAATAACATGTCATTTCCTTCGTTTCTAAAGTAGTATAAAAAGCAAAAAATGTTTTCAATTACAATATACACATCTCGTAGTTTGAAGTAATCATAAAAATAGTGTTTTCCTTGCTACCCTGGTCCGTAGAAGCTCTAAGGGCCGGAGAAGAACACGTTTACTCATAGATCATTGCGAGTCCAAGCCTGCAGCCAATCAAAAGGTTTCATCTGTGTATTAAGTGTCCATGCTCCAATCCCGCTGCTCAAGTCTGCAAATTACTCATTAATAAACATGTGTACTTTAACTCATTCAGGTCTTTTGAGGCCTTGTCCCTTTGTGTATGCACTTGAATAAAAAGCTCTACAAGCGTATATAATTTCAAAATTGTCTATGTAACATTCCTTTTGAATGATGTTCTTTACAACAAATTAATTAAAAATGTAAGTATATGAAGGATATGAAAAAGTCCAGGAGACAAAGGCATGAAGGAATAAAGGGCGAATCATCAAAGCAACATGGTGGAATTTAGGATGTTGTATGTATAATTGTAGATTTCCTTTTTTCCATTTTGTCCTTTTTTACATGTGTACAAAGTAGCCTTGGAGTATTAACGATACATTTACTATAAAAATAACAACCAAATATACCAAATAAGAGGTCTGTTCAAAAATAAATGATATTCATATTGCATTTTCGAAATGTTTTCTTCCTAAAAATGGTGCTTTCACAAGCTCAAGAATGGTATGTTTATTAATGAATTAATTATATTTTTATTGTATTTTTAATAAATTTACCCCTGAGACTGGGATGTCTTTCTTGCTCGATGGATTAAGCACTTAAATGAATCAGTATTGAAGTCTTAAGCACTATTGAAGTTTAGTTTTTCCAATTGCTCAATTTTTTAATGACAAAAAAAATCTTAAAAATGATTTAATTAGCTTTTATAAATTGTCTTTTTCATTCATTTTTGTAAGAAGAGTTCGAACCATGGCCTGGAACGGTTCATCACTCTGGGCCGTCTCATCACTAGGAAAGTGTTTGTATATATATATATATACTCATATATATATATATATATATATATATACATATTAGTCGCATTATGAATCAGTGAGAATTTAATTTTGATTATAATAATTATTTAGTATGAAACTTATATACACATATTTTGTTTAATAAATAATAAAAATGTAGTCCCAATTATAAAGAATATAACTTTTATTTCCATTTTTAAAGTCCATGCAAATTTTAATTTACTATACATATATTTGATGTTCGCTCGGAATAATACAAGAGTAGGTGTACAAAAGTAGGAGCTGTTTTAGCCGTATTCAACCAACTCCTAATTTTTGTAGGAGATCTTAATAAATTTGCGTATATACATTTTTATCTTTCTAACTATTATGGAAATCATAATGTAGTATGAAGCAATACAAAGATTGGACATAAACTACAAAAGTCTAATGGGTTTAGATCAAAAATTCGTTCATGTAAAACCAAAAATGTTAAGGTTTTTGTCGAATTGAGGCCGAATCTTAGATTCATGGTGGAATCGAATATTTTTATACTTTAACCATGTTGTTAATTACACTATGTAACAAAATTAACGTCTTTGTTTGCCCCTAGGCTGAAATTCCTAATTTGAGTCCCATTTTTTACGTAGATTCCAAAAATGCCACTTAAAATTTCGTCCGAAAAAAGGTTTTGCCTTTATGATCTTTTTTTGAAAATCATGATTTTCAGCATTTCTAATGGTTCAGGCCCAATTATCTTCGTACAAAGTAAGAATAACCACAAAAATGTCAGTACTACTATTTTTTTATTACTATATCTGTGCATTTCAAATCCGTTTTTATAATTTATATATCTTTCGTACTAATCGAAAAAATCGGCTTTATATTTCAAAAAGTTGACCATATTTTAGGGTTCATTTTAAGCGGCGATATATTTTTTGTTTCGAGTCTATTGACTATAATCAATATGTAATATATTTTTGGTATATGTCAATGCATTTCAGAATAGTCTTTATAATTTCGATTTCGGCATGAAAGTAAAGAAAAGATTAATTTAGTAGGACGAAGTATTGATCATATTAAGTAACTACTTTTAGGTGATTCATTGAGGTTGCATTAAATATTATTGTGATTTGTTACGAAGAAAAAAACAGGTTTGCCTTTTTATTTGCAAGTTCCTTAAATAATTTCATTACAATATTGGAATGCAATTTTCCAAATCACAGTAACTCTCTAAAAAATAAAATTATTTTTGATACTTGTAAATAATTATATGTAAATAAAAGGCAAACCTGTTTTTTTTCTTCGTAACAAATCACAATAATATTTAATGCAACCTCAATGAATTACCAAAAAGTAGTTACTTAATATGATCTATACTTCGTCCTACTAAATTGATCTTTTCTTTACTTTCATGCCAGATATAATGCCAAATTATAAAAACTATTCTGAAATGCATTGGTATATACCAAAATATATTACATATTGATTATAGTCAATAGACTCAAAACAAAAAAATATACCCGCTTAAATAGAACACTAAAAAATGATCAACTTTTTGCAATATAAAGCCTATTTTTTGAATAGTACGAAAGATACTGAAATTTTTTCTCTCTCTCTCTCTTTTTTTCACGGCCAAAAACAGTCATAAAATCGGTAAGCACTAAGGCTAAGCTCCAGATTTCCATTCCTACCTATTATCACCTATTGTTTAAATACATTGTTTCTTGGCTACAGGGCTTATAATTTAACACGTGGGATTTAAAAATAACAATTACGAATACATAACACTAAGTCTCAAAATATGAACTATCACATTAAATAAATAAAAAAACCCACCCATATGAAACTAACATAAAATCAACTTTTGAATTTCTTATGTATGTACAGTTCATAATCATTCGAGGACTTTGAAGAAAGGGAGGCGATGGACATAATTTCGAAGAGGTCTTTGATTGTTTTTTATAAGCCACGCGTTTGCCGATACACAGACCCTAACCTAGGATATATTAGTCGGGATGACATTCACAAAACCCTTCATGTATTGAGGGATATTTTCAGTAAATAAATTGTCGCGCAACATTTAAGGAGTTAAAATGGCTGCCTCACTTGTCTATGAAATAATAATTTAGATGTCTGAGGAAGGGAAAAAAGGAATTCTGCAATAAATGTCCAGTGAATTTATCGTCTTTTGTTATGTTTCATAAAAAGAGTTCCTTAAAATGACGTCAATGGACTATTGTCCTTTCCTCTCTTTTTCTCCTTAAGCCATGGTATTTAAGCTTTGACTGCTCAAGGGATATTAATAATACTTCCTTCCTTCTCCTCATTGTTTCAACAGCTGCCCACTCCGACATTGCTTTTCCCTTTTTTGTTTAGTCTATTGTGCATCTTGTTATGGTGTAGATTGGTGTATTTTTAGATAAATAAATAAACAAATGTCATGAATCAACGATTTAAAGATTCATTGCAGATGTCACGCAGGGATCATATCAATCTCAATTTAATAAAACAATATTTTCCGTATGAAAATGGAGGCCATAAGCCTTGAGGAAAATATGGTTATAGGAGAGAAAATAGGTTGTCATTAAGTTAATGTCAAACTTCAACGGTGAGAACCCCCAAAAAAAGTTTAAATGTTCTCTTTAGCAAAGAAATCCTATTGTAATTGTTTTCATTTAAATAACGACGATGCTTTATAAAATTTACATACATAAAAAGTGTTGAAAACAATTTTAAGTAGATGGAAATACATTATTCTGTTTTAAATATGTTATCCAGAAAGTCAGACAGAGACTCATAAAAGATATTACTTTTAAATGTTTGACAGGGGTACGCACTAATTAGTAAATATCTATCAAAGAAGAGCTATTCCATAACGCGGCCTAAATGAACGGAATAGTTAATTTTTTTATTTTCCACCAATATAGTTTTTATATATATGTAAAATTACAATTATGGGGAATAAATTGAAAAAAAAAAATTGAAAATATATACTATGATAATGATAATGATCCAACGGACCGCCCTCCTGATACTTCTTCATGGAGTAATAGGGGCAAAATGTCCTATGCAAAAGCTCTTGGTAAGAGAGAAAAGGCTTTATCAGAAGCCTCGAGAAATATTAATTTGAACTCATCGTTTAAATGGGATACTTTCGTCTTAACATTGACGGATTCAAATAGTGGTCGTGTTTTCAACAACATGAATATGAAACAAGTGATAGTATATAATGCTGCACTTTTCTTTGGCTTCACGGAGGAGGAAATTGCCGGTGCTCAGGCAAAGTTAGGCTTCGGATATGCCTCTTTTTATACAAATGAAAAAATAGATGTTCGGTCGAGAGTTAACCTTCTCAAAAAATGTTTCGTGACTGACGTAGAAGGGCCAGATGGTCAAATGAAATCCGTTAACATGAAGATTAAAGGAATGGACAATTTTGAACTTGATAGAAAAAACGATTTAAAATAACTGCGGTCAACACCTTTAAAAGGGTAAATGAAAAAAAGTTGAATGAATGGCTAAGTAAAATGGCTGATATTCATGAAGCCTCACCAGAATCTAACCCTGATGATCTGGACGCCGAAAAGAAGTTTAAAAATTACAAAACCGTTTGGAGAACGTCCAACTATAATTTTGAAGTAACTGCTAATTCAGCGCATTTGCCTCAAATTTTACCTGTAGATGGATGTCTAATTAACTTAAAATTCCCCGGAGTCCGACTGCAATGTCAAAGATGTTTTCAATTTGGGCATTCACGACAAAATTGTACGGGAAAACGGCTACAAATTGTTGAATACGAAAAAATTCTTCTCCAAAAAATAGCAGAGGTTCAAAAGCTTTCAAACGCTACAGATGAAAGTGCTGCACGTTGTGATGCTGGATCTGAAAATACGGATAATAATGATGCTATCAACAACGAAGTTATTGAAAAAACTATTCAAACGGAGAGCGATGGTGAAGAAGCTAATCTGGATGTGGGTAGGGTTTCAACTGGTTGTGATGTTAGGAGTGGGAGTGCAACCCATATAAGTGCCATCAACAATGAAATTAATGAGAACCCAAATCAAAAAGAGGACAATGCTGAAGACAATGAAGACACAGAAGGGTCAGTTGAAAAGTCTAGTCTACGCAATTCATCTGAAGAGGCTAGTCATTGTTCAAAAAACGCCGACACAAATGAACCCAAAAACGCAAATATTTCTCCAAATGTAAATGTTATCCCTGCAAACTCAAGGAAATTGGATCAGAAAATGGTTGATAGACGCAACCAAAGCCCACTAAACACTAGACGATCGAAGCTAGCTTCTTCACTTTCAATTTCGTCGGATAATATATTACCATCAAGGTCAAGATCAGGATCGCACTCAAAGAGAACAATGTCCGAGACAAATATCTCTCCGAACGGAAATCCCCATAAACATAAAAAATAATTATGACACTGACTGTCTTTTCTTTTAACGTAAACTCCCTCCAGAGTTTAAAAAGGAAATACGATTTGGCTCGATTTTTAAAATATCTTACTTTACCCGATATAGTCATTTTAACAGATACAAGGTGTTCCTTGGAAGGACATTTTTCAATTCCTGATTGCTACAAAGTTTTTTCATCGTTTAACCTATCAAATTTACACCCAAAAAGGGGTGTCTCCTTGTTAATTAAATCTACTCTTAATCCAAGTATTAGTTTTAGATGTTATGATGGAAATCTTATCAAGGCTCACTGTAACTATCAAAACTCAGTTTTTGATATAATAGGCATTTATGGACCGAATAAAGATGATCCAGAATTTTTTAAAGGTAAATTATTGTCGGTAATTTCGAAGAGGCCGACTATTGTTGGTGGAGATTTTAATATAAAAATAAATCAAGGAATACGTTGCCCATCAAAGTGTACCAACGATCATCCCCATGCAACAAAAGAATTGAAATCGATTATAACTTCTTATGGTTTCACTGATGTTGGCCATCATCAAAATAATCTTTCTCACACCTTCTTTTCAAGAGACAAGAACTCCAAAAAAGTATCCTCACGCATAGACTACTTCTTAATAAAAGGATTCACTAACGACTCGATAAAAGAATATAATGTTATTGACACACATTATCTGATCATAAAGCTTTAAGACTAAAAATTAACACTACAACTACAGAAAGAAGGAATAAAACATTATGGACCCTCAATCCAACTCTTTTAAATGACCCAGACACCGATGCACAAATAAAGAACATTATTTTAAGTTCTTTTAATAATTTGATCGAATTTAGTAATACATTTTCTATTGTAGAAAATATGTTTACTAAAATCAGAAAAATGTTGCGACACAAAGGATCTATACAAGCCACTAAAAAACGATTGGATCTCGCAAAACTAGAAGAAACTACGTCGGCAGACATGAGTACAGAAGAAAAGAAGTTCAGAGTTGATCAGTTATTTAGGGAAGCGGATCTGAATTATAGAAAAAAGCTGAGGCTTACCGAAATAAAAGATTTAAATAACTCAAGACTGGGCTGTATTCAAGAAATGAAGAGACGAAATACTAAAAAGAATTTATCTCTTTTTAAGCCAAATGGAGAAATTTCACAAGACGCGGAATATATTTGCGAGGAAATCAAACAATACTACTCCAAGTTGTATAGCTGCTTCGATTGTACACAAGAACATTGTTGTGCAAGGTGTATAGAAAATGGTCAACACTTTTGTGAAGATTGGAGATGTAAAGCTGATGATTCTGTAAAACTCAACGACAAAAACAAAGACATAATGGAGCAACATCTTACTGAAAATGAAATAGTGTATGCCATTGACAAGAACACAAAAATGAATAAATCTCCTGGACCATCGGGCTTTACTTTCGAGTTTTTCAAGAAATACTCGACGATTTTAGCTCCTATTCTTTTACGTTTTTACGAACAAGTTCTTGCCGTTGGATATTTTCCCGAATTTGCATCAACCGGAAGAATAGTTCTCATTCCTAAATCAAATAAAGATCCTAGACTTTTAAAAAATTTAAGACCCTTAACTATGCAAAATTCAATTTTTAAAATTTTTACATATGTTTTAGCCAATAGATTAAAAATCAGTTTGAAATCAATTTTACATCATGGCCAATATGGTTTTATTAAAGATAAGTTAATGGATAGTATACCTTTTACCTTACAGACGTTTTTAGAATCAAAGCAAGATGTATCACTTATGACAGTGGACTTCTCTAAAGCCTTTGATACTTTATCACATAAATTTATCATTCAAACATTATATAAGAAAGGTTTTGGCGATTTCATCATTAGAATGGTCGGTGCTACAATTGCCAAATCCAGAACAATTGTTCAGTATGGAACCGCAAGCGCTAGTTTTAACAATAGAAGAGGTGTTAGACAAGGAGATCCGTGTTCTTCTATACTTTTTATACTTTGTCTGGATTGTTTAATCGGGAGGATTCAATTGGATAAAAACATTGTTGGTTTTTCAGCTATACCTTTTCATACAAAATGTCTTTGTTATGCAGATGATATGACGATGATCTTTACTGGAAATCCTTTACAAACATTGAAATCATTTAAGCAAACCCTAAAGATTCTTAAAGTGTTCTCCATCTCATCTGGTCTTTGTGTAAACGCCGACAAAACTGAAATAATAAGTGGATATGGTGGCTTAATTGAAAAAGGATGGCCAGTTTTTAAAATTTCTCGAAATATTAATATTTTAGGATCTTGGATTGGAAACAATTCTACGGCTATGAATCTTCAAGACATAAAGGGTAAAGTTTCGAATGTGTGTGGCTTCTTCTCTAGACTCAGGCTTAATGTATGGGAGAAAATACAAGTTTGGAACAATTATATCGTCTCAAAAGTAATCCATCTTTTAAGAGTTACACCTTACGATGAAGAAACGTCCTGCATGATTAAGTATATGCAATTGACATTCCTCAATTTAGATAAAAAGAAAAACATATCGATGAAAAGACTTCACAATCCTCTACGATACGGTGGTCTATCTGTTGTAGATTTTGAAAATTTATGGAAATCTTTAAATACGTACTGGGTTCGAAATATGTGGACAGAGAAGGAACCACTGAGTCATTATCTCTCACAAATTTCTGGAGGAAAATATACTGAGAGAGCATATTTCGGACTGAGGGAGGTGCTGCAAAGATTATCGGAGTTTTCTGGACGATTGGAGAAGATCATAAAAGGAACCACCAGCACAATTAAATCGTATGAAAAGAGCCTTAGATGGGAGCTTCCTACAAGAGGCTCCATAAATTTCAAAGGAATAAATACAGTCGGACTTGACTTTGCTGCAGAAACGGCAGATTCCCCCTTGCTTCTAAATAAAATGGCTTTCAAGCAATTTCAGTCTATTTTTGGCTTGTACGAGTCTGTAGACAGACCTGCAGTACCAATCAGATTGCGTCTGGCTGAAACCTCTTCCTCCCAACTGCGGAAAATTTGTTTGAAGCCTACAATGGAACCTTTCATTAATTATTTAAGAAGACGTTGTATAAATGTTCCAGTGGCTAAAGCTATATGTGTGATAAAAAGTGATATGCTGTCGTCATCAGAAAAGTGGTTTAAATACCGTGTTCTCTCTGGTACACTCGAAGTGCGAGACAAATTTTTTACGCAAGATCATAGTAAATGTTCTTTTTGCCGTACGGAGAGTGAGTCCAGTGACCACTTTTTATATGACTGCACATATCTTGGTCCTTTATATAAATCTGTTTCAGATCTTTTAATCGACAATTTAAGTTTTTATCAACCTAAGAGAAGTGACTTTATAGCCTTTTATGTTGGACTCGATGAACGTTTTATAAATTCTATAATTACAAAAACACAGCATGTATTATATGCAAGGAGAAGTGCATCATGCACCGATATTTCGGGGATTTTATCAATGGTTAAACTCCACATTAAAGTTTTAAAGGATACATGTCGTAAGAAATGATGTTTTTACCCAAATGTTCTTTCGTTTTTTTTTTTTTTTTTTATTATTAATATGTCTATTGTTTGTTGTTTTGTTTGAAATATAAAATTATGCCTGTTGGCCAAGAAAAAAAAAAAAAAAAAAAAAAAAAAAAAGATCATTATAAGTATGTAACTTAAAAAATATAACCAAATAAGAAACTAAAAAACCATTATTTTAGTTCTTTAAATATTTTTGGCATTTAAAACTTATGCTAAAAAAAAATACTTAAAATATTACCATGACAGATTTTTTTTCTATTCCATGCGGTCAGAGAACACGAATTTCTTGTCGACATGTAATTTTCAGATCTAACTAAGTGGTTTTCACAGTGCTTCCGTGATAAAAAACGTTCTTCCGTTTGGTCGATTAGTAGAGGGAGTAAGTATTAAATTGACCTTTAGGCTATAAGTGCTTTTGAGTTAGAAGGGCATATTTAAAGCCCTCTTTCGAGATGAGATATCTTTATTTTATTTTTTGCTCTTTTAAAACATGAAAAAGCTTATGAAAATCCATATTTTAAATAAAAAAATACATAAATAAATTATCTTAAGCATAAGCTCCCGGCCAAAGTCTCACTCAGTAATTTTGGGCTTGAGCAGAACTTCCCACTTAAAGTTCTAATATTAAATTTTATAGAATTAAGGGGGGCATAGAGTATGTAGCTCGCAAATAAAGAACTTTTTAACCCCTAAGTGTTTTAAGTGGACAAATGAGAAAAAAGGGGCCTCCACTCTTTAAAGAAATGAGATGAGAGAAAGGATTTTGTACATGAGCTAAATATGAAGGGTTATATGGAAAGGAACAAAAAAAAAAACAATTAGGCATGGATTGCTGGACGTACTACTCGCAATGTAGTTCCCGCCTTCAACCCGAGAAGGGAAGAAGGCCAATATTGATATACTTCAAACGAAAATATTCTATGTTCGATCGGGTAATTTTTAAAGATTTTTTTTTTGTACAGTAGCATATTCACACTGCAACACCATCGGACCAAATAAAGAAAAAAATAACTTTATTATTTGACAATTTAATCACTTTTTCAAATGGTTGTGTTAATTGGGTTTCAGTATTTGTGATCGAAGAATTGATATGATTGGATATGGCAAGAGGTGTAACGAAGGTGAATGAGTAAATTGTGTAATTACAACGTCTGTCGCCCCATCTGGTGATGTAATTATATAAGAGACGGAGAGAGAGAGAGACGGAGATGAGTAAAGAGAAGGAGAGAATCTGCTACAGTGGACAATAAAATAGGACAACATAACATTGAATCAATTTGTTTAGCAGAGCTAAATTTTTCCTTAGTGTCTGTTATAGAAAATACGAATCACTTAATTACAATTTCATATTATGTTGAGCCATACTTTTTAGAGATATGAATGTTATGTCCCTGAGTCATGGTGATAGACACTCTCACGTCATGTATACTGTGTCTCTCTCTTTCCTTTTCTTTGTACATATTTCCTCCCTTTCAGACTGTGTTAATAAAGGAGTCTTCTAGTCATGACCCTCTACACGTGTCGTGCTTATTAATTAGTTCCTGCCGTGCAATCTCATTGGCGACGACTCTGGGATATTAATATACGTATTATATATTATCTCTAAAAGGTATCCCACACAAACAATGAATAGATCTACATTGTAGCAAGGAAGCTGTATAGCCGTCAAGGGGTTTTACTGATCAAAGGAGCACAATATTTTGCCTCCTTATAAACAGATTGTGAGTATCCTTAATTATGCTAGTAGACACTCGCAATAAAGGTGGTGACGTTAGCTTATTCTATCATTTAAGATAACAGGTTGTCAAAAATACTTTTCTAGATAAAGAATATTGTTGGTATAATTTGAAATAATCAATCTGAGGTCAAGCCTAAAATCACTTCTTTTGTCTGTCAGGTCAGTAAAAAAAAATGCACAGAAAGCAGCTGATTCCTGGTTTTCATATCTTAATGTCTCTAAAATTTGAAATATTTCATTATGCTGATACATATATTTGTCCTTAGAAAGTTCTCCGAAAATATCCTTTTTAGGTTGGCAATTGCTATTTAAAATATAAATACAAGAAATATGGTCGTAAATAATCTTCATATTTGGAATGTGATGTAAGAAACATATGTCTCTTTCTTATGGTATCCTTGGAGACCCATTGTCAGTTATTAATGCAATGCCCTTGATAATAATTTTTTAAAGATTAGTTAGAAAAATTATAATTGATTTTTCAAACTCAATCTTCAAAGGAAATACAGTGTTATGATGACATACTTAGACCCTAAAAGGAAGAAATCTATTTAAAGAAAAACTAAAATTCAATTCGTTTGATATAAATCAGATATAAAAGAATCAATTTATTTTAATCAAGATGCAAATGTTTTGGTAACACTATTTAGGTCTTTGTAAATCTCCATCTACTATCTTGAGCCATTCATAGTGTCCTTTTTTAGTCGCCTAAGCTCTTCAAGCAAAGAGGTCAGCATCACTCTGCCATGAATCCGTGGAAGGTCAGGTCAATCGTCCTCGCAGTAGGGGTTAGATAAGCGGATTTGGATTAAAAGATTCCCTTTGTCATCGTTTGAAAGTCGAGTTGAGTGGCTAACGAAATACGTAACTTTCTCTTCCATTTAGATTTTTTTCAAAACTTGTACTGAAATTCATGGAGTTAAATTATAAATTTGTATTATTATGTGATTTATTTGATTAATACTTTTGATAGTTTGTAACGATATCTGAGTGTAAGGATTCGTTCGTATTTGGTGTTACAATTTTAAACTAAAATAAGGAAATTATACAAAAAAGATTTTTATTTATTAAGTACTAATTTGTTAAGTAAATAGAATTTTTCATGGACGACATTTTATAAAAAAATACGGAAAATACTTTTAAAGAATACAACATTAAGTCTTGTAGAGGAGTAGAAGGCAAAAGTATGTTCAACTAAATTTGCAAATGCATTAGATTTTTCTTCTAAAAACCTGAAGAACAACAAAGAATAATTATGGATTTATTATTATTATACGGTACTTTGATATTTTATTGATTAAGTTATATTTTTTTATAATTTGACTGTTGTGGAAATTTGTGGTCATACAAGGAAAACAACACAAAAAGATTCATTTATGTTATTTCAAACAAAAATTCTTCTACTCGTTTATGCCAAATTGGTATTCTGTTTAGTTGGGGACCATTTAGAAGGAAAAAAACAACATACACACAATTGATTTTTTGTACCGAGGAACAACTTTATTCATATAATATTATATTGTTCACGAAAATACATTAAAAGACGTGTTGTTAACAATATAATCAATCAGAGGAGTAATTTTTTAGGTATAGGAACTCGAGTAGATCTATTTTATAAATAAAATATTGAGTTTAGAGGTAATCAAATTTATCTCTTCCTGGTACGGTCCTGTATAAAAGTAAATCAAATCTTTATTTTGCAATTGTATATTAAAAAATCATCAAATATAATTTTAGATATTTTTAAATTTCTGCCACATATCTGCACTCTAATAAAAAATGTCTCCAGCGAATTTCTGTAAAAACCCACAATCTTTCCTCCACTATAGTCCCATATATGCTACCAAATACCAATGTGTTGGTAAGTACTCTGTATTAAACCAATAGAGAGAGTGATTTAACATTTTAGATTTCAAACCTTGAATGAGTACATTTACTGGTGTCTCAGCCCGTAATCTTCCTTCCTCCTCTTTATCTAACTTAAAAATGATTTTTTCAATTTTTATCAACTAAAATATGTCGGAGTTCTTTATACTAATTAGTTTTATAAAATTGTAAAAACTATTTTTATGACCAAACTCCTTTTCTTAAAATTAACCCACTCATCTCTCTTGTTTTCATTTGCTGTAAAATCATTTATTTCATTAAAAACATCTCCAAGGCACACTATTCTCACCCCCCTTTAAAGAATTATTTAAAAGATAACCTTTGATTTCCAATAACTGGCTCCTGCCAGTTTATTTTTTGCAATACTAAGACCGCCATCTCTTTATTGACAGCACCGTCGTTCTGATTCCAAAAAGAACTAATGGTAACGGCTAAATCTAACACAGAGTGTGGTCCATTACTCTCTTCCCCCTCCACGGGACGTTCTAACTTTTTCAAATATCAGTAAGAAGAATTATTTTTTATAACAAGTTCTTTCACAATTAATTTCGTCCTCATTTTCAATTTTCTAGTGTTTGATGTAGAGTTTGAATGCCAAGATGGACATGTATACATTTGGATCACGTTTGTGACCAAATATTAGACTGCCCTCAAGGTGAAGATGAAAAAGACTGCTCTATAGTCAGAATGGTCATGCAATACAGGAAAGACTTTCCCCCCATATCAAAAGTACAAGATCGAACGCTTAGTATCGACGTCTCCTTTAAATTGAACTTCATCTACCGGATCAGAGAAATGACTCAACATTTGGAAATAGATTTCAGCCTTCGAATGTCTTGTCACGACAAACGCCTTGTATATTATCACTTGAATTCCAAGAAACCCAAGATCTTGACTTCAAAAGAAGTTCAATTTTTTGGATTCCCCCGATTATTTCAGCAATGCCTACGGCAAATCCAATTTTTTGTCTCGCAGAAGTCACTTACAATTGTCCATAATGTAAAAAGATGATGCTCAGCGTTTGTGAGCCCTTTAGCTTTAAATAATCAATGGTAGTCCCTGGAGCTCATGCAAGACTGATATTAAATGCCCACCACAATTTCCCATTTGACTGTCAATTTGATTTTCACGACTACCCCTTTGATATTCAGACTGCTATTTTATAGTGCCATTACCGAAAGAGATTCATGAGCGGGTGCAATCGAATATGAGAGAAAAGCAATTGTTTTCAAGAATTAATTAGATCTCAATTTTAAATCGGTTGTGTCAAATTTGGCTGGGGATACGAATAGTTCCGACGTGAGCATTAAAATTTATTTGATTCGTGTTATCTATCCATACATTATATCTATTTTCATTCCCTGCCTTTGCCTACAATGTATCCCTCTGTTGTTGTTCCTCTTGGGCCCTCGCTGCAATACCCTGACAATAAATGCAACCTCATAGTCATGATGTTGCAGCATTTCTATGAGGTCTCCCGTTCCTCCCGTCCACTACTACAACAAACTTGAGTACTGTCTTCTTCTCAATTAGCCAACCACTAACATGCATCATATCCTGGCAAC
>CP045893.1:24077756-24092815 GCA_013387185.1 Caligus rogercresseyi | reverse complement strand
GCAGCACCTTCGTTTTAACATACTAAATTATGACTGAATACTTCCATTTGTATTTATAAAAAGAACTTACTCCCTCTAACGATTGAAAACGAATACTATAATTAGGGGTACCACTCGTCTCACTCTTCCTATCTTGCATTAGGTGTGATATTATCCAGTACTAGCTATGTATTGACATTCATTTAAGCTTTTGGATTTCGTTTATGTATACGTAGAGAGGAGGAACGTCTCTTTTCTTTTCGTACTGCGTCTTTATATGTCTGGAGGATTTTAAGGAATGTTTTTCCTTTTTTATCTTCAAAAGTGTTTTAGTGCTCTCCATCTCACTTTTTCGGCCGCCCTTTTGGACTCCTTCCTTCCTCAACTCTCGGTTCGTGGATCGTTTCTGTCCAAGGATTGGTGGGTTTAAAAGCTAAGTTATGTTTTGATTTATGTTGTCTTGACGGAACTTTTCAAGAACAATATGATCCACCCAACCTCCCGATAAACCTCTTGATGACATAACAACGTTAGCATTAAATTCAGCCCCTTTATCATCTGCCATCTATTAAAGATAATGAAGATGTTTTGAAAAAACATAAAAATAGTTCAAGTAAACGTGACAGAACTTTAAGTGGAAACTTTTGTTCTCAACATGGGCAATGCTGAAGGTGTTACCTTGAGAGGAGGAAAACCTACGTCACATTGATGTTATGACATAGCTATGGCTTCAAGGAGAATGATATAGGCTGGGGAACTCTAGATTTAGTATGGAACATGTGTATTGTTACACGAAATGTCTTATTGATGTAAGAGCCAGATCCAATGAGCTGAAGAAAAAGTCATCACTTAAGACTAAAATTCACTAAAAATAAGGACGGATATCCTGAGGAAGTCGTTTTTTAACCTAAAGGAATTGATAAAATCAATATTGACAGAAAAGAAAAAACTACTATTGACCCTTATAAACACATTAAGCGTGTTAATGATATAAGATAAGTGGAATGGCTGACGAATTTGAAGAAGTTATCAATCATTCCCAAAAAGCAACCCCATTGATGACACTGCAGCAGCCAAATACAAAAGTTAAAAAACTGTATGGTGGGATGGAGACTATATAGTAGAAATTGTAGCTAATCCGGCGTCAATCCATCAAATTTTACCATTTAAAGGTAACTTTGTTAAGGTTGTTTTTGGGAGTGAGGCTTCAATGTCAGAAGTGTTTTAATTTAGGGCACATGAAGCAACATGTCGCGGAAAAAAGGCGGATTATGAAAAGGCTTTGAGATTGACCTTTCAAGAATGTCAAGGCTCATTCACAAGTCTGTGAAGAGCAGGTAGATCGCGGATTATTGTTACAATTCCGAAGATACTAATATGACATACCCTGCTACTTTGTAAATAACGTTAATCATACAGAAATTTTGTCAGCAGCTAATCCCCCAAACCAAAGGAAACACCGACTTCAGTATGCCCGTCTGGTATTACTCAACATAATGCTCTAGCGGTTGACAACCATCTAGCAGCCCCAAAGAAGTCCCAGTACTCTCTAATGTGACCATTAGCCCTTCAGTGTAAATCTGGATCCCCTCACTGACCAATCTCCTCCAATCAACATGCGATAATTTACTATATAAAAAATTACACCTTATTTAGATCCTAATTTGACCTTGAGCACCGGATAAAGGTCTCACTCAGCTAGCAAACGTAGTAAGCTGGACATGGTGAGACACCTGAGAAAAATTATAACCTTCATAACACCATAAATAGTACCACTTTGTAATCCAAGATCAAGACTTTTTCTCCTTACCCATAGTGGAAAAAAGGTCTTGTATTGGGAAAACAAGAAAATAATCTCCTTAAACACAAGGGGAGGAGGAGACAAGCTTTATTAAATCATCTCTTATCTTTAATTGTAGATATTATATGTCTTCAGAATGTAAAATCTTTGGTCTCAGCCACTTTTTTTTTTTTTAATATGTATTTCGTTACACTCTTCTAAAAATATTCATTGACAATGATGTAATATTCGAGTTAGAAAGGAAGTTAACAGTAAAATAATGGTGGGGGTATAATAGATTCTTTAAAAAAAAAACAGGTAAGTGCAGTAATATTATAAAAAGATATTCGACAGTTATATATAAAAAAACAGGAATTTCTTAAAACAGGAATCAATTCAATTCTAACAGTGTTAATATCAATAATAAATATTTGAAGTAAATTAAAAAAGACCGGAGAAAAGAAGATCAGATAAGGCTTTAAAAGAGATGATTCAAGTGATTTGATTAAGAAGGGGAGGGGGAGGAGGGGGAATAATGTAAACAAATAAAAATTAGTAAGATAAAGCCACTCACTTTGAAACGCGGACTTGGAGAAGGGCTTCCACCTCTCTGTAAATGATTGACGCCATATGCGTGGGGATGGGGCGGTTCTGCTTCTCGCGGCGTAAATCATACCGATGACTTGGTGAGGACGGATCTGCTTGGAAAGCGCATTTACTCCCAGATGAACTGCAAGCAGCCAATCTTTCTTCTTCAGGAAAATACCAAACTCCTCAGCAATAAAGGTTCCACTATTTTCCTAATGGGCACCACCGCGCGCTGCATCGTAGAAAAGATGCTCCGAGGTTCCCGTGTTGCCATTACAAAAAGAGCAGAGCTGCTCTCAACTTTTGTCCTTCGATTTATTAGTGAAATCAGCCACTTTTCTTAATGATTGCCCTTTTTGTTTACCCAAGAAATTCTACCATTTTTTACTGGATCTAAAAAAATAGAGGTGTTTTAACTCTAATCTCAAGAAGAATATCCATTGTCAGTTATATTCAAGAACATTCGTTGGAGAGTCAATGGCACAAAATACGCATATCCTGTAATGGTATGATATTTTATAAATTTATGCCCTAACGTGAAATCCTCACCTTTTTTTCAGTCCATAGCCTTACTAATAACACTGTTTCTTTTATTTTAATTGGAGATTTGAATGTAGATCTCAACAAGCCAGAGCATTTTTATCACAATAGTACAATTTAAAAAAAATTATATCGAAACATCACACTGAAAGTTATTCGTGGTCAAGGCGAACGCAAATACCAAAAAATGGACCTTGCATTGGTTTCTCCCCTCAATCGCAAAAGAATGTCAATAAAGCTTTCTACCGCCCGGTAATGCTTAAGCTTACACGATGAGAGCTTTCGAAATGGAAAGGGAGGCATGATTTATATTTATATCCACAACAATCCCACAAATTAATATCATTGTGCGGAACTTCAAGGAGTTTTAGTTGCCTTGAAGCAAATACGATCCCCGGTCATACCAAGCATGATCTACAACGATTGGTATGTCAAGAATGCAATCAACGAAATCCAGAGAAAAACAAAAATTTAGAGAGCCTTGAATCATGAAATAAGTCTAATGGCAGATGTTGAACGGTTAACCCCTCATCACCTAATATTCAAAATAGCTCATTGTCTTGCCTATACGGCCTTTGAAGAGAT
Organism: Caligus rogercresseyi; assembly: GCA_013387185.1. Classification (NCBI taxonomy): domain Eukaryota; kingdom Metazoa; phylum Arthropoda; class Copepoda; order Siphonostomatoida; family Caligidae; genus Caligus; species Caligus rogercresseyi. Next base: position 24,089,343 of record CP045893.1, on the reverse strand, counting down.
AAATAAATTCGACACAACATCTCGAAACGTTGAAAAAATATAATTGTATTAAAACATCTACAATGTCTTGAACAATATGAATCACAAATAAAAATGAGGAGTAATGTTACATTTCCAAAATAGATATAAACCATTATGTTTTATACGATGATTGTTGTTATTTTTTACTTAACTCTAATATCCTGTTATTCTTCCTTTATTCTTTAATTTATTAGGACTTTTGCAGGAGAATTTTCATAAATAACAAAACCTAAAATGTTAATGGTTTTAGAATATATTCGTTCTTAGTTTCTGTAAATTTGTCATTATTTTTTTATGCCTAAAATAAAAACCCTATTTCCCAAAAAATATATATATAATGCCACGTCGAGGTTTTTAGATGTCTGTCATTTGTATTAATCCATAATGTGCATTGCTATAAAAATAATGTATAATTAAAATTGTCTTTCGCATCGTGCCATTTTGTTTGGTTAAACTGCAAGATGAAGGATAATTGTTTTTCTAAAATAGAATATATTTATAGCTCTTCCTTACTCGTTTTGGCGTGCAATAATTATAATTTTAGATTATGCAGTAATAATGTTTGCTTTAGCTCTTAGGTAGATCCCGCCTCATCTGAATGTTATCGGTTATTAGCCGACAGAGGTTCAGATGAGTCTTAATATTTATGATATGAGTCAAATATAATAATAAGTACATACATAAAATAATAACTGTTATAAAATTAGTTAGATCGCTGTGTTCCTTATTATATATTTTTATGTGTTGTCTGCTCACAGTTGAAGATGACTTGGAGTTTCCTCATTAGTACATCCAAATTGAGAAAATAAAATATTTGACACGCAATATTTATACTTAATAATGTATAGATTAAGAACCCTCTTCAAACTATTTCATCGGAGTTAAATTCACCGTATTGATATCGTAATATACTGCAAAGTTGATTACATGTATTTTATATACTACTTGATCCAGACGTTTTTTGCTTTTAACATATATAATATCATATAAATGGGGAAAGCCATTTATCATTTAAAATAACAATATTTGTAAGATACCTACATAATATTAAAACGAGGAGTCTCCTTTCTTGACTTGCTGAAATGTTTTATGCAGAGCCAAATTATTAAAAAAATTATACTTTATAGTGCTGACCTATAAAGAATCGGTCCTGTTGCCATTCATATATAACATTGATGACTAAGCTTTCTATCTGTGTATCCCATAATATAAGTAAAGAAGTAAAGAAATCAAATAATCCAGTAGAGATGACAACAAATCAAATAATCCAGTAGAGATGACAACAAATCCCTTTTCATAAATATAATTACAGTCGACAAGAATTAGCCAGGGTGTTTGTTTGAAAAAATTCTTGTGTTGCCAGGATAATGATGCATGTTAGTGGTGGCTAATTGAGAAGAAAAGCCAGTACTCCAAGTTTGTTGTAGTAGGTGACGGAAGGGAATGGGAGACCTCATAGACAATGCTGCACATCATGACTATGATGGTGAGGGTTCATTATTGCCAGGGTATTGCAGCGAGGGCCCAAGAGGAACAACAACAGAGGGATAAATTGTAGGCAAAGGCAGGGAATGAAAATAGATATAATGTATGGATAGATAACACGAATCAAATAAATTTAATGCTCACGTCGGAACTATTCGTATCCCCAGCAATTTGACACAACCGATTTAAAATTGAGATCTAATTAATTCTTGAAAACAATTGCTTTTCTCTCAATATTCGATTGCACCCGCTCATGAATCTCTTTCGGTAATGGCATTATAAAATAGCAAGTCTGAATATCAAAGGGGTAGTCGTGAAAATCAAATTGACAGTCAAATGGAAATTTGTGGTGGGCATTTAATATCAGTCTGCATGAGCTCCAGGGACTACCAATCGATTATTTAAAGCTAAAGGGCTCACAAACGCTTGAGCATCATCTTTTTCATTATGGACAATTGTAAGTGACTTCTGTGAGACAAAAAATTGGATTTGCCGTTGGCATTGCTGAAAATAATCGGGGGAATCCAAAAATTTGAACTTCTTTTGAAGTCAAGATCTTGGGTTTCTTGGAATTCAAGTGATAATACAAGGCGTTTGTCGTGCAAGACATTCGAAGGCTGAAATCTATTTCCAAATGTTGAGTCATTTCTCTGATCCGGTAGATGAAGTTCAATTTAAAGGAGACGTCGATACTAAGCGTTCGATCTTGTACATTTGATATGGGGGGAAAGTCTTTCCTGTATTGCATGACCATTCTGACTATAGAGCAGTCTTTTTCATCTTCACCTTGAGGGCAGTCTAATATTTGGTCACAAACTTGATCCAAATGTATGCAATGTCCATCTTGGCATTCAAACTCTACATCAAACACTAGAAAATAGAAAAGGAGGACGAAATTAATTGTGAAAGAACTTGTCATAAAAAATAATTCTTCTTACTGATATTTGAAAAAGGTAGGAACGTCCCGTGGAGGGGGAAGAGAGTAATGGACCACATTTGTGTTAGATTTAGCCGTTAACATTTGTTCTTTTTTGGAATCAGAACGACGGTGCGGTCAATAAAGAGATGGCGGTCTTATTATTGCAAAAAATAAACTGGCAGGAGCCAGTTATTGGAAATCAAAGGTTATCTTTTTAAATAAATTCTTTAAAGGGGGGGGGAGAATAGTGTGCCTTGGAGATGTTTTTAATGAAATAAATGATTTTACAGCAAATGAAAAACAAGAAAAGATGAGTGGGTTAATTTTAAGAAAAGGGAGTTTGGTCATAAAAATAGTTTTTACAATTTTATAAAACTAATTAGTAATAAAGAACTCCGACATATTTTAGTTGATAAAAATTCAAAAAATCATTTTTTAAGTTAGATAAAGAGGAGGAAGGAAGATTACGGGCTGAGAACACCAGTAAATGTACTCATTCAAGGTTTGAAATCTAAAATGTTAAATCACTCTCTCTATTGGTTTAAATACAGAGTACTTACCAACACATTGGTATTTGGTAGCATATATGGGACTATAGTGGAGGAAAGATTGTGGGTTTTTACAGAAATTCGCTGGAGACATTTTTTATTAGAGTGCAGATATGTGGTAGAAATTTAAAATATCTAAAATTATTATTTGATGATTTTTTAATATACAATTGCAAAATAAAGATTTGATTTACTTTTATACAGGACCTTACCAGGAAGAGATAAATTTGATTACCTCTAAAACTTATATTTTATTTATAAAATGAGATCTACTCGAGTTCCTTTACCTAAAAAATTACTCCTCTGATTGATTATATTGTTACACAACACGCCTTTTAATGTATTTTCGTGAACAATATAATATTATATGAATAAAGTTGTTCCTCGGTACAAAAAAATCAATTGTGTGTATGTTGTTTTTTTCCTTCTAAATGGTCCCCAACTAAACAGAATACCAATTTGGCATAAACGAGTAGAAGAATTTTTGTTTGAAATAACATAAATGAAATCTTTTTTTGTTGTTTCCTTGTATGACCACAAATTTCCACAACAGTCAAATTATAAGAATATACTTAATCAATAAAATATCAAAGTACCGTATAATAATAATAAATCCATAATTATTCTTTGTTGTTCTTCAGGTTTTTAGAAGAAAATCTAATGCATTTGCAAATTTAGTTGAACATACTTTTGCCTTCTACTCCTCTACAAGACTTAATGTTGTATTCTTTAAAAGTATTTTCCGTATTTTTTTATAAATGTCGTCCATGAAAAATTCTTTACTTTAACAAATTAGTACTTAAATAAATAAAGAAGTTGTATAATTTCCTTATTTAGTTTAAAATTGTAACACCAAATACGAACGAATCCTTACACTCAGATATCGTTACAAAATCAAAAGTATAATCAAATAAATACACATAATAATACAAATTTATAATTAAAACTCCATGAATTTCAGTACAATTTTGAAAAAAATCTAAATGGAAGAGAAAGTTACGTATTTCGTTAGCCACTCAACTCGACTTTCAAACGATGACAAAGGGAATCTTTTAACCCAATCGCCTATCTAACCCTACTGCGAGGACGATTGACCTGACCTTCCACGGATTCATGGCAGAGTAGATGCTGACCTCTTTGCTTGAAGAGCTTTGGCGACTAAAAAAGGACACTATGAATGGCTCAAGATAGTAGATGGAGATTTACAAAGACCTAAGATAGTGTTACAAAAACATTTGCATCTTGAGTTAAAATAAATTGATTCTTTTATATTGATTTATATCAAACGAATTGAATTTTAGTTTTTCTTAAATAGATTTCTTCCTTTTAGGGTCTAAGTATGCCATCATAACAATGTATTTCCTTTGAAGATTGAGTTTGAAAAATCAATTATAATTTTTCTAACTATCTTTAAAAAATTATTATCAAGGGCATTGCATTAATAAAATGACAATGGGTCTCCAGGATACCATAAGAAAGAGACATATGTTTCTTACATCACATTCCAAATATGAAGATTAATTTACGACCATTATTTCTTGTATTTATATTTTAAACAGCAATTGCCAACCTAAAAAGGATATTTTCGGAGAACTTTCTAAGGACAAATATATGTATCAGCATAATGAAATATTTCAAATTTTAGAGACATTAAGATCTATGAAAACCAGGAATCAGCTGCTTTCTGTGCATTTTTTTTTACTGACTGACAGCACAAGAAGTGATTTTAGGCTTGCCTCATGATTGATATTTCCAAATTATACAAACCACCAATATGCTTTATCTACCACAAAAGTAAATTTTGACAACCTGTTATCTTAAATGATAGAATAACTAACGTCACCAAACATTTATTGCGAGTGTCTACTAGCATAACTAAGGATACTCACAATCTGTTTATTGAGGCAAAAAATATTGTGTCCTTTTGATCAGTAAAACCCCTTGACGGCTATACAGCTTCCTTGCACAATGTAGATCTATTCATTGTTTGTTGGGATACCTTTTAGAGATAATATATAATACGTATATTATATCCCAGAGTCGTCGCCATGAGATTGCACGGCAGGAACTAATTACTAAGCACGACACGTGTAGAGGGTCATGACTTAGAAGACTCCTTTAATTAAACCCAGTCTGGAAACGGGAGTGAAATCATGTACAATAGACTCAGGAAAGACGAGAGACACAGTATACATGACGTAGAGTGTCTATCACCATGACTCAGGGACATAACATTCATATCCTAAAAAGTATGTGCTCAACATGAATATGAATTGTAAGTAAGTGATTTCGTATTTTCTATAACAGACTAAGGAAAACTTTAGCTCTGCTAAACAAATTGTTTTCAATGTTATGTTGTCCTATTTTATTGTCCACTGTAGCAGATTCTCTTCCTTCTCTCTTACTCATCTCCGTCTCTCTCTCTTCTCCGTCTTCTTATATAATTACATCACCAGATGGGGCGACAGACGTTGTATATACACACAGTTTACTCATTTCATTTTCCCTTCGTTACACCTCTTGCCATATCAATCATATCAATTCTTCGATCACAAATACTGAAACCCATATTAACACAACCATTTGAAAAGTGATTAAATTGTCACAATAATAAATTTTTTTTTTCTTTATTTGGTAGTTCCGAATGGTGTTGCAGTGTGAAATATGCTACTGTACACAAAAAAAATTCTTTAAAAATTACCCGATCGAACATAGAATTATTTTCGTTGAAGTATATCAAATATTGGCCTTCTTCCCTTCTCGGTTGAAGGCGGGACTACATTGCGATTATTACGGGCCGAGCAATCCATTGCCTAATTGTTTTTTGTTCCTTTCCTTAAACCTTACATATTTTAGCTCATGACTAAAATCCTTCTCTCATCCTCATTTCTAAAGAGTGAGAGGCCCCTTTTTTCTCATTTTCCACTTAGGAACACTTAGGGGTTAAAAAGTATCTTTATATTTGCGAAGCTATCATACTCTATGCCCCCTTAATGCATATAATTAATTTAATTCATTAGAACTTTTAAGTGGGAAGTTCTTTTCTCAAGCCCCATTTACTGATGAGACTTTGGCCGAGGAGCTTATGCTTCAAAGAGTATTATTTTTATTTATATTTTTTTCTTATTTCAACATTTTGATTTACTAAGCTTTTTTCATAGTTTTAAACACACAGCAAAAAGATTAAAAATAAAGAGTCTTTTCATCTCGAAAGAGGGCTTTAAATATGCCCTTCTTAACTCAAAAGCACTTATAGCTCTAAAGCTTCAACTTGTCGTACTACTTCACTCCTCTACTATCGACAAAACGGAGACGGTTTTTTATTCACGGAAAGCGACATGAACCACTTAGTTAGATCTAGAAAATTACATGTCGACATGATGAGGTCGTGGTCCTCTGTGCTGACCGCATAGCGAATAGAAAAAATCTGTCATGTAATAATTTTACGTATTTTTTTTAGCATATAGTTTTAAATGCTCAAAAAATATTTTTAAAGAATAAAACTCTATGCATTTTTGTATTTTTTCTTATTTTGGTTATACTTTTTTTAAGTTACTACTTAATAATGTCTTCGTTTTTTTTTTTTTTTTTTTTTCTTGGCCAACAGGCATAATTTTATATTTCAAACAAAACAACAACAATAGACATATAATTAATAATAAAATAAAAAAAAAAAACGAAAGAACATTTGGGTAAAAACATCATTTCTTACGACATGTATCCTTTAAAACTTTAATGTGGAGTTTAACCATTGATAAAATCCCCGAAATATCGGTGCATGATGCACTTCTCCTTGCATATAATACATGCTGTGTTTTTGTAATTATAGAATTTATAAAACGTTCATCGAGTCCAACATAAAAGGCTATAAAGTCACTTCTCTTAGGTTGATAAAAACTTAAATTGTCGATTAAAAGATCTGAAACAGATTTATATAAAGGACCAAGATATGTGCAGTCATATAAAAAGTGGTCACTGGACTCACTCTCCGTACGGCAAAAAGAACATTTACTATGATCTTGCGTAAAAAATTTGTCTCGCACTTCGAGTGTACCAGAGAGAACACGGTATTTAAACCACTTTTCTGATGACGACAGCATATCACTTTTTATCACACATATAGCTTTAGCCACTGGAACATTTATACAACGTCTTCTTAAATAATTAATGAAAGGTTCCATTGTAGGCTTCAAACAAATTTTCCGCAGTTGGGAGGAAGAGGTTTCAGCCAGACGCAATCTGATTGGTACTGCAGGTCTGTCTACAGACTCGTACAAGCCAAAAATAGACTGAAATTGCTTGAAAGCCATTTTATTTAGAAGCAAGGGGAATCTGCCGTTTCTGCAGCAAAGTCAAGTCCGACTGTATTTATTCCTTTGAAATTTATGGAGCCTCTTGTAGGAAGCTCCCATCTAAGGCTCTTTTCATACGATTTAATTGTGCTGGTGGCTCCTTTTATGATCTTCTCCAATCGTCCAGAAAACTCCGATAATCTTTGCAGCACCTCCCTCAGTCCGAAATATGCCTCTCAGTATATTTTCCTCCAGAAATTTGTGAGAGATAATGACTCAGTGGTTCCTTCTCTGTCCACATATTTCGAACCCAGTACGTATTTAAAGATTTCCATAAATTTTCAAAATCTACAACAGATAGACCACCGTATCGTAGAGGATTGTGAAGTCTTTTCATCGATATGTTTTTCTTTTTATCTAAATTGAGGAATGTCAATTGCATATACTTAATCATGCAGGACGTTTCTTCATCGTAAGGTGTAACTCTTAAAAGATGGATTACTTTTGAGACGATATAATTGTTCCAAACTTGTATTTTCTCCCATACATTAAGCCTGAGTCTAGAGAAGAAGCCACACACATTCGAAACTTTACCCTTTATGTCTTGAAGATTCATAGCCGTAGAATTGTTTCCAATCCAAGATCCTAAAATATTAATATTCGAGAAATTTTAAAAACTGGCCATCCTTTTTCAATTAAGCCACCATATCCACTTATTATTTCAGTTTTGTCGGCGTTTACACAAAGACCAGATGAGATGGAGAACACTTTAAGAATCTTTAGGGTTTGCTTAAATGATTTCAATGTTCGTAAAGGATTTCCAGTAAAGATCATCGTCATATCATCTGCATAACAAAGACATTTTGTATGAAAAGGTATAGCTGAAAAACCAACAATGTTTTTATCCAATTGAATCCTCCCGATTAAACAATCCAGACAAAGTATAAAAAGTATAGAAGAACACGGATCTCCTTGTCTAACACCTCTTCTATTGTTAAAACTAGCGCTTGCGGTTCCATACTGAACAATTGTTCTGGATTTGGCAATTGTAGCACCGACCATTCTAATGATGAAATCGCCAAAACCTTTCTTATATAATGTTTGAATGATAAATTTATGTGATAAAGTATCAAAGGCTTTAGAGAAGTCCACTGTCATAAGTGATACATCTTGCTTTGATTCTAAAAACGTCTGTAAGGTAAAAGGTATACTATCCATTAACTTATCTTTAATAAAACCATATTGGCCATGATGTAAAATTGATTTCAAACTGATTTTTAATCTATTGGCTAAAACATATGTAAAAATTTTAAAAATTGAATTTTGCATAGTTAAGGGTCTTAAATTTTTTAAAAGTCTAGGATCTTTATTTGATTTAGGAATGAGAACTATTCTTCCGGTTGATGCAAAATCGGGAAAATATCCAACGGCAAGAACTTGTTCGTAAAAACGTAAAAGAATAGGAGCTAAAATCGTCGAGTATTTCTTGAAAAACTCGAAAGTAAAGCCCGATGGTCCAGGAGATTTATTCATTTTTGTGTTCTTGTCAATGGCATACACTATTTCATTTTCAGTAAGATGTTGCTCCATTATGTCTTTGTTTTTGTCGTTGAGTTTTACAGAATCATCAGCTTTACATCTCCAATCTTCACAAAAGTGTTGACCATTTTCTATACACCTTGCACAACAATGTTCTTGTGTACAATCGAAGCAGCTATACAACTTGGAGTAGTATTGTTTGATTTCCTCGCAAATATATTCCGCGTCTTGTGAAATTTCTCCATTTGGCTTAAAAAGAGATAAATTCTTTTTAGTATTTCGTCTCTTCATTTCTTGAATACAGCCCAGTCTTGAGTTATTTAAATCTTTTATTTCGGTAAGCCTCAGCTTTTTTCTATAATTCAGATCCGCTTCCCTAAATAACTGATCAACTCTGAACTTCTTTTCTTCTGTACTCATGTCTGCCGACGTAGTTTCTTCTAGTTTTGCGAGATCCAATCGTTTTTTAGTGGCTTGTATAGATCCTTTGTGTCGCAACATTTTTCTGATTTTAGTAAACATATTTTCTACAATAGAAAATGTATTACTAAATTCGATCAAATTATTAAAAGAACTTAAAATAATGTTCTTTATTTGCGCATCGGTGTCTGGGTCATTTAAAAGAGTTGGATTGAGGGTCCATAATGTTTTATTCCTTCTTTCTGTAGTTGTAGTGTTAATTTTTAGTCTTAAAGCTTTATGATCAGATAATTGTGTGTCAATAACATTATATTCTTTTATCGAGTCGTTAGTGAATCCTTTTATTAAGAAGTAGTCTATGCGTGAGGATACTTTTTTGGAGTTCTTGTCTCTTGAAAAGAAGGTGTGAGAAAGATTATTTTGATGATGGCCAACATCAGTGAAACCATAAGAAGTTATAATCGATTTCAATTCTTTTGTTGCATGGGGATGATCGTTGGTACACTTTGATGGGCAACGTATTCCTTGATTTATTTTTATATTAAAATCTCCACCAACAATAGTCGGCCTCTTCGAAATTACCGACAATAATTTACCTTTAAAAATTCTGGATCATCTTTATTCGGTCCATAAATGCCTATTATATCAAAAACTGAGTTTTGATAGTTACAGTGAGCCTTGATAAGATTTCCATCATAACATCTAAAACTAATACTTGGATTAAGAGTAGATTTAATTAACAAGGAGACACCCCTTTTTGGGTGTAAATTTGATAGGTTAAACGATGAAAAAACTTTGTAGCAATCAGGAATTGAAAAATGTCCTTCCAAGGAACACCTTGTATCTGTTAAAATGACTATATCGGGTAAAGTAAGATATTTTAAAAATCGAGCCAAATCGTATTTCCTTTTTAAACTCTGGAGGGAGTTTACGTTAAAAGAAAAGACAGTCAGTGTCATAATTATTTTTATGTTTATGGGGATTTCCGTTCGGAGAGATATTTGTCTCGGACATTGTTCTCTTTGAGTGCGATCCTGATCTTGACCTTGATGGTAATATATATCCGACGAAATTGAAAGTGAAGAAGCTAGCTTCGATCGTCTAGTGTTTAGTGGGCTTTGGTTGCGTCTATCAACCATTTTCTGATCCAATTTCCTTGAGTTTGCAGGGATAACATTTACATTTGGAGAAATATTTGCGTTTTTGGGTTCATTTGTGTCGGCGTTTTTGTGAACAATGACTAGCCTCTTCAGATGAATTGCGTAGACTAGACTTTTCAACTGACCCTTCTGTGTCTTCATTGTCTTCAGCATTGTCCTCTTTTTGATTTGGGTTCTCATTAATTTCATTGTTGATGGCACTTATATGGGTTGCACTCCCACTCCTAACATCACAACCAGTTGAAACCCTACCCACATCCAGATTAGCTTCTTCACCATCGCTCTCCGTTTGAATAGTTTTTTCAATAACTTCGTTGTTGATAGCATCATTATTATCCGTATTTTCAGATCCAGCATCACAACGTGCAGCACTTTCATCTGTAGCGTTTGAAAGCTTTTGAACCTCTGCTATTTTTTGGAGAAGAATTTTTTCGTATTCAACAATTTGTAGCCGTTTTCCCGTACAATTTTGTCGTGAATGCCCAAATTGAAACATCTTTGACATTGCAGTCGGACTCCGGGGAATTTTAAGTTAATTAGACATCCATCTACAGGTAAAATTTGAGGCAAATGCGCTGAATTAGCAGTTACTTCAAAATTATAGTTGGACGTTCTCCAAACGGTTTTGTAATTTTTAAACTTCTTTTCGGCGTCCAGATCATCAGGGTTAGATTCTGGTGAGGCTTCATGAATATCAGCCATTTTACTTAGCCATTCATTCAACTTTTTTTCATTTACCCTTTTAAAGGTGTTGACCGCAGTTATTTTTTTTCTATCAAGTTCAAAATTGTCCATTCCTTTAATCTTCATGTTAACGGATTTCATTTGACCATCTGGCCCTTCTACGTCAGTCACGAAACATTTTTTGAGAAGGTTAACTCTCGACCGAACATCTATTTTTTCATTTGTATAAAAAGAGGCATATCCGAAGCCTAACTTTGCCTGAGCACCGGCAATTTCCTCCTCCGTGAAGCCAAAGAAAAGTGCAGCATTATATACTATCACTTGTTTCATATTCATGTTGTTGAAAACACGACCACTATTTGAATCCGTCAATGTTAAGACGAAAGTATCCCATTTAAACGATGAGTTCAAATTAATATTTCTCGAGGCTTCTGATAAAGCCTTTTCTCTCTTACCAAGAGCTTTTGCATAGGACATTTTGCCCCTATTACTCCATGAAGAAGTATCAGGAGGGCGGTC
>CP045893.1:24065591-24077656 GCA_013387185.1 Caligus rogercresseyi | reverse complement strand
TCATGTTATTGTCATTTTCCTTCTGAGAATAAGCAGAGTGATGGAACGAGACCGTAGAGTTTCAGTGTCGACGCTTCATGACGTGGGTAAGACTCCAAACTGAGATCTCAAAGCAAGCGAACGTGGAAAGATCGCCCATTTTCCACCTCGAGAAGAAGCTGTTATTAACCAGGGGTCGAGGGGAAATCTGGGATGGGTGGCAAGTTACAAATTGGAACCACAATTGATTGTGATGTGATCCAAAGGGCTCCAACCACCAGCATGAGCTCATGCCAAGGACCTTGGTGTTTATGAAGTACGGCCAGGAGGGCTGTCAAGGTGTGTGGTGGCAAGTCCCTAGTGATGTTGGAGAGACCATATTGACACCTCAAATCAAATGACTTATCTCCAACGCTTCAAGGTCTGATCAATTGACCTGAAATTTGCACCAGCTGGAAGGATCATCTTCAGTGATGAAAGACTGGACTGTGGATCCGGTCAGAAATAAAAGAAATGACCGTTTGTGGCCTTTGAAGATGTTTGATGAAATCTATAGATCAATTACCACTACCAAGTATCCAGCCTCAGCCTTTCTCTGGCTTTGTGCATCATCAGGGACACAATGCCATTGATTTGGTTCCCCCGAGGGTTTCGCTTGAATGCAGCCATGCACATTGAAGAGCTGCGCACCAACTTTGCCCTGGGTTCAGGCAACATTTCCAAACCAAGAAGTGGTGCTCCAACATGATGGAGCACCAATCCATACAGCAAAATCCACCCATAATTTTTTGTCAGAGCATCCCTTTTGGGGTAAGAAAAAGTGGCCTCCATGCAGCCCTGATATAAACCCTTTGGACTTTTCTTTTTGGCCGCATGTACAGGCCAGGGCTTGCATAATCCGTCACCCTAATATTGAAGCAACGAAGGCCTCCGTTGATAAACACAGGGATGGCATGAACGCTCATTACATACAGTCTGTCTGTCAGACCGTAAGGTCCCGTCTGGAGGCTGTTGTTGCTGTTAAGGGCGGATATATAGAATAAAAAATTAAAATAAGAGTTATATACGCTATATATTTTTTTCATATTTTTCTGATCGAATCCTTTTAACAGATACAGAGGGGTGTAAACAATATACTAGGTAAGTGTTGCAATTTCCGTCCCGCACCCGGTATATATGTTAGCCATACGTAAAAAAGTACTACACAATTTTATTTAGAGGTCTTACCCGATTTTTCCCTCTATAAAATCTCATCCCAATGTTCCTGGAGCTTGATGCTGCTCACAGCCATCGATATGAATATACAAGTATGCATACATAATAAAGTATTTAAATAAATGCAAAACTTTATTAACAACCTCTTAGCGTTATTCCACTAGCACTCTACATAGTTTATATGAAATTAGCTCACAGGATCAACAAAATTATTTATTCTGATATTAATTATTTTTCAAAGATATTTTAATCATTCATTACTTCATTATATCTATCATGACAATCTTCATTATATATATGCAAAAAATCATAAACGCAACAATGGGGATCAATGAAGTCACATAACTTACTACTACTAGTAACAATATTAAACACGTTGCAATATGGACATTGTAAATATAAAATTCACCCAACCTCTGCGTACAAGACTGCCCTGGGAGTACCGATTTATGTGGGATAGCATTGACACTGACCCTGAAAACCCATTTCTTAGATTCATTTCTTATCAATTATTTGCAATAAAACTATTATTTCCAAAATAAATATTCATTGAATGATTTTAAATTTGCTGTTAGAGTTGACCTGATTTGATGCGTAGCACGGCATTAGATCTTTAAGCCCTATTTAAAAATAATAACTATGCATATATATTGCTAATAAATAATATCATTTTCTAAAAGCGATATTGCGCAAAAATAATCTTTCAAGTTATGTAAATATGGAGAACAGGCAGTCTAGAGCGCTTTAAGTAATTGCCATTATCTTCAAGCATATTGCAGATACATAAGGTGTTAGCTAATTCATTGTTAGCTAAATTTCACGATGGTCTGAAAATATTTATATATGAATACGAATTGGCATAATCATCAATATCAATGGTCAAATTATTATAAATAATCTATAATATTATGGTTAATTTTGATTTTATAAAGATTGAGATGACAACATCCTCGAACGATACCACACGCTACATCCGTAAACTATATAATCAAAGGAGTGAAAAGGCTAACATAATGTTAACAAGATGTAAACAAATAATGACAATTAAACTAAAAAAACAATTTAAGAGTTTGGTTGTAAAAGCAAAATATTCTTCCATCATTTTCTTTATATGGCTAAAATATTTTCCTTTCGTTCTTAGAAAATTTCAAACAGCACTACTGCTTTCAAATCTTCTGAAGAGGGCATATTTAAGTTTAAGGATTGTGGTGTTAAAAGTTTTCCCACAATCTTTGCGAGGATTACTAAAAAAGAACAGGGGTCAAGATTTGAAATTCAGAAGTGAACTTCTTTGTCTCCATGCTTCCAAGCATAGATTCTTTTATTTTTATGAACTATTACCCAGAGACTGTATTCGTTTTTTTTTTGAAAATATATTGACCTACTCATGATATGAAGAAGATATTTTTACTTTAAAAAGCCAAGTACATGACGGATGATGAGAGTCGCACGCTTTCATAAGAGTATATTTAAATTATCCGTTGCTAAATGAAAATAAGGTTTCTACTGGAGATTACGAAAAGTAATAATCATAGGATATTGGGTATTCATCTTTCTTGAAAAAGGCTTTTTTGCTTCTATTTTGGTGACAATGTCCACCGTTGAACTAGAATCAAAAGATATGGGGCAAACTCAAATTTATTCTTCGTGCCATATTTATTTTTTCACACATAACTAGGAATGCCACGACATTGGGTCCACTGGCAGTTGGTTCGAAACCCAGTATGTCATAACAATTGTGACATGCGCCCCCCTTGGATCAATACATGCCTTTTTTAACTTTAGTTGACATAATTATATATATATATACATTACTGGTCAAAGTGAATGAAATTAAATAATATCGAATATTCTTTAAAAAATAATTTTTCAGCAGAATGCTTAAGGAAAATAAATTATTATAGAATATAGTAATGTTGAGATAAATTGCAGATTTTATATTTTAGGTAGTTTTTGGAAATAATAGTTTGACGAAGAAAAGAAAAATCCACCAAGTTTAGATGATAAAAAATTGAAAGGTTTTGTGATAGATAACTAATATTGCGACGTTTTGAAAATCTGGACCTTCAATTATAAATACTTGCTCAATCAAAAGAGCTGACCCAAATTGTGTTGACTAGTGTTACCAAATACTCTGAGTCATGGCTTATTGATAGTATCACACTCATAGATAACTAACAGAAGATGATGGCCAAATGTAAAACTCATCATTTAAGGCTTAAGTCAATTGAAGCTTCCATAGATTGAGCACCGGAATTCCTTTTTCATTGGCTATTGCAATATCTCTTTAGTTAGGACAGGGAATTAACATTATAATTTAAATTAGTTCAACCAAGTTTGTTATTAATCAATAATAAATTTCCCAAATTGGAGGATTCCATTAAAAAGGATTTGTAATTGACATGGAGGGGGGCCCACGAGAAGAAGCAAGAAGTATTCTTGAAGCTGAAAATACTTCGCTCATCATTGAAGGCTAAAGGAATGAAGTCATGAGATCTACAAAAACCTATTTACCTTAGATTCTATTTGATTACAATCACCAAATCCGATTAGGATGAACCCTTGGTGGCACTGAATACATTTCCTCACACCTAATACGATTTAATACCCTCTTAAATCTCTAAGGTGTGCTTTATTTAGTGATTTTTCTAAATAATAATTATAAAATATGGGCTGGGCAAAAAAGATTATGTTTCCTAGCTTAGGGGAGGGGGGGTACTTTATCAAAACAAAATACGATACTTTTTTAAATAAAAGTGATTTGAAATACAAGTAGAAGTAGTAATAGTTTTGACTGTGCCTAGCTTTGCATCCCTCCTCGGATTATAAGTCAAAAATATTCCCATTTTGAAAAAAATGAGTATCAACTTTATTACAGCATTTTTATCTGCCTCACTTATTGTCAAAATAAATTTGATGTATGTAACAAATGTGAAGAAATCTGTATGTCTGTATTATAATCAAGGTGGTATATAAATCAAGATTTTGAGTGACTTCACACCGGCAAAGCGGGAAGAAAATACATTTTTTTTTAAAACTTTATTTCTCAATTATAGTTTTACAATCTTGTTATGTTTATACATATATCAAAGTTAGAGAGAACAAACACTGGTAAATGAACGTAATAGGCTTAATGTATAAACATAAAAATAAGAAGAAACAACCAAACATGGCGTGCTTCAGGGGCTATGTTCACGATAAAATTTAATATTGTGGGTAAAACTTTCTGGGAGAGGATTTTTGCACATCTAAATTTATATAGAATAAACTGCAATTTTGCAGTAAAATAATTTATTCATTTTCGTGGGGGCCTATATAAAAATAAACAAACTGTTTTGACCTTAAGGATAAATTAAAAAGAGTAAAAAATAAAGTTTTATTGGTATAAAATTTTATCTATGGTTGGGCACTCGAATAAAAATGTTTGATGTTTCTAAAGAAGGCTTACAGAAAAAGCACATCCTTTCTTCATGCGTTTTTACATGCACACTGCCCAAAGACAGCGTGTTTGTGATAATTCTATATTTCAGCCAGAATAGCGTATGATTTAAGTCACTTGTGTTAAGATGTCTAATCACCGTCTCCGTGGTGAAGGAATGTTGTATAAATCCTTTCGTATCTCTATTTGCTTTAAATACTGCTTGTCCTGCCTTTTTTAAGTAAACCCATTCTCGGGTCCTATTCTTCACCCCTCCCAGGAAGCCATAAAAACTATTTCTCGGACCAAATTTCTCTCTTCCTAAAACTTATCGTATTTAAAATTCTCTCCTTTCTAAAACCTCACTAAGTGTAAAATTATTTCCTTTATTAAAAATTTCCCCAGAAAGGATATATTCTTATAGATGTATCACCAATGCAAACTAGTCTATATTCCCTGAACTGGCTCTTGCCATTTCATTTTTTCTAATATTAAATGGGATTCTCTCTGTTGACATCTTGTTTCCCAGCCAGAAGAAAACTAATCTCTTTGGATCTCTCAAGGACGTCAAGGGGACCTTCCCTTTATCATCTTCGATATCGCTACCTTTAAAATCAAGATTTTGAGTGACTCACACCGGCAAGCGGGAAGAAATACATTTATTAATGTGTCGCTTCCTCCCTTGAGTCATCTAAAGTACATATATTGCTACCTTAGACTTTTGAAAATAATAATATTAATATTACTGACGTTTCACTATAAATGAAATAAAATGTAGTACAATTGTACTAAAAATGGTGCCTCCCTGAGAAATGGAGGAGGATAAATTTTACATTCTTTGACGGGAATCCAATGGAAAGAAATTTACATCGCAGTTGCAGATATCTGTAACTGTAATCTGTTTCTCAAACCATTGCATAAACTGTGGCAACTGATCAATTCCGTACTACTAGCAAATGAATAAAAATTTAATAAGCGCTTTAATTACAATTTTTATGCTAGTTTGTGTGACATTTTACATTTGAAATAAGAAAACTAAGACTATTAAACATAGATAAACTAAAGTATATTATTGTACTATCTGATTACAATGAAATTTTAAACTGTTTCAAATTTCCGAGACCAGCCTGGATCGAAAGGATTGGCCAAACCGAACCTGAAGGCAGGCCTCCCAAATATTTGCACAGATCCCTTGTTTGAGAGACAAATTATTCTCCCACCCCTGCACATTAAACTCGGGATTATGAAGCAATTTATTGAAAAAACATTGACCCCTGATGGTGAGAGGCTTCAAACATATTCCTACAGTATTAAAAGGTTGTCACTTGAAAAGATCAGGGCAGGCGTTTTTAATGGACCTCATAAAAGATAAGGACTTCTTAAGAAAATGAGTCCCAAGGAAAGAATGCATGGCTTGCCTTCATTGAGCTAATTAATAACTTTTTTAGGCAACAATAAAGCGGAAAATTTTCCGACACCTTGTAGAGGATTTGCTCACGGCTTGTTGTGACCTTGGGTGTAATATGAGCATAAAAATCATTACATTCATAGCCACCTTGATGTCTTTCCTGACCAATTTAGGAGCTGTCAGTGACGAAACAGGGAGAGCGGTTTCACCAGGACATGAAGATCATGGAAGAGCGCTATCAAGGCCGATAGAGCACACTATGATGGCGGATTATTGTTGGACGATTCAAAGGGATTCTGACAAAGTATACAAACGAAATGCAAAAAGAAAATTTGAACCATTTAAAATTTCAATGTAATCAGATAGTACAATAATTTACTTAAGTTTATCTATGTTTAATATGTCTTAGTTTTCTTATTTTCAATCCCGACAACCATTGAATTGGTCACCAAACCTAGCAAAAATTGTATAAAAGCGCTTATTAATTTTTATTCATTTGCTAATTTATTGTCGTTAAATGATTAAACTATTACTACATTAATTTAACATGATTTGCAAGGGTTTCGACTATAGGAATTGGTCTCTTTGCAGAATTTCATAAAAATCCAAAAGTTATAGGCAACACTTTGAAATTAACCATTTTGACTACTTTTCACCAGTTTGGAGATCATACAGGGACTTGTGAATGCAGGGAAAATAATTTGGAATGACCATTTTTTATTTGTTAATTCATCACGAACAAATATTATTTTATTAATTTCTTCTAACTTAATATACTAACGAAGAATCGTATTTAAAAATTGTACTCATCATAAAGTGACCGTTTCAAAAAAACTCAAAAATCAAAAATCTGATGTGCCACAGAAAAAGTAAAGGCCGATTGATTTGGATTCAGGAGTCTCATTTTAGTTATCATGTACATTCGTCAAATCAAGGGAGATTGACCAAAATTTGTTGGCCTTGTGTAATCATTCACATGTATTTGTCATCTATTTTTATATTGTTTTTAGTCGATAATGTCTTTGTACAGAGTTTATCATAACCTATAATATTTATTTTATTTTTTATGTATATTACATATTAGTCCATTTATATATAATATATATATATATAATAATATATATATATAGATATCTATATATATATGTCCTCTCTGAACAAATAAAGGAAAAGAAAAAAACATATCTGATATTCTATATACATACTCCGGTTTATTTATGTGTTTTCCTGGATATTTAAACGTCTTTACATATAATTACAATGCTATGTCATCAAAAATATATTGTAATATACTCGAGGGGCCACCTGGGGACCCTTAAGTTTTTGAATGTTATTCTTGCCCCCTTTGCTGAGGTTTTTAATTACGTCGAAATACTCGATTTTCAATATATCTTGGATATAATCCATTGTTCAAAAGGGAAAGTACTTCTTCACGTATTGAGTATATGAACTTAAGTCTTTATCTACTGTTTTCTTATTTAAAAACTGTTTTGAACGGGATTACATATGGTTTTGTCATGAATCTGCTCTCATATTGCGCTACGCTTACTTATAATAGTTATGATATGATAGTTCTTGCAAATTCACGTATAAACATCCCTTTTACAGTTTCTTCTTCTACGTATTATCGTCATATACATGGACCATTTATCGTCACGTATGATGAACATGATAGGGTTCCATTCCATCCTATGTGAAGAGTTGATTATTGAATAATAGGTCATATTGACGGAAGATTAAATTGATTCGTAAAAGATACCTAGTTTTCATAAGGATAAAATTATGTGAGGTTCACATTCATAGCCAAATGATGTTTTTTTATATGATGACAACTGTTTTTTTAAACTACAAATACTTCTTTTTTTGTACACCAAACACGATTGAGGAAAAGTTCCAGTTTGATATCCTCAATGATGAAGTGTACAATCGTCGGTCATTGAAATATTTGGGAGAAATAACTCGAAAAAACATTCTTTTTTATATTCCGAGTTGTTTATTTCATGGGAAAATACTATTCACTTATTTATTTTTTGGATTGAAAATACTATGACCGGACTCGAATATTTTACGAAGGAATAACTAAAACCATACACGTTAATTGTTTTCGAAGCAGTTGATTTGATGGACACCTCTGCATTAAAAAATGTGAAATTCAGAATATAGATGTGAAAAAGGCTTTTCGTCATTTCCGAGGATTTTGTTAAAGTTCCTTATCTTGAAACAGTATAAAGAACAACCCAACGAAACCATAATATGTGCCAGCAAAATCTACATATAATATGAAGACCATAAGAAGGATTTTAAAAGGACATCGCGATTTTTTAAAACGAATACCTATAAGAATCATGCATTATTTTATTTAAGAACAGTAAATGTGAACTAAAATGCTCAGTTTTGTTCCTTTGCAATTGCCTAGAATGTTTTTGTTCAATTTTCTGTTTATTTATTTATTGTATATTATTTTTACACTGTACCAGTTTTCGCAGATTATAATGTTTTTAACCGAAGAAGCCATGATAGTCCTCTATCTTTTTTTTCTTGTTTATATCTATTTTGTGATTCCATGAGATGACTTTTGAATCGATATGAATAAACATTAGAGTATTAAAAGGTGATCTAGATTCTCTTTTTCAATTAGGTTGATAAATTTGAACCTTCCCTTCGTGGAGGCGAATATATGACCTCATAATTGAGAGATGAACGCAACCCTTCTCCTGAGTGAACGCGTTGCATTACTATATAATGTTATGAAATACGAAAATTAAATTATCTGAGGTTTTGTTTTATGGTATAGTGATTCAGAGAGAAAGACTCAAATGATTATATAAGATAAAGGTATAATTTGATCATGATTAAGTAAATACTGATTGCTAAGAGTAATACACAGTACGTTTAGAATGAATCTTTTCTCGCAAGTTCACTCATAAATATATTTTTTTTTCCAGTTGTCGCTTTACATTTAAATGATGAGAAGTGAAAGTATGTCGGAACGCTAAAGACCGGCAAAATATAAATACCTTCATGGATAAAAATAATCATCACAAATGTCGAGTACGGGAAAAAAAAACCTTTGTCCACTTTGTCTCTGCATAATGACAACTGCTTTTTGCCAATTTGGTTCGATAGAATTGCATCCGACAGGATATAAATAAGCATTATAGCGTTAAAAGATGACGACTGTTTTTTTAAAATTATTATTCATGCTTCTTTCATTTGAACCTGACAATCGTGAACGTAGCCCTCAGTTTTAGGTATCCTTATTATTAGAATGAATCTTACCCTCTTTGAACCGAAAGCACTTCCCAGCATTGTCAGGGCCCTTTCCTCCGCAGGACACCAAGTAAGTCTGCCCAGAGTTCCCCTCGTGCTCCCTCAGGACCCCTCCCAGGCTTCCCTCCACAATATAGGCTGAGGTACCCTTAAGGCAGAGAAAAGGAGCCCCTATATCCTTCGAGAACAAGTGAACCCCTTCCACGGGATCCGACTTGCCCTTCAGGCCCCCCATGAGTAAAATGACGTCCTCAGACTGGAACCTGGAACTGACCTGCGAGAAAAAATGGGAAATGTAGTTGTTAATATTTATTTTAAATTAATTATATTAGATATATATAATTAGATATTTAATGTTTGAGGATGTGAGAATATAGTCTATACTATAGAATATAGTCAGGGTCGACGATATTTCGAAATTATTTTTTCAATTTCTTCTTTATTTTTATGATTCTTTGAGCCAGCATAATTTACGGATTCCAGGCTTTCTTGCTACGTTTAAATCTCATATAAACATATTTTTTCCCGATAAAGTCGATAACATGTTGAGAAGCATCCGTCCATATTCTTGTTTGGCCCGTATATTCCAAAATAATATATATTTTTCTTACTCAAAATAACCTTGAAGGAAACAAATTCACTCGTGGATCCTCTTGAATAAGTGTGGGCGTCAAGCTTTTTTGACCCCGAGAACAAACCTCCTTAAAGGATGTGAAGAATTTGTTTTCTGGAGATAAGAATGTGGCGTGCGATGAGGAATTCGCCGGCGGATGGATCTGCTATTTTTTAGTAGGGAATCCACAATAGCTACCACATCGGGGAATTTAATAGATTTTTGTTGTTGAAAACGTCCATGTCTCTCTTGGAGATGCCCTAGAGTTAATGTTATAACATAGCACTGTTAATGCAATTACTTGTTTAGTGAATACAAGGTTACTTGGATTTCAAGCAATTATTCTGCACTGGTGGGGAGCCAACCTCTGCCGGATCGACATGTCTGACTCTTTTGATTTATCTTCGTCTGGGCTTGTAAAAATTCGCTTATGAATAATAGGAAGAGAGCAATAATGTTAGGACAAGATTCTGAATGAATGTCGGCTTCTTTCACATTACCTGTACCCAAACATCTCTTAGCGGTATTTTCCTGGTTTGAAAAGAAAAAACGTTATCGTTAGTCGCCCCAAAGTAATTGTTATTAAGTAATTTTAGATTATAAATACAAGACAAGGATAGAGTGGGTTTCTTCCTCGTAAGCAGTTGAACCCGATATCCTTCCTCTTCTTCCTCACTCATGCAACTTTCTCCGTGACATGTCTCTCCATGGCTCCTTCGACGCGCTGTCGAATACCAGTGTTATTCTAAAATACTTTTCAAACTCATTGTAGGGGTTTTTTTCGTCGCTGTGTATTTAGAACCCCATTCTTAATTAATTATCATGTATACGATTTTATATAAATCATTATACTTTGAGCTAATTATAAATTACGCCCAATGTAAAATCTTATTAAAATAAATAACTGGTGTCCTAAATAAGAGACGCACTTTTTATTTATATGACAGAGATTCCATATAATTTCAGGTTTTAAAGTAAAGGAGGAACGATCACTTCGGGAATATTTTTTCCCTTCTTCGTCCAATTGAGGTTCTTTGTCTTCCTTTTCCGAACTACCAACTACTTAATCATTTGTCGTTATATTTTATATCATCATTGCGTTCATTAATCAATCAGTTTATGTAAAATATGTAATATATTTATTCTTTTTATTGTATATTTAACCAGTCCTTTATAAATAATTTTCCTCCGGGGTAATATTTAACATATAATTTTAAAATGAATTTAATGTTATCAATTTTGACATTTTAATGCTTAGTTTTAATTAATTATGAGTAATGCAAATTTCAATTAGTTGGTAAATTTGCTATTCCTCCATTTGCCTAATGGATTACTCCTTCCTTTCTCTCCATTTTAATTTGATAAGTAACTTCATTTAGTTCAATGGGACTTCCATGCTTTAAGCCCGTGAACTCCATTTTCATTGGCTATGCAATATCTCTAATGACCTCATATCAGGTTAACAAGCCTTTTAAAAAACTTAATCTTAGGTTAACATGCTCCTAAAGTAATTTGGCTATCCTATTGAACGCTCTTTCAACTGCCACGGCTGCCTGAAAAGAATGCAATAAGTTCAACTACGTGAGGGAAAAGGTTGTTGTTGTAACTACACCTAACATCATTATTTGTTGTTTTTTTGGTTGACATGTTATTTATTTGTTAAATTCCATACAGTGTAAAAACAATACACTAGAAAAGTATGTACGACATAAAAAACACAATCTTAAGACAGTTATGTTAAAAACAAAACATAAATGAACCTTCTAGTTCAAAATTATCATGATTTTTCATTTGTAACATATAACTTTGGTATCTCTATATAATTATATACATATTACATCTCACTCATTCTTGTCTTCGGAAAAACCAAATCAAATACAACGTTTTTAAGGGCTACCATTCATGCCATGGGTAGTCTTTATTCTCTACGCCCTTCTTTCAGGAATCGCGGAAATATACCTATCATCGATTTAAATTGTTTTTTTCCCTTCTCTGTTTTCTTTTAACAAACATAATAAACAAATATTCTTGTTAACTTGCTTATTACCAACTCAAATTACATAATTGCTCTAAGAATAGCGTTATTTGTTCTCATCTTCAAAACAAATCCAGTGGATTTAACTAGTCATGATGGTAATACTTATGAATCCCATTGTGTCCAA
>CP045893.1:24052473-24065491 GCA_013387185.1 Caligus rogercresseyi | reverse complement strand
TTCATGTTGCTGCTGAGAATCGGCCTCAGTTTTGCCAGTAGATTTGGAGTATTCAGGGTTAGTCCTTCCGCTATAATGTGCTTTAGAGTTGACTATATTAAGGCCCTCGTTCCGGGAGATGATCCGAAATATTATAATTTTATATGCATTTGATACCATAATATAAGCCAGTCGTTGAGTATAAAATTATCATTTGTCTCTGAGGATATTTTCTAATGAAAATTGAAGTATCCCCTTTTTCAGCAAACGGTTATGCGATGATTCCTGTGAATATACTTTTCCTATCAATGCTTTCAACTATATTCCGTATTTTTCATTTGTTGTGTGTCTTTTATTCATTTTTAACAATTTTTCATAAGTGGAATATATATATATATATCCTTTGAAAGAAAGTTTTTAGGAACTGTGAAATAAAAAAGTGACAAATCAATTCATCAAATGGAGTATTAACATTTAAACATTAAAATAAAAATGATATTTATAGTTCGAAAGAGTGATGAATATATATTTTCTAAATGATTAATCGCTCTCATAAAAAGCACAAATATTTTAAAAATAATTATTTGCAAAAAGCTACTTTAATAAGTAGTGTAGGTGTAATGAATTACTATTATTCTAATTATTTTTTTTTGGTACTTCTTACAGAACTCTTACAGACCTCATATTTCTGTATTAATATTTATAAAAAATTTAGAATTTTTACATAGCAAATAATTCTCAATTTTTTATTAAAATATATACGATATTAATCAGCAATTGGCTTAAAAAGTTTGACAAGTACAAATGGAAGATTCGTTGTATACACAGGGAAGGCATAAACCACCTACCTATTTTCAATTTTGTGATGCATTCACTATTATTTGTTATATCTGGATTAATATCCAATATTTCAGTGGACTATATTCAATACTCTCGGCAGTGAACCAATATTTGATCTGTAGATGTAGATTAAAAAGTATGTGCAGATATTCTTTTAGTATCAGAATTTTGATTTCTTGAAAAATAATTGAATATAATTTTGACAAATAATTTTTCAAGAAATCAAAATTAAGGTTAAAATAATTATGGAGGTCGAAATCTCTTTTATCTTAATCTTGTTAAGCGATTCATTAATTCTACGGATTTTGCAGGTAAGCGATATATTTTTGAAATATAAATCGAAACCAATTAGAAAATGTAAATCCGACACGATCGTTGATAAAATTCATCCGAATTCTTCAAAGAAAGCCTTATTCAAGAACCATAGCAAGCCCCGTTATCTAGTCTAGCCTTAGAAAGTGAAATACTAACGATACATGATATTAGTAAACGGTACTCCACTGTCTTTCTTATGGTAATTTTGTTTTACCTCGAGGGAGAACTACAAGAAATCATTTGCCATCATATCCTTGGTCCATGAAAATGTGTTTTAACCACCAACATGACGACAAAGTCAATAAAACTGAGCAAGTTTCATTCCACTCTTTTAGGCCTTCCTAATGAAAGGCATAAAAAAATACAGGAATCCTTGTTTAGCATCCACGATGATAAGTTCACAGCGCAACTTCAGATCTCGGGCAACCTACTATTGTTCAGTTTTCCGTGCAAAAACTGTGAAAGGATATACATATAATTCAACAGTACACGCCTTTGTAGACTGCCTTAATGTTCAGATTTGGAAGAAGTTGGTAGCTCTAAATGTTTACGGATTAAATAACATTGAAGTGAATGAGACTTCGAAGGCACTGGATCGTGCTTTATTAGGCGCTAAATCTCTCATTACGAGCAAATTCTGCAAGAATGATTCTCTGAACTCAGAGGAAATAAGAGTCGTTCTAATATCTTCTGCTGCTCGTTATTCGTCCTATTCTTTGAAGATTCCTAACGCTTCTGGTGCTGAATGGCAGTATGTGGGGAAGTATTTTACAATGTTAAAAAATATAATTAAATCTTATGAAACTTTTAAAGACGTTAATATATTATGTCTCCCATTTGTGTGCGTCTAAGTTTTAAATATGTATTGTTTTGAAGTTTTAGCATTGTTTGAATATTTTGTTGTTGTATTTTATGTTTTGAATGGCGACTCAGGCGAGGGAAAAATTTAAACTACAATGTTTCGGGATGTTTCGCACATAATTCCTTCCCCTAAATATTTTGTTGTGTTTATATCATAAAATATTTTGAGCCTAAATAGAAAAAAATTAAAACAAATGTAAATCGATGTTTATTGACTAGTTTGCAATAATATGAAAAGCATTCTTAAATATAAGATACATTTTGTCCATATTTCAACAAACTTAAGAATTGTTTCATTCACTAGAATTATACTGCGTCGTGGGAATTTTATTTGTTCAATACCGTTAGAATATCTCTTGCTTGATTGAAATGGTGGTCGATTTGCTACAAGAACAAATGATTATGATAATAATAAGTCGAGTAGTCTGCTCGCCTTTGAAACCACTTGCTGCTCCAGGTCGAAATTCGTCTGTATTTTTTAAAACTTATTCCTTAACTCGTCCATTCGAGTCTTGTTCTTATACAAGCATACATCAAGACGGCAAACATGTATCCTTTTCTCGTCTGTGATTGGTTGAAAGAAAATGATAGGGAGTAATAAAAATACAATTGGCATTAAGAAGTAAAGCATCACTTCACTACGGCTGTTCTTGAGTTTGTAACATCAATTCAGAGATGATCATTTCATCCTTTCAAACACTAAATAGCCTATACCATGGACCTCAAGCAATATCATAGCTTTAAATAAACTCATACAACTTATTAATAATAATTTGTTAAAGCAACATCTCAATCTCAGGGAAACAATGAATATGGTTTCATCCTATCTGGTGATTAATATATCAACGTATAAGAAACAGGATGATTAATTTAACAATTGAAAGAACAATGTTTATTTGTGAGTTAGCGAGAGTTATCCCTAAACATACACAATGACTAAGGTTGGACTATATCATTTTATAATCACACAAGTTCGACATAAGAAACCCATTAAAGGCATACGAGACATTAAAATAAGTCTAGGATTTAATATTTTAATCCCCT
The DNA here is from genome assembly GCA_013387185.1 of Caligus rogercresseyi. Taxonomy (NCBI): domain Eukaryota; kingdom Metazoa; phylum Arthropoda; class Copepoda; order Siphonostomatoida; family Caligidae; genus Caligus; species Caligus rogercresseyi. Next base: position 24,062,452 of record CP045893.1, on the reverse strand, counting down.
ATCACTTACATGCTGAAATATATATCAAAGGATCTCTTTCATACAACGCATTACATAGTTGCCGAATGTATCTACTGTCTACGTATATTCTTTCTTTTAGGAGTTTGATGATACCCATATTATATGACGTGCACTCAAATGTATATAGAGGAACTTTGAGGCCTGTCCAGAGCAAGGTCTTTTATCATTTGGTCTGCGCATGTTATTGTGAATGATAACGAATAATGACTTTTTTCTCTAACGTGATTGGTCAAAAAAAAGGAGGGAGAATAAAAAAGCAGTTGTGGAATGTGATTGGATGAAAGAAAAGAAGAGAGAATGATATTAATAAAAACAGTTGGCATTATATAATACAACATAACTTTATTCACGACGGCTTTTGAGAGTGAGTATTCATCTCAAGATAAGGATATACTCCTTAAAGATAATAATTGTCTCTTCTTCATGGACCTCCATCCATAACATTGTCGAATCCATGGAATGGTCTCCGCCTATCTTACCTATTAATATTAAGTATTTAATAATCTTCTTGTATTAAATAAAATGTATGTTTAACAGTTCGTATTTGTTGATAAATGTCTCAGCATTCTGAATATTTGATGCAGAAAAACGGAGAAACAGTATCATCAAATGAAAAAAGTCATATTTATTCACTTTATCCGCGGCTTTGTTGAGGTTTGAACATAAATTAAGCGATAAGAATATCATTCATGTCATCACTAAATGTCTCTCCACAATGGACTCAATCCTTAGAATGCACTATTCCCAATTTAACTAACATCATAATTGGATAAAGCAACTGCTCATACCTAAGGATATATTTAATTAAGAGATTATGAGAACTGAACAAACAAAAAAAACGATTTTTTATAAATATACATTTTGTTGGAAAGCCACTCAAAATATTTCATATTAACCCAAAATCCTCTATATAATTTTTTTGTGTCCATTCTGAAACACCATTATCAAAAATGGTAGAAAAAAATTCTGCGTAAAATAATATATGGAACGTATATCCAGGGATTTTGCAAAGAGTTCATAAAACACAACTCAAAACCATCCACGGAAAATTTGTTCCAAATTGAATTTGGCAAATGTTTTGACGAATAAAATAAACATGGCAATAATGAATTTTCCGGGAGATTTCAACAACATTAATGTACTCCCGGAGCCCTCATAATTATTCAATAAATATTTTGTCAGGATCTAATGAATCGTTTGAGGGGGTCACGGAAACGAACGAGCAGACGAACAAACGATTTTTTTATTAGTATTGAATTAATTAGCTTTTTTTGCCATAATGATAAAATCACTAACAAATTATTTATCCTCAATTAGTGAATGTATTGTTATCTAACACGTCTCCCCAAAGTTAAATTAAAAGCTCATTTGTCTTTGAATCACCTCGTACAACAAAATACTATTGATATCAACTAATGACAAACAAAGCTCAATATTTTGAAAAGTGAATGTAAGTACACAAATGAAATAAAAATGAACAATTGGTCCCCATCTCGGAAATGTGAATACAACAGAAAAGTATGACTTATTGAATATTCACTTACCTTATAAACATGATTATGCTCTTATATTTAACTCATAATATTTACATAACATTTCATAACAGCAGCCTTACTTTCAATGCTTTTTTTTGACCGATTTATATGTGCGACTTTTTAGACCAATCAGGTAGCAATGGAAAAGGTTCACTGTCTTCTGTCTTCTTTTGCCTTGAAGTATTCTTAGCGATGATCATAACTTATTTTTTTGTACTATCGATACATCTTTATTTAATATATACTACAATAATTCACATTAAAAACTCTTTTTTAAACACGAAAACACAACAAAACATTATTAAAGGTTTAAAATCATGGGACAGAGGGGTTTTTAAAGTATACTACTGCATTGATGTAAAATATGCAAAAAACTTTAGTTGTAATAAAATTGACCCCTTCTTCTCATTCTTGCCCATATATAAATAAATCCATTCCTTTGAAGTTAAAATTAGTATAAAATAGTAAAAAAAACATAATAATTTAAAATATCCTGCACAATGGGACATCCAAATAAAAGAGGATCCAAAGTCCCAAGGGGTCCTTACAAAAAAGCAAATTCTTTCACCTCTCTTCTTTCCAAATATACCGGCCCGTCAAAAAGTTTCGCATCACCTTTTGATTGCATTTTCGAGATGTTTAGCGATGCCTTTTGTTTGATTGCGGTCGTCCTTAGCTGTCTTCCGTTTTTCAAATGAGCCCTTGTAAATATTCATGAGTTCATTCAAAGCAAACATGGAAGAGAAAAGAATCTGCACCCAACACAGAACCAGGGACATTGTAAAGAACTGAAGGTCGACCGCCAAATCGTCTACCACGTTCGTAAGTGTTTGGGAGATGGTAAAAGCCCTAACTGATACCATATTTACTAGAGATAGAGTCTTGATAACAATTGAGTTCTTCAAGTAGTATGATGATGGGTCAAGCCGAATGGAGTTTAAAACAATTATTATTTAACATGCAGAATTCTTTCTTGATTTGTATATGATTGTTCCACGGGAGAAAATATACATGGATCAGGTGATACGTTTCCTCTAATGCATAAAAACATTATGATAATAAATTATTAAGAGACTCATCTGTTGCTGCAAGGCAGCCTCAGGAGAGAATACATTTATAAAGGCATGACAACATTATTTATAATATAGCTTTTTTCAGAAGAATGTACTTTTACTCGAACCATATTCTTTTTATGCCATGCCTTCAGCCAAAAGATTCCAAGAGATAAATTAGAAGCTTTGTCGACAATGAGGTAAAGTATAATATTCTATTCATTTTGTTAATAAATATTTTTTGTTATATAATATTGATTTTATTTTTTTGAAAGAATAATAATGAAGCGATATTTACATGTATTTTATTCGACCGGAGATATGTAAAGCCCATCCTTCGAGATAAGTCAAAAATACTCAAGTCACATCCAATTTTTGGTCATTATATATAGTAGAAAAGGGTTAGCGATGACATATCACCGGTTTGTGTTTACCTTCAGTGAAGGGCTATATATATCGGGCTGGGCAAATCCGGAGTAAAAAAGAGTTTTTAAATCCAAAGGATATGGAACCAAAAAAGACAAAATATGCGAATACGTATGAAGAGGGCGCAGATGGCATAGAAAAGAGAGAGAGTTGCCCAGCAAGAATTTAGACGGTACGAAAGCGCGTGTGCAAAGGAGAAGGGTCTCTTGGTCCTGTTCAAATGGGTACTATTAGGTTGTTCCATAAATAATGAGGTCGACCAATTATAACTCAAAATTTTCATCAGATCAACAAAAAAACTTCTCAATCAGTACACATAATCCCTCCGACTGCAATGACGTCGTGGTAGTGTCCCCGGAGCTTCCTGAGCTGGTCGTAGAGCTCGTCTTCACTGACCCTCCTCATCGCCCGCTGAATGGCGAGTGTAGCCTCCTCGTGGCCCCAAACTCGTCCTCCCGGAGCAGGTGCTTCAACTTCCGGAGCAGGAACCTGTCACACAGGTTCAGGTCGGGTGAGTAGGGTGACTGTTTCACCGGTTCCACGTCCCTCCGGTTAGGAACTCCCTGGTATCGGTGGCAGTGTGGGGACGTGCATTGTCCCACATGAGGAGAGAATCTTTCAGGCGGATCTTGTCCGTTTTCAGGCTGAGAAAGCGCTTCCCAGTCGTCCTCAGGTACTCTATCATGGTGTTCCGGTCGGCTGTGGTCCCGGCAGGTAGTGCAGTGATCGATACCCGCCTCGGCTTGCAGGTGAACCCCATCAGAATCATCGTCTTCCTCGCTGTCTGTTTCACACAGGGGGGTCGAGAACTGGGCCCCCGTGGGCTCCGCCCAGACTTGCCTCCGCTCCACCGAATCCCAGTAGAACCAGAACTTGTCCTGGACTAACAGATGAGACCCCAGAAAGTCCTCCCCGTGGTCCTGGAACAGCTTCAGGAGGTCCTGACAGCACTTCACTCGCTGCGTCTTGTTGGCTTCAGAGAGCTGGTGAGGGACGAGCACCCTGAGGAGGTTTCGGAGCCTAGATCCTCCGTCAGAAGCCTGAAAACAGTTTTAGATGGTAGGGACACCTCTGCAGCAACTTGTCGAGTGGTCATCCGGGGGTTATCCTCGACCAGGCGCTTCACACGGGCCACATTCTCCTCTGTCCTCGTCTCCCGGGGACGTCCAGGACGGGTCTTCTTCTCCAGGGCAAAACACCCTTATCGAACTCAGTGTGCCATCTCTGGAGGGTGGAGAGGCCAGGGCAGGAGTCAGTGTCCCCGTGGATCTCGTTGACTGTCCTGGCGAGCTTGATCCGGATCAAGAAGTAGGAGCGAAAGTCGGGTGTCTCCATTTTCAGCGGCGAGTAGAATGAATGATAGAAATGATGCGATTACTCACATTATATACTAACCTGAGTGGCGCCATACAGTCTGTTCCCATGCAAAAATATGCGATAAGAACGCTCCCGTTGAAATTTTTGAGATAGCGTGTGAACTTTTCGAGATATCTAACCTACCTCATATTTATGGAACAACCTAATACATTCCCATCGCTTCACTTCTCGGAGATGTTTCACGAGTGCCTTCATACGATGACATTCACAACACAATGGAGATTTGGAACGTAGGCAACCCCTCATTAGAAGGAATTGCCTGCACGATTCGACGTGCTTTGGAACGTTGATGTCCATCTTTTTCAAATGAAACTGATTCTTCCTTTCCTCTATCCTAGGTGACTATATCCAGGTGTTACTATAAAGAAAGAGTAAATAATGAAAAATACTGAATATATAATATGTTGACGTCACGACCAGGGCACAATCACTATTAAGTGACCTCGTTGACGATGGGATTGTGGAGGCCAATGGCAATTTTATAAAATTATGATATTGATAACAGTTTAAAAGCCTTCCTCTGAAAGTTAGCAATGTCTATCCTACTATAGATGTATTGAGTTGAAAATATCGTTGAAAAGATCAGTCAAATCGCATCCTGTAAAAGATACAAATAAATAATAAATGGAATCCGTACTGAACGATTTGCATAATTAAGGGAAATGTAGAATGTCTAACGGATGGGATGAGCTTTTGTACTTGAAATAACGGAAAAGTTCAAGACAAATGCCTTCCTTCACTCCACATTCCAGGACATACTGAAGTCATTGTCGATAAGAACAACTCTTCCGAAACGTGACGTCATCAAATTATATCTGTAGTTTTTTTCATTATTTATTTTTAAGGCCTTTATTTCGATTGCAACTGGAGATACAAAGTAATTAAGGCGGTAGAATTGTGTATAATAATAATATATAAGTAAACAATATAGTTTAAAATTAAACTACCTGCCAAAAGACCTAGCAACAATAAGGACATATCAAAGTGTTAAAAAGTATATATATAATATAAATGCTAAATTATGTTTACACGTTATAAAACAAAATAAACATAACCTATAACATTTGACTACCTAGCAAAAAAAAAAAGGTATCGAAAGTGAGAGTCGTTTGAGTGTTGGAGCGCCTCCTAGCCACATAAACAAGGTGATACATGAATTCTTTTTTTATGAGTGGTGTAGTAGATACAAAGATGATCAACTAATGAAGCACACATATCACATGTTAAAAAAACCAAAATCCAAGACTACTCAACTGTCGCGCCAAAACATGAGTCTTCTTGTTCAAGCTTATACGGGCCACGGACCATTTCTGGCTCATCTAAGTAAATGGAAAAATATTGACGGAATCTGCAATATCTGTATGGAAGAGCCGCAAAGCGCAGACCACTTAATTAACATATGCCCATCACTCTCTTATGAGAGACATCAATTCATGCAAGAAGAGGATGAAGACCTACGTATCCTTAAATTGATGAAATGCTCAAAAATGGAAAATAATTTGTGATAACTTTAATATTTTATAATAATTTAGATCAACTCCTGCTGTAGTAACTCATATACCCCTCTGTGTGGTCGTGTTCATTTGCTTTATATATGTGTGTATTGTTTAATATCTTTGTTCTATATTGTAATGCATATGTGTATAATGTGAAACAACAATCAATTCTTTTAAACAAAAAAAACCTATAACATTAAAAGAAAAATGATAATAATTTAAAGCTTTGGGTTGTAGAAGCAAAAATATTGTTTCACAATTTTCTTTAGATAGCTAAAATATCTGTAGGAATTCATCCAACTGAAATTCACCAAGTCGATGGCGTAGTTCCATGAAGACCCCCTTTGATCGGAGATGTTGGAGGTAAAAAATGGTGTATCTCGCCGAAGTAGAGATTAAATGCCCCTTAGATCTTCTCGGAGTAGAAACTTCCCAGACCTCAAACTAATTAGTGCTTTGGCACTTAAAAGCGCAATGTGAAAATTTTCATGATGCTTTTCTTTTCTTTGTAAGAAAACTATATTACATTACTGCCTTTTAATATCCTGAATACGACATGCTTAGAGTAAAAACCTCAGTTAAAATTGAGGCATATGGACAGTCAACAAATGCATGGATTGTAGTGTGTAATCGAGTATATTTCTTGCCATTGGGCATATTAGTTACATTTGTAACTAGTCTAAAATATATAAATAAATAATAATAAATTATAAAATCATATAAAAAATATAAAATAATAAAACAAATAAAAACAAAATGCCCATGCAAATGGATGATATGGAGACGCTGCGTCCAATGGCCCTAGCTGCGGTCCTGGCTTTGTGAAGGGTAGTGGCCGACCTCAAGGCCTTAGACAAGTTCCACACAGATATTGCGTGACATGCAAAAGTAGCTGTCTCCCTCCCAAGTGGGTACGCCACTGAAGTTGTGGACCTCATGGCCTCCTCGGGATGGGGAAGACGAAATCACCAATCGGGTTCCTGGCACCGCCGCCCCCGTCGCTGGAGTAAAAACATTTCCAAGTCTCCATGGCCACCGCCTTGGCGGCCACCTCGTTGAGGGAGGGAAGGCCTGCTCTCTCAAGGAGGTCCCCGATGTGGATGTGATCCCGCCTCTTACATCCAACGATGCTCCTGGCGGCGTCATTTATGGCGACCTGCACAGCCCTGTGTGCGGCCTTTGGCCCCTTGCACTCACTATCGAGTTGAGGAATTGCCACAGCTGCGGCAGCATAAGAAATCTTGCCAATCATCAATCCCTTGGCCAGCTGCCGTAGGTATTTACCTCTTGGTAAGTGCACTGCCAACCTGGAGATGAGTGCGGCCCGTTTTGCTGCTGCCTTTGCGACGTGTTAATTTTTTTTCCCACAATCTTTACAAGGGTATTAAAAAAGGAACACCATCGAAATTTATAATTGAGAATTGAACTTTTTTTCCTTTCATGACTCCAAGCAGAGACTTCTTTATTTTATGAATCAATCCTAAGAGACTTGAGGTCTTAATCGTTTTTTGGCAAATCTTTCTTACCTCTTTATCATACGAAGAAGGGGCGTTTACTTTAAGGTACCAAGAGCATGGAGGAGGATGATGACCGCACGCTTTCATAAGAGGGTATTTAAATTTTCCATGGCTAAATGAAGAATAAGTTTCTTCTGGAGGTGTGGAAAGTAAGAGTGCCTCCCATTAGTGCATCACCTTCAAAGGTTACAGGTCTTTATTTTTCTTGAAAAATGCCTTTTTTGCTCCTGGTTTTGATCGATAATGTCCAGAGTCGAAAGACCCCAATAATTCTTTGGACAACGACCTAAGTGGGAGATACAGATTAAAGAAGATGATTGGAATTGACAGTACCCATTATTAAATGCATATACGAGGAGTTTTGAGATGATAGATTTCCACTCAAGGTCGGGCCTTGTGGACAAATCATTAAAACTTTATATATATCTAGAAATTACTCTGTATAAAACTACTTAACCATCCCCAAACTGATTTCTTGGCCGTTTTAATGACTTTATATACAATTTATGAAAGACAGTTAACATCCATTTTTCTCTTCTTCTGTATTGCCTTATCAGCTAAAATCGGTAAAAGGAAAATTGTATATAAAACTAGAGGCACTATAAAATTATTATAAAATCGATCTGCGTTCGCAAGTTTCGGCTTTTACAAAGTGAAAGCCTCTTATATACCGCTGATTTCAAGAAATCCATTCACTAATCAATTTCCTTGCTTTCTGTATTCCACTCCAAAATGGAAACTTTGGTCTAAAATAGAAAAAAATGCGATTCGTAAATCGTTATTGGGACGCCAAGCTCCCAGAGGTAAATTGATGCTTTTGAAGAGTTCACTTCCAATACTGAACGCTTTTTGAATTTATTAAAAAGAACAGCAAAATTAATATTCTTTTTAATATTGACTCTCAGAACGGGCTTCTACAAATAAAGTCACATCATCGGCGCAGAGATCAATGATATGTTTTGTTGCCTAAAAAAGAACTCCGAACCCATTGTACTTATGTTTTAATCTGAGTAGCCATTCTTCAATGGCCATCACAAACAAAAGAGGGGCGGCGGGACAACCTATACGACAGGTCTTCCCTAGGAATATTGGCTGACTTTGTTTCCCATTAACGCAAATCGAAGACGATGCCATTATACAGTAATGTTCTAATAGGGTTGAACAAGCACTTTGGCAAAAAATCTTAGATATTTTTAAGATGTGCGTTTGAGAACAGAGTCAATGCTTTAAGAAAATCTACAGCTATTATGACATCAAATGAATTCCTAGAATCAATACCATCATAGTGCAGCGCATATTTCTTGAAATATATCGGTCAACTTTATCTTCTTTAAGAATCCCTTCTGATGTAAACCAATTCTCTTATTTAAAATGGGTTTCCATACGAACAGCCCAATACCAGAATATCTATATGATTAATTAAGAATGATTATTGGACGGCAGTGGTTAATGCCAGTTCAATTGCCCTTTTTCCATGGATTTTTCCTAAACATAATATGAAAGGAATCAATTCTCCACACATGAGAGTAAAACATTTCCCTCCAAAACCATCTGGTCCATATGCCGTGTTATTTTTAAACAATATTTTATATATAAGTGATTGGATCTGTAAAAAACAATCCATTGAGGACTTTTTAGGAGGGTTAGGCCTCTCTCCTACTACAGTGGCCTGAAAATCACGATTAAAACAGGATCGTATATCTGCTACTTTATTAAGAACTTTCTCCTTGAATAAAATGTTTAGTCAATTTAGTTGATTAAATGACCGATAAAATTTGATATTCCTAAGCCACAAAAGGTTTATCATCCGAGACGGCTCTGTCACAGGTACGGATACCATCGAAATGCTATATTTCAACAACAATGTACACTAGCAGTCAGCTTTGATTGCACTGGTGCATTTGATTACATCCAATACCAATCAGCAAACAATGCAATGGAAAACTAAGTACCTAATAGTATTATATCATGGTATAGATATCTTCTCAACACTTGAAAGTCAAAGCGGATCTTAAAGGAGAGCAGATATCCCAGGCCAACGCGTGGTAGTCCACAAGTAGTGTACTTTCACCCATTATATGGAACATTATCATGGATACCCTTCTGACCAAATTTAAAACAGGATCCATCAAGGCAGTAGGCTACGCGGATGATATCATCTTGTTAGCAAACGGAAATCATCCTCATACTCTTATCAATATAATGCAATCAGTCATATAATACAGTTCTAGACTGGGGAAAACGAATGGTCTATCCTTTAATGCCCTAATCCAATGCAATTGTTTTCTCTCAAAAGCCTACAAGTTGAGATCCAAACTTTTCCACGATTAAAGATGGATGGTACAGAAATGTGTTCTCAACGCAAATGAGATACTTGGGCATTTTATTTGACCAAGGACTTACTTGGACAGGCCACCTGAAAAGAAAAAGCTGCCAAATGTAGTCGACTATGGAATATGGCTAAGGCAGTCATAGGACAGAAATGGGACTTAATGTCTGACAAAGTTCTGTGGCTATATTAAGCAATGGTCAGACCAATTATAGCCTATGGATGC
>CP045893.1:24040587-24052373 GCA_013387185.1 Caligus rogercresseyi | reverse complement strand
AGCCTTTGCTCACCACCCGGTCTCTTGCTTTTTCTTCCTTCCACACGCCCGTTGTCATTTATCAATTTATCACATTCTTCCGCAGAAGAAGAAGCACCCTCTTCTATTTTGGAAGCCCCCATATTATTATTATAATTCCTTCTCTGCCAGTCAGGAGGCCTATCAGGCGGGAGCAACGACATGTTGCACCACTTGAATTAAACTTTAAGGGACAAAGAAATTCACGACAGAAGAAGGGAGGTCAATAAGAAGAAAAAGGAAAAACAAGATCAATCTTCTTACTAAAGATCACGGCTTCGATCCCCAAAATACAAATCTCCGGTCCCAATTCCTCTTATATTCGGATACAGTAAGAGAGTTGATGCACTAATAACACTTTTTAATTTATTAAAGAGGCCAAAATGCACTATTGAACCTCATTAAAGCAAAACTATTCACAGAGCAACACAAGAGGCGTGTTACTCTATACTATATATTTTTTATTCGGTTAACTGTGAAAATTTTTGTACAGTGTAAAACTAAAATTAAACTAAAATTATATACAGGAAACATAGTAAAACTTTTCCCGGCAGTTGCAAAAATACATAAATGAGCATTTTAGTTCACATTACTACCCTAAAGAATAACTTTATATAAAAGGACGTATCATCTATAAATTTGTTATAAAATTCACGATGTCTTCTTAAAATATTTTGATAATTTTTGTGTAGAGCTTCGATCTTGCGGCCCATATTTAACTATGTCGCCAGTTCATTTCCATGTTGGCGCTCCTATATCCGGATTTTTTTAAATATCCAAAAAGCTTTTTAAATATTCGGTCATATGTATATCGCCGTTTTGACCACGTTAAGTTTTATAAGTCTTTTAATTATTTGAAGAATGGGAAATCGTTTAATGCATGTAAAGTATTATTCAATATTCATACATACTGTATGAATCCATAATTCATACAAGGGTTCTGATATTTAATAAGCATCCCTGAAATTTGTAATGGACTGTAAATTTTGAACTATCAGCAATCCCATTGGTTGATTGTAAATATATTTTATTCTATGAAGTGGGAATGTCCAGCAAACTTAAGTAAGACTCTGATATAGATATTGCTCCATCATAAATCTTCCTACCACATTCAAATTTTAAAAAACCATGGCTTGGGAGGACACATAAAACTGAGTGAACGTTTTTTAGAGGAAAATTGAACTTTGCCACTTTAAAACTTGACTTCACGATCAAATCGTGGGCAATGAAAATATCTTGTGTTATGGCAGTTCGCTCTTAGATGACAGGATCCCCAAATATCTTTATAAAAGGTTTTTTGTCCTTATTTTGGTATAAAATATCTTTGTCGTGTCCGATTGAACTGTGGGTTCCAACTTACACAAAATTCTCTGAATTAAAGCTAAAAATGGTGAAAAAAAATCCAAGTCGTGATTAGTTAAAAGAGTACTCATGCAGAAACAATTGTAAAATTGCGAAAAATGTAAAATATTTTCTCCAGTCCCTGTTATAAAATATAACCATTTTTTGCACGACTCTTAGAAAATATTTTGGTATAATTTCTATAAGAAGACTAAGTCCACCTCCTTCACGGGCTTTGGGACGCTTCAATAAGGGGAGATATGTTATATAAAAAGAGTTTCCAGCCAACACTATTATTCTTTTAGACCTAATTCAATTTGAGATGGGATAGATGTGGCCCTATACAAAGCGAATGGAACCACGCGGGAATTATACAAGTCGACTCCTTTTCGCCATAGTCTAATTTGTCCATATATCTTCGTGTTTATTTGTGTCCAGTTAAATTTTGAGACACCGTTTCACACCCATTGAATGCCAATATATTGACAGACTCAACGACCCTGCAGCTATTGCCCAAAAAGAGTTGCACGGATTCCAAGATCCCAATGGAAGTATAGCAGTTTTACTTTTATTATTGCAATTCCAGTTGTGATCTCAAGTTTATTTTAAAAATGATGAGATTATATTTATCCTCTTAATAAGTTGCAACTCCAGGTTTGCCTCAATCATCAGGGTAATGTCGTCGGCGTATAAGTCAATAAGATGTTATTGGTGTGAATTATATATTTATAAAAAAGTTTTTTAATATATATTTTAATAAAAAACATTATTTAATAAATCGTTATTTGTAATTGAATGTCAAGAATATTTTTTTAGTAATAGAAAATAGTCGTTTACATAGAGAATAGTGACTGCCGAAGCAATGTATAGAAGCGCAGAAGTTTATGGTATTCGTGTGCTCTCATGTGGTTGGGGAAAGACAGGTACAGAAAGAACTAACTAAGAGAGAGTGAGACTTCATATATCTTGTATATATTTTTAAAAATAGCAATAAAGCAAATATAAATTACTATCCAGAAGATATTCCACTTTGGTTTTATTTCACTACTTTACAATTGTGAGTTATGCTAACTTAAAACTAGAGGGAACAAACATATTAGATATTACTTTCAGTATAACTAATATGTAATATCCTAGTTACATATTACTAGGTATAAAAGGAGTCCTTACTTTCAATCTCATTGAAAGTAAGGACTCCTTTTATACCTAGCCAGAGTTGGTGGTGGAGTTCAACCCTAAATAATAGCCCATAACGGCAGGCGGGACCCGAGAACTTGGGGTGTATGATATTTGAAAGTAAGGACTCTCTTTTATACCTAGCCAGAGTTGGCGGTGGGTTTCAAACCTAAATAATAGCCATAACGGCAGGCGGGACCCGAGGGCTTGGGGTGTATAATATTGTAAATTAGGGTTTCTCTCATTCCTAATTTGGGTTGGCGGTGGGTCTCAAACCCTAAAAGCCTCAATCGATATGCGGGGCCCGAGGGCTTGGGTTGGATAATTAAAACCTATGCCTCTCATAATGCCTCTTTAATCTGTGAATTCACCGACTTTATCATGTTTGAGCCATGTGCTCACTTTATAATATTGCAATAACATATATACTATAAGATTATTATAAAAATGAAAAATAGGTTTGGTGAGGATATTTACAAATCCTGTTTGAATTGCCCTTACTTATTGTTTCGGAATGATCAAAAAAATAATATAATATAAAGTAGTATATTACTTTGAGAACTAATAAGAAATATTTTTTTTAAATATAACTACGCAGTAAAAAGTAGTATATTACATACTACTTTCAAAGTAATATTCGACCAACACTGATCCTAAACATAGAGATATAAAGATATGGAAACCTATTCCCTTCAATAGCAGGGAAACACGTCGTTCAGCTGTCGCCTCTGCCCAATATAAACAAAGAAATTTGCACTACGTCATCGTAAGTTGATCATGGCATAGAGCAATAAATACTAAAACAATCAGGAATGGTAAAGTCGCGCAACATTTCAAAGCTCAAAACAAAGTGGGATCGACAATTTATTTATTTGCCGCGTGAATGAAGTAGCGGAAGTGTGTAGAGCAGTGGTTCCCAACTGGATTCGGCTCGTGGACCCCTAACGGTCTTCGGGCACTTTCCGTGGACCCCGCCTCAATTTTGTCAAAAACGCGAATTTCAATTTCAATGCAAGACAACTGCGAAGTACAATTATATTATTATAATATTATTATTTTTGACTTATATCCAGGCTTGTGAGCGTTCAGCTTTTTTGCGTTCAGCGTTAAAAAAAAATAGCGTTCCGTTCAATGTTTTTTTGCGTTCAGCGTTCCGTTAGCGTTCAGTGACGACGTTTTTTTTTAGAAAAGAATCTCCAGAATAAGTGATTTTTTTTTAGAAAAGAATTTCCAAAAAAGAGAGGACGTTTTTTAGAGAAAGAACAAAAGTGACCACGTTTTTTTGAGAAAAGAATTTCCGAAAAATGTGATGACGTTTTTTTAGAAAAGAAATAGAGAAAAACACAATGATCATTACACGTGACACCCGGCCAGGCCTTCGTGGACCCTCAAGGGGTCCACTGGCCCACTGTTGGAACACGAGTGTAGAGGAATCGTTTTAGAACTACCTATTTATCTTCAAAATAGACGACAATGGGGAAGGTTTGTGTTGCTCCGGGTTGCAAGAGTGGCTACAAACCAAAGGGCAATGAGGGGAAAAAGAGACGGTTTCATATGTTCCCCAAGGATGAGTCCCTACGCCAACTCTGGACAAAGGCTGTTCCGCGAAAAAATTGGATACCTTCAAGACATCTGCGTTGTGTGACGTACATTTCATGCCCTCCGATTATAAGCCGAGTCTACTGACTCTAATCCATCACGTTCAGACAGATCTGGAAAAACTCTTGTCTTAAGATATTAAAAAAGATGCCGTCCCTTCCAATTTTCAAATCTTCCTCACTACTATTCAAAAAAGCCTCCTCCAAAGCGTTCCTCCACTCAACCTCCTCCTCACGACTCCTTAATGAAAACGAGCGAATTTAAAAAAGATTAAGGCTTTTGAAGAGGCCAATTCATTTTTAACACTCGAAGAGCTTCAAATTAAAATGGATAGGACTTGCCTTCCGAGCGGCGTTCAAGAACATTATGATGAAAAAGATAAAGAGCTGGTGTTCTTCAAAATGAACTTTAGTCATGGAGGACCGTCAATAGACTTCAGTTTAAAGATTAATGAAGAAATGACAATCCATATACGGTAAGCCAAACTTCATTCCTTAACCTTCTTTATTTATGTATTGTTTTCACACATATCAAAACTTGACAATTCCTCAGTATTTTTATTAATACTGATTCATACAACTACGATGACTTTATTCCCTGCTATGTTGTATTTTTCAGGGTGAAAGATAGAGATCTATCTTTTAATCATCTTCAACATATCACCAAGAACAATCATATTACAAAATGTGACACCCTTCTTAATATTTTGACCTTCTTAAATTCATTGACATCAAACTCTTCACCAATCAACTATTTAGCTTGGAAAATTAATTAAACACAGCTTTAAATCATTTGACAAATAGCTTGCCCCATTTGGACGAAGCAAAAGAGAAGAAATTAAACTTTTGGATTGAACAATTATCCTTGTTGTTTAATGTCCTCAACAACGGAGATAAGTCCTGCCTTGTACGCCTTATCTATGTCCTGGAAAGGTTTCTCAACGAGTCTTTATAGAGATCTACGTAAAGAAGTTCTCACATTACCTACAATACGTCGCTTACGGAACTTTCTTTATCTTTGAGTTTAGAAACTGGATTGGCTGACTCTACAATAACTTACCTAAAGGCTCTATTCAAGGCTCTAAGTCAAAATAGGGATGAAAATATTAGTATATAATTTTTGACGAAACATATTGTACAAAATATTTGGATCAGAAAAATGCCTTGAAATGAAGAATATCATACGTTTAGGCAAAATTTCTGAAAGATCTGGAATATCATTTTTCTGAGGATAAAATTCTACAAATGAAAAGATTAAGTCTTCTTCTTTAAATATATTTCTCAAATTTAAAACATTTTTACTTTTAAAGATTCATTTAAATACTTAATGGCCTATCTATAGTTACTTTTGTTTCTGGTTATATCGCGCATTCCTTATGTAAAACTATAGCCTGTCATTCTTGCCCACAATTTATTGACAGCTTTAAATAAAAAATTCGATGTAACATGATTCTCCTTAGAAAATATTGATGATGAAAGTAAACTTTTAGATCAAATTAATCGAGGTGGGCTAAATCGTCCTTCTGATGTTCTTTTTTTAAGGTTCCTTTGTTTATGCATTTTTTTCAGAAATTCAAAAAGTATCTTCAAAGAGTTGATTTCTTCCCTTCTTCAAAAAATATTTTTGTTCTTTCGTTTATTAAACTGGACTGATGATACAACTACATCCATGGACCGCGATAGAGCTATTTTCATAGGAACAAATTTTACACGGTTTAAAAAACGCAACGCTAATATAAACATGAGGGGGGGGGGAGAGAGTCAACAGTGACGTCACCATCAAACAATCGTCAAATAATAGAGCCTCCACTGATCATAGCTGGGAATCTTTTTTTTTGTTTTGGTGTCATGAAAGCATTCTGGCCTAGACTTCAAACTTGTTGGAGATCCATCGATCCCTTCCTTCCTCCATCCCTCCTTCTATCTTCCCTGGACTCCGGATAAATGCCTTGGACACCAAGAAACGAGTCTCCTCCTCCCTCCCATTAAGAGACACATTCCCCTCACTCGACTTCGTGAGTGGAGTCCCACCCTCGTCGTTCGTGTCATCAAAGGACTTCCTTCCCTCATCTTCGTTAGAGAGCTCCCCGTCCCTCTCTTCGTGAATGGAGTCCTACCCCTCGTCGGACTTCGTTAGAGAGCTTCCCATCCCTCGTCTTCGTTAGAGAGCTCCCGTCCCTCCTCTTCGTGAATGGAGTCCTACCCTCGTCGGACTTCGTTAGAGAGCTTCCCATCCCTCGTCTTCGTCCAAGGAGTTCCTTCCTTCGTCTTCGGCATAGGTTCCTCCCTCCTTCGTTAATGGTCCTGCCACTCGTATTCATGATGGAGCCCTACCCTCATCTCGTGAGTGGAGTCCTACCCATCGTCGGTCTTCGTCAGTCAAGGACTTCCTTCCCTCTCGTTAGAGAGCTCCTTCCCGTCTCTTCGTGAAGGAGCCCTACCCCTCATCTTCGTGATTGGAGTTCCGTCTTCCATAACCTCCTCCATATTGAAGACTTTTTTCTCTTTTTGGAGTTTGCTATTGAACGCCTCATTCCTGTATTTCTATGTGTGAGGTTACCCGATTGAATGAGACACTGATTAATATTAATAAATATATTTATGAATACACGTGTTACTCGCTTAAGACGGAGATAGGAACTGACTAAAATATAGAAAACAATAGAAACAAAAGGAAAAGAAGAATGATGACGTCACGCATACATGCTACGATGTTGAGAGTTCGCGGGCGATCTCTCATATCCTTACACCCCTTCACGAGCCCTGAGTTACTGCGAAGGGCTATATTTATTGGGTGCGAATCTTATCCTTTCGGGACGCTGAGGCTTACAAGCCGCGTCGCTTTGTCCGTTTTCTTCTGGGTTGTATTTGCGATGAGGATCGTGGTTACTGTCTTGACCGTTTTTGAGTATCCGAAGGAAGCGTCGGTTTCGAAGAAGGGTTCGTCCCGAGGGAAGGAGGAGGAGATATTCTCTCTCTTGTTTCTTGCCCTGGACGGTAGCGGTCCTGTCCCAAAGCTTTGTAGTTGGATTCTGTATCCAGACCTTGGAGCCGATGGGGATGGATTTGAGCAGGCTAGATGTGCTGTTGTAGTGGTTCTTGGCGTATTTGTGCTGCTCAGCGACTTGGGTGTCGTGTCTATTGAGGCGTTCCTGCCAATCCTTAGCCAGTGCGAGGTTGTGTGCAGGAAGTCTTGAGCGCATTGGTCTTCCGAAAACTATTTGGGCCGGAGAGAGAGTGCCATGTCGAAGTGGTGTATTTCGAAGTTCTAATAAGGCTTCTTGGAATTCTTCAGATTCGGTGTCGCCAGTTTTGAGGAGTAGGGTTTTATTGATTTTACGGCGGATTCCGCAAGTCCGTTTGACTGTGGGAAGTGTGGGGATGACAATCTATGTGTGATGCCCCAGCGTGTAAAAAAATCTTGTGTTTCTGCCGCCGTGAATTGACGTCCTCCATCAGAGAATATTTTAAGTGGTCTACCAAAGGTGGCGATGTGTGTGAGGAGGCTGTTGATGAGAGATTTTGCGGTGGGTGATGACGGAAATTTGTGCACAATTATGAAATTGGAGTATCTATCAACTAGTGCCAAGTAATGTTTCCCCCTGATTTCAAAGAAATCTACTCCAATTTCCCTTTAAAGACTCGTTAGGAAGAGGGTCCCTGGATTGGAGGGGTCCTTTTAAAGTTTGGATGACTGGAGTGTAGTCGTTGAAGGATTTTATCTCTTCTGATCTATCTCCAAAGAGGATGAGATCATCGTCAACGGTTAGGTGAGGAAGAATCTTGGAGTAAGGTTTGAGTACAGGGTTGTCGGTTCGTCTATCAAACTTATCCAAGATGACGTTTTTAGAAGGTGAAGAGTTGGATCTTTTCTGGTTTCTTCAGCAATTTCTTCTAAAATTGGGTCACGTTTTATACATTCCGTTGTGGCGGAGTTGCACTCGATTAGGGAAATGTCTATGCTGTTGAGCGTATCAAGTAGGTTTGCCTTTATTGTTTGTATGGAGCCAAACATATCCTCTGTGAATTCGTTGTCTTCACTTGTGGGCTTGTTTACGGGTGCACGTGAAAGTGCGTCAGCCATGCGGTTATCTTTTCCCTTTTTCCATACGGTCGTAAAGTTGTACGGGGTCATGTAACTCTTGAGCCTTTGGATTCTCGTATTTTCTACTGCGTCGAGCGTTTTTTTGTTAATAATAGTAACAAGAGGTTGATGATCCGTGACGAGGGTGAATGCCGATAGACCAAAAAGGTATCCGTGACATTTTCGGAATGCCCAAACAGCAGCAAGCATCTCCAGTTCAACCATAGCGTATCGCGCCTCGGTGTCGGTGATGAAGCGGCTTCCACATTCGATTAATTTCCATACGTTCTGGTCATCCTTCTGGAGTAGAACGTATCCGAGGCCGTTAAGTCTGCTCGCATCTGTGTGTATCATCGTCTTCCGCTTGGGGTCGAAGGTTGTGAGTATGGGTGGAGAGACTAGGCAGTTTTTTACTTCTTCGAAGGCTTTGGAGTGATCCTCATTCCAAATGAACCCATTTTTAGAGCTGAGGAGTGGTCGTAGAGGAACAAACTTTGCCGATACCGTGTCTGAAAATCCAGTTAGCTGTTCAACCAATCCCAAAAAAGAGCGGAGATCTGTTATGTTCTTAGGCGTTGGGAATTGTGTTATAGCTTTCACTTTCTCTGGGTCCGCTTTGATGCCTTGGCTTGTGACTATAAAGCCGGCGAACTTGACTTCAGATTCAGCGTAGTGGAATTTTTTGGGATTCAATGTAATTCCGGTTTCTCTGCAGCGATTGAGAAATTTCTCACGTTCTGTTCATGGAGTTGAATGGAGTTATCATGTAGAATGATGTCATCCACAACCTTCTCCATGTTATCTATATCCGCGAGTGCTTCGTCTCCTCTGCGATTGTATTCATCTCCTGCGGATGAGAGGCCCATGGTGGCGCGGAGGTGCTTGTAGCGTCCCCAAGGGGTTATAAAGGTCGTGAGCTCCTGACTTTTTGAGTGGAGCGGTATCTGATGGTATCCTGAGGTGGCGTCGAACGTTGTGAAAATTCTAGCATTGGGAGGTATGTTGGATACTGCGTTTTTCGGAGAGGTGATAGGGTGGTCCGGTCTTCGGACATGTTGGTTCAATTTGCGTAAGTCTACCGTGAGTCTTAATTTTTCTCCTTGGCGACGACCGACATGGGGTGAACCCATTCGGTGGGTTGGAGATCTTCTGTATTACGCCCCGTGATTCTAAATCGTCAAGCATCTTTTTGACTCGCTCACGAATAGGTAGAGGGATAGGTCTGGGGCCTCTGACCTTAGAAGGGGTGGCATCAGGCTTTAGGTGGATGACCATAGGTGGCCCATCCATCACTTTCAGGTGTTTTTCTCCGTCAAAGACGTCTGAGTACTCTTTGAGGAGGGATTCCTTGGTTGTTCGGAAGTTTGCAGCTCCGACCTTGGATACGTTCTGGTGAATGCTTTCGGTTGGTACCTTATGAAAGGAAGGTGTTTCAGCCGGAATGGACTCAAACGTGTCGCCGTTGACGTGAAGTATCGTACGTTTGTCCTTCTTTGCTGTTATTGGGGCCGGAAAGTCAGGGTGGATTATTCCTAAGACGATGGATGTCTCGAGGCTGAGGAGTGTGCCTCGGTATTCGCTGGAAACCTGGAACGTGATATGAGTCCTGATATCATGAAACTCAATTTGCAAAGTGATTTCGCCGATGATGTCGATGCAGAGATTGTTCGCTGCTGTGAGCTGTCCACTGGGTTTTTAAGGTTGCTAATGTCCAACCCTAAGCGTTCAGCGTCTTGTTTCCCCATGAGATTAGCTGATGCACCGCTGTCTGGAAGGACGCGCTTGAGGGTTCCCAGAGATGTTCCGTTCATGGAATAAAATTTTGCGGTAATGGACCTGAGTTCACAGAACTTGGGGGAACTCGAGACTTTGTCCACGTTAGCCACGTATACGGACGACACCTTGGAGCTGCGACACATGGATGAGTAGTGTCCCTTCTTGTTACAGCTATTGCAGCTCTGACCATTTGCGGGACATGCATTTTTGCTGGCTGCATGTGTTTTGCCACAGTTTCTGCATGCGTTAACTCCGTTCGTCTTTGATGAGGAGCGGTTGACATTGGAGCGGATTCGACTGGTAGGTCTGGATCTTGGTCCGGTTTTGGCCTGAACGTTTTGAATTTCTACGTTGGAGAGCTTGGAGGAGGATCTGTTAGCCGACTCTTTGGCTCTACAGATCGCGATTGCTCTATCCAGGGTGGGGAAAGTTGACTCTTCTTCCAGTGTGACCCTCGTATCGTTGTCGCGTACGCCGATTACAATTTGCCTGACGATCTGTGCGTCACGACAATGTTTGCATAATTCCGCTTCATCCGCCATGTCTTTCAGCGAAAACCAAAACTTGTCAAAGGATTCTCCAGGCTGTTGTTTTCGTTTGATGAAATTCACTTCAGCAACGACTTTGCTGGATTTCTCACGGAAGTAGTTGTGCAGATATTCAATCAAAGTGTTGACGGTGATGTTTGGGGATTCAAAGTCGACTCCGAAAGAATATTCAAGAATTTGTTTTCCATGAGAACCAAGAGTGCTAAGGAACGTCCAGATTTGCTGTTCGTGAGAGAATGAAGCAAAATTCTGGGCCCTAGATGTGGCTATCCAGTTTTCGCGCCAGTGACGAAACTGACGAAAGTTTGCCGTGTCAGGAAGTCTTCCAATGTCGGTTGTTCGGAAGGTCCTGGGTGCTGAAGCGGTGGTGTTTGTCCTTTGCAAGGGGCTGTGTGGGTTTGGAAAGAGCTGTGCTTCATGTGTAGTTGGGGATGTCCGAAGCGACGATGAACTATGGATCCCCTCCTGAGGCGTTTCCTGTGGAGGAGCGGGATCTGTGATGCTGGCTGGAACCGTTTGCGAGGAGGTGGTTAACGGCAATGTTTGATGTGTCTCCGCAGTAGCAGTTATTGGGTCTGCAAGGGTCCTCTGTGTGAGTAGAGTCCGCATCTCCACTAAGAGGTTTTCTGAGAGTATCGCCATTTGGGCCTGGACATCAGCTTTGATGCTCATGTGGCCTCGGTCCATAGCAGTCCAAAGTTCATTACGGAGTTCCTCCGTCGTGTCCTGTTGCTTTACTTCGGGCGAGTATTTGTCGTCGAAGATCCTGTCCGATGAAGCGCGTAAAGGAGTGCCAGCTGGCGTGACGATCTCTGTGTCCCGTGAGTGTCGTGGGGGCTTCGGCATTGGTGCTTGAGTTCTTCCTCGCGTTTTCCTGACCATTTTAGCGTCAGATGATGTGTGGTTGTGTCTCAATCTGTGAGTGGATGAGTTGTGGGGTTACGATTCGTGGGGGTGGGTTCTTCTTGGTGAGAGTTACGATGAGGTCCTCGACCAAGCCTTTTACGACTGCGCCATGTGAGGTTACCCGATTGAATGAGACACGGATTAGTATTAATAAATCTATTTATTGAATACGCGTATTACTCGCTTAAGACGGAGATAGGAACTGACTAAAATATAGAAAACAATAGAAACAAAAGGAAAAGAAGAATGATGACGTCACGCATACATGCTACGATGTTGAGAGTTCGCGGGCGATCTCTCATATCCTTACAGTATGAACTAAGTATCATTATGTCCTAT
>CP045893.1:24011714-24040487 GCA_013387185.1 Caligus rogercresseyi | reverse complement strand
TTCGATAACAGAACCTTGCATTCAGGGGCGCGGGAAGTGGGGGTGCGGGAGGTGCGGCAGCACCCCCTGGTAGCGGAGCTTCGAAACTGATATTTTTAAAGAGACGATAAAGTTATTTGTAAAGTAAGAAAAGAGAAAAAAAAAATAAATACATATATTTTTGTAGTTATAAGGAGAGGAACTTAATCAGGATTTACTGGATAATATATATTTTTCCCTCTCCTTTTTATGAAAATATTCACATCATTCTCTATCATATAACTACTTTCTATACGACGTCTCCATCATCATCTAAACAAGCTTAAAAAACTTCATTGTTTGATGCAAGGTTCAATCCTTGCCTCAACATATTATCCATAGATATGTTACCATGTATAATGCTGTGGCCGTAGGCCACCCACCCGCCCGGGGCCTAGTAATAAATAAATATTTAAACTCAAGAATAAATGTTGTACGAATGTATAAAAAATTAAAAATACAATTGTTGTGTGGCCAATCAGATTTTCTTTTGTCCTGACGTGATTGAGATTCCTCGAAACAAAACCCGCGAGCCCGCTGTGTTAAAATAAGCAAAGAGTCGAAAAACATGTCGCAGAAGAGGATGTCGTCTTTTTTTCAAAGCCTCCCCAAAAACAAACTTTTGAAGAATAGTAATCCACAGCCCAACGCATTGGACCAAGAATATTATCAAGCACTGGAGCGTCAGGACAAGGTTGCTGCTGATGTGATCCCTGTTAGCACTGCTGCTAGCCCTTCGCAAGATACTGAGGAGAGTGTCGTGGAAACAGGGACATCACCTCTGCCATCAGAGCCGTTTCAGCCGCAAGCTTTGGATTTTCCAGCAAAACAATTCGGGACTGAAACTTTTACCAGATCCTTCAAATCAGCATGGTTTGGAAAATGGAAGTGGCTGCATTACCTAAAGGATGTGGACAAAGCTTTGTGTTACACCTGCGTGTCTGCGGTCGAGAAAGGTCTTATACAGGAGGAGAAGAAGAGAGCAGACGCGGTGTTCATTAGAGGGGGCTTTTCGAATTGGCGTAAAGCCACCAACAAATTCAGGGAGCATGAGAGATCGACATTTCATCTGGGCGCCGTGAATAAAGTTGCTGCACTTAATAACACCCCAATCAGCGCTTTACTCTCCGACGTGGTGGCAAAAGATCAGAAAACTGCCAGGGTCGTTCTGAACGAGGCGTTCAAGTCGGTGCGCTATTTGCTCCGACAGGGCTTACCACTCCGTGGCCACGACCATCGGGACGGCAATTTTTGGCTAATGATGCTGGATCGCACCGAGTCTCTTCCTGAAGCTCGCCAATGGATGCTGCGGAGAGATAATTGGCTCTCGGATACGATCCAAAACGAAATGATTGAGCAGCTTGCACATGCTGTGCAGCGAAAGTTGGTACAGGAGGCAAATTGTTCAAGTTACTTCGGGTTGACAGCTGATGGCACCACAGACATCAGCTCATCGGAACAGTTTTCCTGCCATCTACATTACGTGGATTCTCAAATGGGCAAACAAAGTGTTTTTTTGGGGTTCTACAGTGCACCAGACTCCACGGCAGACAGTCTGTTCAGGTGCATTGTTGACATATTTTTGCGACTGAACCTGCCTATTGAAAAGCTGCAGGGCTACTGCTTTGACGGGGCAAGCAACATGGCCGGAAGAATAAGTGGAGTGCGGACGCGTCTGGCAGAACTTTGCCCTGGCTCATTGTTTGTCCATTGCTGTAACCACTCGTTAGACCTGGCATTGCAAGAGGTGGCGCGGGATGTTTCTCTGATAGCGGAAATCTTCAACTTTGTACAAAGCGTCTCCACTGTCATCCGGGAGTCTGCGAAACGAATGAGTCTCTACCAGAGCCTGTTCTCAGAGGGGGAACCTGTCACCAACCTAGCAGCGCTGTGTCCCACAAGGTGGTGTGTGAGGACCAGGGCTATAAGCAGACTGCTACAGGGTTACGGGCCGCTCCTCCAGACCCTACGCACTCTACAGGAGGACAGAACTGTTCGTGGCGAGACTCGCCAAAAAATATTTGGACTCCTGAAGCAAGCGCAGAAAGCCAGAACAGCATACGGTCTGCTTTGCTGTGAAGCGATGTTTGGGCCATGCGAGACAGTGGCAAAGAGTCTGCAGGGTGACAACGCGAGTGTGTCCGGCGCACTTGAGTGCATCCTCGTTCTCAAGGAGCGCATGAGTAAGAATCCGATTCCTTCATTGTATAAGCCTACAATTATATTTGTGTTTTCATGACCAAACAAAATATAGGCCAATAAATAGGCCTACTAAGATATGGTATTTATAAATCATTCTGGCCTGAGTTTGACATCCCTGGCCTAAGCTATATAAATACTGTATATATGACACATTCTTTGTTATTATACTTGTAGGTGCACTGAGGGGAGATAGAGCTGTGGACACAATATTTGTGAAGGCCAAAGCATTCGCAGCTGCTCACAGCCTAGAGTGGCCTAACGAATCCAGGGTCTGCAGAACACCGTCCCGTTTTCGGGATACCGCCGCGGTGGAGGATGTAGCAGATTGTGCAGCAGAGGCGAAATGGAGACGGGAATTTTTCGAGGCGGTGGACCTGATGAATTCCGAGCTTGATCGCCGTTTTGACCAAGCAGGAATGTCAACAGCGGCAAGGAGAGAGAAGGTGCTGCTGGATTCTACCAGGGGCCTCGTGTCTGACAGTGATGATGTCAGTGCCCTTCAGCTGCCAATGCAGGATTTTGAGTCTATCGCCTTGCAACTGAAAATGCTGGGTGGCCTGACCAAGGACCAAGCATTTCACACAGTGAACGACCTGGGTCGCTTCATGGCATCCCCAAACTAGAGGCCTCTTTTCAGAAGTGGAGAAGCTTATCCATCTGTGCCTCTGTTTACCTGTGTCAACTGCATGCTCGGAAAGATCATTTTCAGCTCTGCGCCGCCTGAAAACCTGGCTCCGCAGCAAGGTCAGTCAGTGCAGACTGACCCACATGGCCCTACTCCACGTCCACAAAGATATCTTGGACGATTTAAATCTTCAGGATGTAATTGGAGAATTTATCCACCGCACTCCAGAGCGCAAATCTACGTTTGGAGTGAGTAAATGATGTTTACTTGAATGCTTACCTGAATGTTTCTTTAAGTGAAGTAATACACCTTAATGATTGATGAATGTATTGTTTTGTTTAGGCCTATTTTTTTAAACATGATATATGGGATATGTTTTTTTATTTTTATTTTACAACCACCTATTTGACTCCAATAAAGGAGTTTGTCTGCACTTAAACTGTCAATCAATAAAACCAGTGTGCCTGTGGTTTATTGGTTCACTCAAAATGGAAGGCTGCGTGCTGCGTGCCACATTGTAATAGAGGCCTAATAGGTCTATAATAATAATAATAATAGTACTGTGATAATGTATTAATTTTTATTCAATATCAGCTGCACTGAAAAGCAATGCAGTAACTCTTCGCAACAAAGGGGGAATTGGCAAGTCATTGGGTTATGCTATTTTCATGTACAGCACCGCCGAGTGCTTTGTGTTTAATTGCTATTTTCAGTGCCGTAGGTAGTGCTGGCAAGAGCGAGTGCATGAGTTGTTACCATTGATTCTGATTGCTACAGAAATTATTGTGTTGTGTGTACCAACTCTTTGGTAGATTCTGAAAGAGTGAGTAAGATGGGATTTGCCATGCCCTAAAATTGATTAGAATGCAGGAAGTTGCATCTATAAGAAAACATTTCTGGGGGAGGGCCCCAGATCCCCGTTCAAAAGTTCGTCCCCCACCAACAGCACCCCCTGCCAAAAATGTCTTCCCGCGCCTCTGCTTGCATTGTATACTTATTATTAAACAAATAGGTGATATCAAAGATAGTTGATGAGTAGATCAATCACTAATTGTATATATATTATATGTATCAGAAAACGACCAGGTACCTGGCCCGGGTCCCGGCTATTTTTTGAACGTCCCGGCACGGCCCAACGTCTAAAAATCACCGAGCCGGACTTTAATATTTTCGTTCGTTCGTTATTCTGAAAGTGACAACCTTTTTTTAGAAAATAATTTTTACCATTTTGAAATTATTTTTTAAAAAAACGTCACCACTGTCTTTTAGAAAATATTTTTTTTTTAAATAGTAGGAAAAATTCTTTCTAAAAAAACGTCGTCACTTTCGGAATGACGAATGAACGGATATATTAAAGTCCCGGCTCGAAAGATATAAGTCCTGGCCCGGGTCCTGGCGAAAAAAAAGTTCCCGGTCTTTTTCCGATATATATATATATATATATATATATATATATATATATATATAAGGGTTCTATAACTTCTTATTCCTTGCATAAGCGGTATCCTTTGAATAAGCAACATTAGGGATCTTAGTCCATTAATAATCTTAAAGAATATCCCTCATACAAAATGGAATGACATTCTTTTTTATTTAAATAATTAACCATTATGAGAAATTCTCAGGGAAGACCAGAAATATAAGAAGGTACTTACATTTGATTCATTCTAAGGAACAAAAGCCTCCTTAAAATCGTGACCTTCATAAGAAATATTGATTAAGCCTAGGATACGATGCCCACGTTTCCTTCGTTCAAATCATTTGGATATTCTACACAATATATCTTCCTTCGTGATTAGATTTATATCAAAAAAATGTTCTGCCGTCTTTGAATAATCATGAATTATTTTGACTTAATCAAGCATTGAATTTAATAGTTTCTCACTCTAAGTAAGGAATTTAAGCATCAAAATATTTATATCTGTGAGATTAGTTATGGTTTGATTTGTGCTATAGAGCTTAAAAAAAGGACAAAATGTCCCCTGGAAGATTGTTTTACACATTTTAAAAATGGTCTTAAACGACCATAATATGATGATTTCTGCCCTAGATCGCATACATTGTACTTTTATACAGCCTGTTTATAACATTTTAGATGTTTCATGGCATATGAAACATTAAAGTATATTTCTAATTTATTTGTGCTAAATGCAACTCTAAAACAATTATATATTGATTTCTATAATATTTACTCAAAACAGGGTTCTTAAACACTATTGATTTAATAAATTTTTACCTTGATAGCATGCAAAAAAGCCTTAAGCTTCTGCGTCGACTAATCTGCATACATCAAAGACTCACAAACTATAATTTAATGTAGTTTTAATTGTGTCTTTAGGTCTGCTTGTTTTGTTGAATGCTTCTTATTGTAATGATTTTTGTTGTTGAATTTGTTTAAGGGTTTGACTTTTGAACTACAATGCTTAATTATGTATTCTTAATATAACAACTATTTTGCTCCCCTTAACACGTATCAATTCTATGGTAAGGAACTTTAATATCACACAACAATGACGGAGGTTTTTTTTGATAATCGCCGTCTTCAAAATAAGCGCATGATGTATGCTTATGATACAATTCATAAATCTCCATAATAAGGAGATAAATCCCACACACTAAATATAAATGCCTACAACTCACTGAAGGAAGACCAACCCTAAAAGCACGACACCTTGCATAAAAAATCATTGGCTGTAATCATTATCATTATTCACGACTCTCTTTTCATGTTGCAATATTGACTTGCAAAGCAAATACCCACTCAGGAATTATTATTGAGTTCTCTGTAATTTTCTTCCTTGGCCAGAAGGTGTAACGTATTTGACTTCAGTAGACAAATTGGTGAATAAAGCAAAAACACAATCAAAAAATATTTCTGTAAAAAATATGTGTAAATTTATTAATAGTAAATCGCTCTCTTATAATTTCTTCACACAATTTGCTTGCTCATCTTTGGATATAATGACATTGAGTTTTAGTTACTCGTCTCCGTTGTAGTGGGTTAAAAATTATGTTATATCTATATCCGCTGCGTATTTTATTATAGGAGTTTCTGAAACAAAGTTAAACATTTCGTGCAGCCTCCAGAAGATATGATTTGTAGTTTCCGCGCATTCGTGACAGAAGAGACACATACTTCTCTGTTCTTGGAAGAACTTGTTTCGCACTTAAAGAGTTCCTTAGAGACACCAGCCATTTCTCTGACACAGAAAAATATTTGTTTTTAACTGCATTGATGTTATTCCGTGCTCCTTTTGGATTCCACTTCTATTCCCAAAAGTTTTTAAATGAGACAATAACATCTGTTTTAAAATATTATCTGTTGTCAGCTGTAGAGGTGGCTAATGCTTTCATGTAAATATCAGAGCTGGGATTTGGTAGAAAAATCTACCGCCGATTCGGTATCGGTAAATACCTTCTATCATTCGGTATCGGTATTCTGTAGATTTTATTATATATCTACATATCGATCAATATTCGGTGCGGTAGATAAGAAAGAGAGAAAAATTTATTGATGTATCTGCTCTGTGACTTCTTCATATGCATTTAATATCGGACAATTTATAACAAAGGACAATTAAGTACATAATTTGTAATAATTTATTAGAGATTATTTGAAATTTAATACATACTAATCTTATGTAAATTATATATGTACTTGGAGTTTGAGGAAATAGAAGATTATAGCAATTTTTTCATTAACTGTCTTTTATTATACGTTGTCCGATATTAAATACACTTTCAAACCCAAACGTAACAATCGTCCCATTACTGCGAAACGAAATCACTATCGCACCATGATAACTGATTTTTGGCCTAAATTGGAAAATATGAACTTGGATGACATGTGATTTTCACAAGGCGATGCCACCTACAACAAAAGTACAGCAAATATTGCAATCGATTTATTGTAGATTAAGTTATCTCCAGAATGGTTCCAGTCCATTAGCCACCTCGCTAGTGTGATTTAACGCCTCTAGACTATTTTGTGTAGGGTTATGTGAATGCTCTTGTCTACAGTAATAATCCATCGACTTTAGAAGAGCTCAGAACAAATGCTCAACGCAAAATTGCAGGAGTTTCAGCCAGTTTATGCGGAAAAGAGTTGAAAATTGGGTTCAACGACAGGACTTTCTAAAACGTCAGTCAAACGACATTTAATTTCCTTCATAAATTAGCATATTTTAATGCCAAATAAAGAAATCGTTGATTTCTCAAACCGTTTTTGTATTATCCAAATAAAATGAAAACCGCCTAATCATAAGATAACATATTTCTACATATTGTGGTAAAATTATTCATTCAACACTTACAAAGGTTGTTTTAAGCAAGAAAATAATTTGTTTAACATTGCATGTTCAATATTCTCACCTTAATGCTTGGTTTCAAAGGCAACACATGACTCACAAAGAAACAAATGACTCTTGGTTTTATTACTTTAGTATAAACTTCCTCAACACGGTGTTATACTTTATGGATACTCTGTATGCCAAGAATAAACTTACTTGCTCATATTATGTGTCAATGAAAGCACAGTTACTTTATAAATGCCATTATAGTACTAAAGTTCACAGTTAAACAAAGAAATAACTTTACCCAAGGTATTACGGAATATATTTTGTAAAACATAAAATATATAGTTAAGCTCACCAGTGATATAAATATTTGACAGTAAACAAGAAAAGCGGTCATCCAAACACGTTTAAAAAAAACTTCCATATAATTTACATGAATAATGTTTTATTCAATGTGGTAATTACTTCAGCAATGGTTATTAGCTAAAATAGTAACAATAAACTGATTATAACATTTATTTATTTTTTATCTTCAATTAAAGCCATGCCTTATTTCAAGATTTACTTAATTTATTTCACAAAGTAATAAATATTGTAATATTACTATATGTTCAACTCTCATGTGGGGGGCTCAGGTTCAAATCCCGAGAGGGGATAGTCATTTTGGTCAACCTCATTGATAAGATCCTAGGTTCTATTGATTAATTATACTTTAAAATGCTTATTTATTACCAGTCGGACGCAATTCTGTCGAACCATAAAGGCATTATTTGTTGGGGTGCAGGTTTGAATCCCGAGAGGGGATGGTCATTTTTGGTCTACCTCATTGATAAGATCCTATGTTTGATAGATTAATTATACGCTAAAATGCTTATTTAGATCCAGTCGGAAGCTGCAATTCTGTCAAAATATATATACAAAAAGATAAAAAATATTAGTATATATTCATGCTTTTTGTAGAATGTGCAATATTTCGAATACCTTCATTGCTTCTGAGGCTTGTTTTTTATATCGTATACTGACAGGGGACTACCAAGGTGAGTAATAATTGACAGTTTCTTTCTGTCTACCTCATGGTATTGAAGCCTTTGGTTTTGTGTGAAATAATTAAATAATTAAATCTTTCACAAAGCACCTTAAGAAGGAGGTATTTATATTTTAGCAGCTTTATTAAGGAGAATATAATAGACATATTGACTGAATCATTCTATTTTATATAGATAACATGCATATAGACATACTGCATTTGCATCTATCTACTTTGACTTCAGAGATGAAATAGATTATTGTTGTCGTGTTTAATTTACAACAATAAAAGTTGATTTTGAGTCTGGCCAGTATTAGAGTGTCTCTCTGAAAATTAATTTCTTGCAATACAAATCATTTTCAATCATGAACTGAGGTTTGATAGGGGCAAAAATATTTTGCTTTTTTCCCCCCGATAAAAATTCGTAGAGATAACTTTGGTCAAAACTTTTGGTTAGTTGTCAAACTCCTTCAAACATATGTTTTGCTGAACATATTTTTATTGCTTTTATTTATTTGTTTATATATGATTAACAATGGAATAAAACTAGGACTGCCAAGAGACGTACAACTATGATGAATTACATTTCAATACCTATACTTTCAACTTATTAAGAGAATAGCATTTCTCATGAATCATACCATAATGACACAAGAGATCGATTTAATATGTTGAAAATCTAAGGGACCTACTGTTTCTGATCCTTCTTTTCTAGAAATTTAGTATAACTAAATCAATAAATTATATATATACGTATATAGGTGTGTGTGTACATATAATTGAAAAGAGATTTCTAGAGTAATTATAACACTTATTCATTCCACACTGAAGCTGCAATTCTCTCAATCCAAAGAGTAAAAAAAAAAGAATACTCTTAATACTTACAAAGACATCATATTGGATTCGAATGAGGTGACAGCCGCGTAGAGTCGTGGTGGCAGTGGTGGCACGAATAGCTTTTCGTTGTTCCATTCGTCACTCTGATGAGACTGGATTTTCCCGCGCGTGACAGAAGACAATTCCCGCGTCTCTGTTTCCATTCGTTTACTTTTTGTCATGTATTGAATGGTCTAGAGATGAATATAAAGAAGAATGGAAGCTATGAGTCGGCTCTTTAATTAATCATCCTAACCAGTCAGATTGCAATTATTAAGCGGCTAAAATGTGAGACTCATCTTCTATGATTTAAAGCATAAAGGGTAAGTATTTAATGGATTTTTAATTTGTTAAGACATGGAAATATTCAAGGAGTATATTAGTGGAAAGGGATATTATATAATTTCCCTTAAAAGTTATATGTTTTAGCCTCTTGGCTTTGGTAATAAATATTTCTTAGGTGATTTTATTATTCACATTAGTACAAAACGTTTATTATGCTTGTAAGTTATATTAAACTTCATACATGTAATCGCCGCCACTATAATAACTGGAAACTCAACTTAGAAGAAAAAACCTGTCCTCTTAAAGCGCTATTTAAATTATATATATATATATATATATATACAGGGAGTTAATATGACTGCATTTAAGAAACAATTAAGTAGTTTTGGGAATAGGAATAAGAATATCCAGCAATACATATTACTTTAATTAAAAAAAGTCTCATAAAATGACGTCACTGGGTATATAGATGTCATTTCTCTCTTTTTCTATAACTCCTTAAGACTTCTTTCTCTTCCTTCATTCATCAATTTCTGACACGAACATTGATCTTCCCCTTATTTCAGTGTATCTTCAGTGCATTTTGCATCCAGCTATTATATAAGTCGGTTTATGTTCAATTAACCTATTAAGTTTTAAACTTTTTAGTAAGGCGCTTTTTAAATGTGTGTGTGTGTTTTTTAAAACATATAACCAATATTATGTCCCTTAATCATGGAAGGTTAAATGTTTTAATATATATTAATTTTTTAACTGTTAACTAAAAGATGACTGATGATACCATAGTATTTGATAATAAAAATTAATATATTAGACAATTGAATGAAGACTTGAATGAAAAAATAGCATCATTCATTTTTTGTTTGGATCTCTATGCCTCGTTTAATGACTCGACGTCATCCATGATGCAACATATGTACTTTCGCTGATCAATGATCATGTGTAGTTTTCTCTCTAAAAAGTAAGAGAAATCTTCACAGTGATTTGGAAATTTGAGAGTTTTATTGGGAGCTATAAGCACTTTTGTTTTGTAATATAAATTTTACAAGGATATAATCAACAAATGAGTATGCAGAGTTTTAAATTACTCTTTGTGATAAGATGAAATATAGTAAATGAGGCTTAGGAGTCAGTGTTGGGTTTTAAAGGTATAAAATAATTTCTACATTCTGTATTGGATTATAATTTTTAAACAGTAATTTTAGCTAAATAATTGTCTGGTTTTTTTGTATAAAACTGAATATTTTGATTTAATAATGTAATTTTTTTGGTTTTATTTTACAGTATTTCTTTAGATAACAAAATAAAGAATGTAAAATAAATTGTAAAAAGTTCTCCGAAACTTTTTGTTAAAAGTTCAATATATTGTATATTTCAGTACTATAGTTGGTACAGAATAGGGGAAAAACTACCTCCTATACCGATAGTTTTTGAAACTGCTGTGTCCAAGTATATTTTTTACATATCAAATTTTTCGATGCTAAATCGATGGATCTGAAGATTCTGAAAAAAGTCTGGTGAGTATAATTCATTGTTTTATTAAGATTGGGATAGAAAATCGTAAAATCTTAATTATCTATCGACGATACAAAATTTAGCAAATCTGGTATCGGTAGCAGGTATGTATATCCTCTATTGCAGATTAGAGATCGACGAATGGATTGTTAAGACCGATATAATACAGATAGTTTACTAATAGAAAAAGTCGATAGCCGATAGTTAAGCGGCTGATAGTTTCTCCTATTTGTATTTATATATTTGTCGCCAGTATTGAGTAAAAAAGTAGAGTAAAATATAATAACTTGATATGCTATACAAAACATCATGCAAATGAAAGCACAGCACTACATGCGTGCTGTCCATCAAGTGCCAGTGTCATCTAAGATTACTTTGACCCCTGGAAAAGGAAATGACCTTATTATCTTTTATTTCATTAAATGAGAATATATATTTAATATATTAACATATGTTTAACAGCCCTGAAATGTAATCAACAATATTTAAAAAATATTTCTTTAGATATTATATATCGACAACTATCAGTGACAACAAATCACCAATACCAATAGTTTCTAAAATGTACTGTCGATGCTGATACAACTGCCAAACTGATAAGTCGGTCGACCTTTAGTACAGATCTACCGAAATATCTAATATTAGTCAGTCATTATTCCAGCTTGTCAAGTACTGTATATGTGGTCTGATCTTGATGGTTCTGATAGCAGACATATATATGGGCAAGGTGTATGAACACTTTATGAACTTGATAAAAGTCTGTTTATTTCTGTACGCCTCGGGGGTCAAGGGGAACCCTCTCCCTAAGGACTGGACAAATTTGTGGAAAGATACATCTCCCTCCTAGACCGATCAATTATAATGACATCATCCTTCCTTTCCGTTTTATCTATGTATATTTTCTAAACTATGTATAAAAATCAAGCCGATGAAAAAAAAACTTGATAAAAGTCTAGTTGTGAATGGAAGATATAAATGGGATGTATTCATCAAATAGATTCGAGTATGTAATGATAACACTCTAAGTTTTCATTTGATCATCTGAATATTTAACTTTGGACTTATTCAATTTTAATTGTATAAGTGCAATCTTTAACACTTTATTATTTTTTTAATCTTCTGAATAATTCAGTTATTAATTATATCGTTTTTAGTTCATAATATAAATAATAAATATAGTTCAGTTAAAAATCAGCCCAACGTAAATTATCATTAATTATGAAAATAATAATTTATAAACTAATGATTTTGCCATCATTTGGATTTCAAATATTTTTTTATGTCACTCCAATTAATTAATAAAAAATACTTTTTTGTTGCTTATGATATGGCTTTTGCTGTTTATAGCTTTTAATGTAACTAGTGTATTATGAGACAATTGAAAACTTAAATGTAAACTATATCAGTATAGAATAAAGAACGTTTTTATGCAAAACTTGTCTGGTAAAAAAAAAACTGAAGTATAAATAGTCGTAACAAACATTAAAGTGGGAGTGAATTAACTAAGACCTTCAATACCGAGGGTACAGGTTCACTCCTCCCGAAAGGGGAATGTCAATATGGATTAACTGCATTATAAAGAGATTACGAGGTAGGATATATATTGAAAAATAAGGTATTTCCTAAAGAGTTGACTTTTCACTTGTGGATGATTTTTAATGACATCACACCAGGAAATGAGAAGAATAACATTTGATAATCACTATGCAACAAAAAAATGACTTTTGTCTTGCCAACGCAAAAAACAAATGAATCTAGTAATTTAGAGAATGGGGATTACAGATATATGATATTTAGTCGTAATATTCGTTTTTCTGGCCACAATTTAAACTTTAAAATTTTCATGTTTTAGGCCAATGGTACATACGGATCTATGATTTTCAGGGACAAGGCAGCAATTAACATTAATGCATTACCAATACAATTTCAAAGAAAGATCCAATAAATCTATTGGTAAAGTAATATTTCCAAAACTCTGATTATGTAATGAGATAATTGCATTATAGTCGTAAAAATGGGACAAAACGGACACTTTCACGTTATGATAGATATATCACTCATGGACAATTTTTTCAGCTGCAAAGTTATATTTACATACGTTCCAGGCTTTAGAATAGCCATCGAGACCATTAGAACCATTAAAAACGACTTTATTATCGAATAATTGAGCAAAAATCATTAGGCACCTATGCTCCTCATATCTATGATCATCGTTCTAAAGGTTTCGTGGATTGTTAAAATTTTCTTCGTTCCGTAACAAAAGGATTAATATCAATATATATATACATTTGCATGTATTCTACCTCAGTAAGTTACATGTCCTTAAAATTAAAACAATAAATTTTATTAATGGGAAAATATAAATACAAAATATTCATATTGAAAAATTATATTCGAAATAAGTATTTAGTATAAGTATATTGATATTAATCCTTTTGTTACGGAACGAAGAAATTTTAACAATCCACGAAACTTTAGAACGATGATCATAGATATGATCTCGTTCAAGGTTTCGTGGATTGTTAAAATTTTCTTCGTTCCGTAACAAAAGGATTAATATCAATATATATATACATTTGCATGTATTCTACCTCAGTAAGTTACATGTCCTTAAAATTAAACAATAATTTTTATTAATGGGAAAATATAAATACAAAAATTTCATATTGAAAAATTATATTCGAATAAGTATTTAGTATAAGTATATTGATATTAATCCTTTTGTTACGGAACGAAGAAAATTTTAACAATCCACGAAACCTTTAGAACGATGATCATAGATATGAGGAGCATAGGTGCCTAATGATTTTTGCTCAATTATTCGATAATAAAGTCGTTTTTATGGTTCTATGGTCTCGATGGCTATTCTAAAGCCTGGAACGTATGTAAATATAACTTTGCAGCTGAAAAAATTGTCCATGAGTGATATATCTATCATAACGTGAAAGTGTCCGTTTTGCCCCATTTTTTACGACTATAATGCAATTATCTCATTACATAATCAGAGTTTTGGAAATATTACTTTACCAATAGATTTATTGGATCTTTCTTCGAAATTGTATTGGTAATGCATTAATGTTAATTGCTGCCTTGTCCCTGAAAATCATAGATCCGTATGTACCATTGGCCTAAAACATGAAAATTTTAAAATTTAAATTGTGGCCAGAAAAACAAAACCCATTGTTCAAAATAGCAATTTATTATTGCATGGACTCCATACAGTCAATTTTTAAAGTTTTGGCCGTTAGCAAATTTTTTGTTGCATAGTGTAATGATTTGTTCATATTATTTTTATGAAGCTAGGATTGATTAGTAGGAACGCTAAAATGTATTTAAAAACAATAAATTATATTATACTCAGTACATAAGGTACACTAATAGGATCATCTCATTACTAGTTATAATTAAGAATGAATACTTTTTGAAGCTTTTGATTTTCCAGACATATTATTTGAAGGGGAAGTTTTCGTTGAGTAAGAAATAGACATGTAGGTAACGAATTTTTCTCCAAGTAACGATTTTTTTTACCGAGTAACAACATTTTCCTCCGGGTAACGAGTAAAAACTCGTCGATTTCATGTACGAGTCGAGTATTGAAGACTTGTTACTTACTAAATAAAACTCGAGTATTAAATACGAATATATATATATATAATATGTAATTTACACAATATCAGGGAATATCCGTTTGAAAGCCAACTTAAAAAAATTAAATATTAATTTGTATTGAATGATGGGAGATGTCTTGTCCCAATCATCATTAAGAATATATATTAATTATATGTTTCATAAAAGTAATGCGTGATTGAACATTGAATCCTCAGCCGATGGCTTCGAATTTGTTTCTTTCAACAAATTATAAGAGATTTGTCGAAGAAAAATTAATAACTTGGTTGTTTTTCATAACCAGATCTAAGTTTTACGAACTGTTTTTCATTATGATTTGCAACCAACTCCCTAAAGCAAATAAAAAGACACCTATTTATAATCTCTAATTACATTTTATTACTCATTTCTCTGGTTCTATGTATTGATTTTACTTATGTTACATAATATATGACATGAGGAAATAACTATTTATCATTTTAGCGCTCACGCAGTTTGTTCATATATATTATATTTAATTTGAACAAGGTTTTCAAACATCTGTTAGTAACTGTTCATCCCCCTAAAATCTAGTATTGATTTTCTAAACATATTTGTTACTTTTAAATTTATAGAATTGTTTGCATATATTAATATTAATAATTTTGCTCATCATCCCTATTAAAAAACTATTGTTATTTTATCGTTTACTAAATTTTGTTCATTAATAAAGTTATATATATAAACTCTTTGTATTTTAGCAGTGCAGACGTGTTCCAAAAGACTCAACGAACATATTCCAATTTCTCAAGGACTACCCACCTCGAAAGGAATTTTTTACTTCGGAGGATTCGTGGCTATACGTGAAACTAAGCTTAAAGAAGTGGCGCATCAAGAGCTTTTTGTTCTTATTTTTGATTATTTCTTGGCTTCCTTTCGTTTTATTTATCCGCTAGAGGCGTTGATGTTGATGCAGCTAAGTAAATAATAAGTCGGAATTTTGGGATATATCAAGTACCCCTGTGGCGTATTAGTGACGTAGACCTAAACATTGTTTCAATAACATTGTTTATCTATTATTTTTATTGCTTCGTGGAACTCTGCGCTCGACACTCACATGAAACCTCACCTCCTAGATTATATGTTAGAACATTGAAGTAAAACATTTGTGTTCTAATACAGTTACCTAATACACTGAAATATTAATTATTGTTGTGAAAATAATTTGAAAATTATATTAGTGAATGCAATTATTTAACCCTCCTGTTGTCTTCGGGTCAAAAGACCCATTTCTTAGCTAAACTAACCTTAAAACCGACTAAATGATAGTTTTTCATTCTGTTTTTTTTTGTATTTTCCCAAATTGTTTAGAAAATAAAAAAAATGAAAAATAACACATAAGCTGTTCAGTGTCCTCAGTACAAAAAATGTACAACAATTGTCTTCTGGGTCAAAATGACCCATTAGAAAACTTTAACAAAATTGGAAGTTCACAAAGGTATTTGCGTCATGGAAATTGTTGCTTTGTTTGATTAGTCTCTCTACTACGCAATTTCTGATGCGAAAATTATAATGACAATGCAAAGCAATGCATCTTTTGTTCTTCGTCTGTGTATTTCATGGGGGTTTAAAAGGAGGGTGCATAAGAAAATTCACAGCATTACTATTTTACAATATGAGTGTGCATGATATTTTTGGAGAGGTTTTCAATTGCATGTTTGAGGACAACTCGGATTCTGAACTGGAAGGAGAGGACGTTTCGGAAGAAGAAGATGGGGCGGCACACAACCAGACTCCAACGAATCTTCATCAGAAGAAGAAATTCCAGATGAGGACAGAGAGACTTGTTTGTCAAAGAATGGTTCCGTTACGTGGTCCTCAACATCCTATGACCACCATGGACAACATGCCGACCAAAATGTAATAAAATGACTCCAGGACAACAAGATATGCCGTTTCTCGTGCCAACGCCATTGTGTCTACATTCACTTTTCCTGACAACGAAAATTGAAAAAAAACCTTGAAAATGACTAATAAGAAGGCTTTCGAAATTATGGAGACGGCTGGAAGAAATGGACTCTACAGACCTGCGGGCCTATTTAGAACTGCTAATCTTAGCAGGAGTCTCTAGATCTCGAGGTGAGCTGCTGCCAGCCTTTGGGATGGAGAGAGTGTCAGACACATTTTCCGAGCTGCAATGTCCCTCAAAAACTTTTTACCTCTACTAGAGGCTACTTCGATTTGACGACCGCAAGTCAAGACCAGCACGACACGTGTCCGATAAGCTTGCAGCTATTAGAGAGGTTGGGACAAATGGGCAGAGCAGCTACCATACCTCTACAATCCAGGGAGTGACGTTACCGTGGATGAGCAATTGTCCCTTTTATTTATATCTTTGATTTTAAGACTTTTTGTGACCCTATTTTTGTTCGTCTTTAAAGGTCGTTGTCCTTTTCGACAGTAGTGCCAAGTAAGCTGGCAAGATATGGTGTAAAATTTTGGTTGCCAAATCAAGTTATGCCTTGAAAGTCCAGGTATATACAGGAAAGTTGACCGGTGAAACACCAAGGAATGCGGGTTGTACTCGATCTGACCGAAGGACTGAGGGTCACAATGTGACTTGTGATAATTTTTGTACCTCTTATGAACTTGGACAACAGCTTCTGAAAAAGAAGATACCATGGCTGTACTGTTCGAAAAAAATAAGCCTGATCTCCCACCAGCAATAATTGTATCAAAAGGAAGATACGTTTTCACATCAAAGTTTGCTTTTTACCCCAACTACAACTTTAGTTTCATATTTACCAAAAAAAGCAAAAATGTTATTCTCCTGAGTACACTGCACAGAGACGCGGGATTAGTGGCCGTGAAGATGGTAAGCCATCAATTATTATGGACTACAATCGTTGTAAAGGGGGAGTACACAATCTTGACAAGGTAACGCCACTTATAAAATAAGAAAAAGCGTCCCCAGAACAGAGCCATCAGTTAAGATTGTAGAGGCTTTTCAGAATGTTGACTATCGGATCAACCTGATGTGGAAGCTTCATTTTCTAGCGAAAAAGCGAAAAAGATGCCAGTTTTGCCCCAAAGAGAAGGATAACGAACCAATAATTTATGTTTCAATGTAATAAATTTATATGCAAGGTTGTTCCTTATCATTTTGTTCATCATGTTTCAATAGTTAAATTTATATTTGTATTTATATTATTTTTGTCTTTGTATTTATCACTATCATAGGAAAAATAGAAACAAATATAGAAAAATGGCTTTCCAACACTTCATTTGGTTTTTGCTTTACAGATAGGTTTTTTTTTTTTCTTCCTCTGTTATATATATTATTTCTTTCTTCTTCGTCCTACGAGATAAGAAGCGGTTTAGGACTCAGTCTGAGGCAAGATCATAGAGATATAAAGATATATAGAGCTGATTCCCCAATGGCAGGGAAACAGCGTTCTGTCGTTTTATGTGTTTCAAAATAAACATAGTAATTTGTACTACGTCATTGTAAGCTGATCATAGAGATAGATTATATCTCTATGATCAGCTTACGATGACGTAGTATAAATTACTTTGTTTATTTTGAACACACAGAAAAAATAAAACGCTGTTTGTCTGCTATTTATATCTTTATATCTCTATGGGCAAGATACATAGAACCAAGGTAAGTTAAAAGTAAACTAGAACGCTTTTAACCAATGAAAGTAAAACAACATACACCGCCACACTACCTACCTCATGAGCAGGGCTGTTGGAATTGGAACAAAAACAATGCTCTATATGCCCAGAAATATGCGGCAAAAAATGACTAAATATGCGAATAAATATGCGAAAAAAGGTTAAATAAGCAAAAAACAGCCTTAATATGTGGAAAAATAATGTATATTCTAAATAAATAAAAATTATGTCATGTAATCATTGTTACACTGAAGAATGAGCATATCTCAACATGCTTCTCTGTCAGACTGGTTCGCTGGTTAGACAAAAGAGATTTTACTTTGGAGAAGACCCTTTCGCAGTCCACAGAGGTAATTGGAGCGCACGAGAAGAGGAATGGCAATTTAGGATCATCTTAGAAATCCAATGTCTCTCTCTTTAGAATTCTGAGTAGAATTTAATTTTTTCGAAGTCCAGGTTCTTCTCAAGGACACTGTTCACTTGCTGTCAAAGGGCTCACGGTCAGCTGTATCTGCACCCTCTCAAGGATTTCAATACTCTCGGTCAGTAGAAGGCGCTCTTGCAGGCTTGAAATGGCGCATACCAGTTGAGTAAGTTGTCCTTGATAAATGCCAGCTGACCCGGCAGTTTTGGGTCCTTGAACAGTTTTTGGCTTTGACGATTGCCAAGCTGTCGTCATTGAGAGATTCTATGAAGTCTCCAATCCCCTTGAAATGGTCACTGTAGTAGAATTCCGTTTCGAGCCAAGTTCCTCACCTGGTCAGGCAAGACTCTGGGACAGGAGGAACTTGCCCGGAAGCGGCAAGGACATTCTTGCGTCGAGGTGTTTTGAAAAACACCTTTTTGTTCTAAGAGATCAGTTCATACACTAGAGGAAATTCGTAACGAACCAATTCAGCCACCCTGTTGAGAGCGTGACAGATGCATGTTGGGGAAGAGTTCCTTCAAACCTCGCCCGGCCTTCAGACAATAAGTTGCTCCATCAGTGATGAGCAGGTGTAGACTTTTTTAGTCAAAATCTTCACCAAGCACCTTGAAGAGTGCCCTTGTCACGGCCTGTTGAATGTTTTTGTTTTGGCAGCATGGATGTCAAGCAGGTCCAACAGGAAGGGTCGATCCTTGAAGCGTCCATCGAGGGGCCCAGAGAGGACTGCAGTCATGGCTCTACCACATCGGTCAGTTGTCTCATCCACAAGAAAAAAAAACCTCTGATCCTGCAGCCGTTCCTTCACCTTATTCATATTGACTTTGCTTGCTTTCTCCATTACGTATGACAGAGACCACCTACTTGGCATTGGCTCGTGGCAGTACCTTTCAATGAAGGCCTGGAATGCACGACATTCAGACTTAGCAATTGGTATGTTGCACTCCACAAACATTTGGCTAGGTCATGGGTGAACGGAGTCCCTTTCTTTAGCAGGTCACTCGTCAAGAGAGCCTGGAGATGGAACACTGAACCAATACATGTGTCCTTCTTGTCCTTTTGCATCTTTGAGTTTCTTCTTGTGGTTTTTGGTTTCAGTGTGCTGAGACACCGTGCAGCGGTGGTTGGCGGGACAGGATGGGAGCAGAGCATGCAAAAAAGGCTTTTTGTGGCCATTGTATTTCCAAACAGTCTTCCCTCCAAATTCCACTTCAACGCATGTGGATCAACGGACTAGGGCATGTCGAATGTGGACGCTGAATATCTGTTGTTACCTAAAGTATGTTGTTGACCACTGTAGAGATGGGTGAGCTGTATGAAAGAGGACAAGATATAAATGGATAGGTCTTTCCCTGATTGATCGCAATATACAACTGCTTCATACTGTGTACAGAGTCCATTTATAAAGGAGCTAATTGGATTTTGAAATTATATATATATATATAGGTATATATCCTCAAAATTTGTTCAAAATATGCAGAAAATGCCAAATATGCGTTATATGCGTTAAAAGGTCGTTTATGCCCAGAAAGTGTATTTACCAAATTCCTACAGCCCTGCTCATGAGCATGACGTCACAAATGACAAAAGAGGGTCTTTTTATAATAAAATATGTTAAATATAATCGAATATAGCCTTCAATTAGATCATAAAGAATTAAATATCACAATTCTATTACATTTTGTGAATACTCATAAATTTTTGATGATTTATTTTTACTGAAATTATCCAAAATATTCCATAAAACGCAAACACTTTAATCATTATATGATAAAACCATAAAAACTAACGAAATAAATTATAATAAACAAAGTACTGTTTATTATCATATATTACATAAATGTTATTACAAAGACATATTTAGTAAAAAAGTATATAATTTATGGAGCATTTAATTAATCCCCTGTTTAATTTTTCCCTCTCCTTTAAACTTTTTCTATGACTAGCTTTTTCATATCTTATTTAGGGAAATGTATGAATTTTAGCAAATTTAATTAATAGCTTCCAATGGAACCAACGGCACCTTTGACAATGATTTTGAAACTCTTTTGACAAGGTTGTCGTTCCTATCAATCCTTCCATTTACTATAAAATATTTGAAAAAATTTGTTCACATTTCCTAATAGCCTCTAAAAATATTTTTTGTTTTTTTATTAATTGAAGCCATTTTTTGTAAGAGTAAGATGCACTAATGATAATTTGAGTAAGGATTGAATATTTATTATACAAAATAAAAGTGATTTGTTTATGTTTTCTGCCAGAAGTGACGTTAGGAACGGTGGGGTGTTAATAGAGACCTCCATGTATCTTGGTCTGAGGTACAAAGAAGAAATGGAAAGTATTCCACCTGATAAGGGGGAAACTTCATCAAAAAGTCTATACGTAGATATTTTAGAGCACAAAAAAAAACAACATACAATTCATGCATAATTCAAATTGAATTTTAAAAATGATTTAGAGTGGGAATCATTCGTGATTATCTTTGAGGACATGGAAGGCAATGCTTTAAAAAATATAATTTAAAACATGTTGATATTTATGATATAGCGAGATAGTTCTGTCTAATGAATCCATAAAGTCATTGTCTAGGTCATGGAGTGTGGCTCATCGTGTCCTGTGGTCTGGGACCCCCATGTATATAAATCCGATACGATCATTGATATAATTCATCAGAATTCATCTAAGAAAGCCTTCTTCAAGAACCATAGCGAACCCCGTTATCTAGAAAGTCTAGCCTTAGATTTAGTAAACGACTTTTCACATGGTAATATTGTTTTTTCTGGGGAAAATTACAAGAAATAATATGATCCTCTCCTTGGCACCTGAAAATATGTTTTAACCGCCAACATGACGGTGAAGTGAATAAACTGTGCAAGTTTTATTCAACTTTTTTAGACCTTCCTGATAAATGGCATAAAAATACAGCAATCTTTGGTTAGCATTCACGATGATAAAAATTAACTTCAGATCTCGACTGACCTGCTATTCTTCAGTTCTCTGTGCAAAAACTGCGGAAGATATATAATTCAACTATACACGCCTTTGTAAACTACATTCATGTTCAGATTTTGGAGAAGTAGTAGGTAGCTCTAAATGTTAACGGACTTAATAGTATTGAGGTGAATGTAAAAGCATATGTACTGTTTGGAGTAATGAAAGGACAAACCTTGTTCGAGAATTTGAAGGCACTGGAGTGTGCTTTATTAGGTGCTAAATCACTCATTGCGAGCAAACTCTGCAATAATGATTTTGTGGACCCAGAGGAAATAAGAGTCATTCTAATATCTTCTTCGGCTCGTTATTTGTTCTTCTCTTTGAAGATTACTAACACTTCTGGTGCTGGATGACAGTATGCGGCAGAT
Source organism: Caligus rogercresseyi (assembly GCA_013387185.1). Taxonomy (NCBI): domain Eukaryota; kingdom Metazoa; phylum Arthropoda; class Copepoda; order Siphonostomatoida; family Caligidae; genus Caligus; species Caligus rogercresseyi. The sequence continues at coordinate 24,018,595 of CP045893.1, read as the reverse complement.
TTATTTAACTTCTACCCCAAAGTTTCGGCGAAGTATTTTATAATGATAAAAATATAAATATATCTTATGAATATAAACACATATACACACACACACATATATTATATATATAATATATATATATATATATATATATATATATAAAGTATTATGATGAGCATAATGTAAAACACTAATTTAGCAAATATCAAGATTGGATCTTATCCTTTGCACCCGCTTATATAAAAATATATTATATCCATGAAATATTTTAAAAGAAAATAAGTTTCTTTTTTGCTCTTAAAATATTAAATACATTTTTTGCAAAAAAAGAAAAGGAATTAGGAACATCAAGCCAAATCAGTTTTACTTTTTTTTCTTCTTTTAATCACCTATTCAAAGCCCAACAATGACTGTTCACACCTTCTTGTCTTCTTCCTATTTTCAATAATGACTTGCAATCAAACAATAAAAATTTCTTTGCAAAAATGTTTGATGGGCCCATGGCATAGATAAGTACATTGTGTCTTAAAACAAGAGACAAAAAGAGCCTTCCCGCCTTGGTTTTTAAATGTGTGCAATGAAATTGACTTTTTTTTTCTTTCTCCTTTGTATAAACCCTTTAAATGCATAGGTAAGAAGAGGGAGGCATTAATATAAGTAATATAAATGCATGAAATGGGAAAGATGTGAATACGATTTCTTATGCATTATCTTAACGTAGTTATATTTTTTTACACTCAGTGGTTCCTGAAGGTTTAAGCTTTTAAAAAAACCAATGACACACGTCAAAACTGTTTCATCGTCAATAGACAACTTGAAGCCACGACCATTTATTATGCAAGACTTCAGTCTTAAATGACATAAGTCAAGTTGTGTTTGTACTTTTTTTTTGCCTATATGGTTCGACAGAATTGCATCCGACAACATATAGGTATATAAGCATTATAGCATTAAAATTAGTCATTGTTTGGACTTTCTTTGTACTTCTTTAAATGCAAAATGCAACACTGGCGTAATCAAAACCTTGTTCATTATCTACAAAATACATTCATGACTTCGGCAACCAATTGCAATCAAAGATTCAAATATCCCTTAAAAATATTAGCTATTATATTATATATATACATTTATAATTCTTTGACATGATTTACCGTGTTTTTATAAATATTTTTTATTATGTTTCCAGAAAAGTTTAAAACATTTTTTGGATAAGATAATCTACTTATCAGTTATATATGCTTACTGAAAAAAATCGATAATAGTACAGTATTCACCGCATAATTGGGCACCTGATAATCGGGTACCTCGCTTAAATGACATACGCCTCCCAGAAACACTTCCAGTGCAAGTCATTTTTACTTGATAATCGGGCGCAAGCCTTGATAACGGGACACATTTTTTCAAGTGATCTTTGATTTATACACGAAATGTGTCAGTCACTGAGTGAAATGAGGGGGGAACATGTCAACAGAGAATTTCAAGAGTTCATCGGCATGGACGACGATCTCCAAACAAGTGGAGGGCTCTCTAATGAAGAACTGTTGGAAGTGGCACGAGAGACCGTGCAGGGTGTTCTACAGACCAGGTTGACGAAGTTGAGCCCTGAGGAGATACGACCATTAACAAACCGGAGAATGTGCTAATGATGGATGTTCTCTGTCAGTTCACTCAGGAAATGGTCTTCATGAACTTCTACCGATAGTCTCCAAAATTGAATCAGTCGTGTATACGCAAGTGGCAAATGCTAAAAAACAACGTACTATAGGATCGTTCTTACATGATCCATGATCAAATGTAATAGGGTGCATTGGATGTCAATCTTTGTCTCACAATTGTTTTAATATTTTATTCTTAATTATTTTTTAATAGAACTCATGATGCCGTGAGTGTGTGGAGAAACTCATCGCGAAATCGGGCACCCGATTAAAGGGGCCGTTATTGCTACTCCCAGCCTGTCCCGATTATGCGGTGAATACTGTATGTCTATTTATGTTTTTTTTTACCTCGGAATCCTTAAAACTTTAAAAAATGTTAAATATAAAAATTAATGAAATCGTTTTAAGCTCAATATATTATATGAGGTGCAGTTGCGTATTGTATAAATATATGTAACTTTACGTCACAATATGGCAATCAATAATATTGTCGTCTTTCTTGTATAAAATAATTTGGACTCAAGAGGTCTATTTAGAGGGTTAAAAACCATAATTTTTTTTTTGCTTAATTTATATAAAAAATCTTGAAAGATGAGACAGGGAGTCCTTAGAATAAAAAATAATTCAGTATCACTTAAACTCAAACAGCACAAACCATTTGAAAATCGCCATTTTTGACCCCAAACATAATTCGAACAAATTTGTGTTATTCTTGAAGTACTTGTATTCGTCTTGAGGTAATTGATAATAACCATAAATCAATAGTAGTACATAAATATATATATTTTTCAGATTTAATTTTATTTATTTTGTCATTAAGCTAATATAAATAAAGTACCACTGATAACAATAAAATAAATGAAAAATATGGTGTTATAGAAAAAACCTAATTAAACATTATGAAGCAAACTTACTGTCTAGAATTAACCTTATATCAAATGTCAAAAAAAAAATTGTTCCGTAAAAATGACATAGACTCTTTCAAATCCTCTTTAAAACATAAGTGTTGCACTGCCCTTGATGTCACATAACAAATAAGTCTCCAACCCACTCCCACGAAGAAGATCCTGCGTAGGGAACTCCTAGAGAAAGAGCCATGTAACGTGGTGCTGTCTCAATGATTTTTTTATGATTGTGTCATTCTCTGGGGTGTATATAATAGTCAACTTCTGGACTCAACTATGACTTATACGTGCCAAAAAGGGTCCATTTATAGTCTTGTATACTGGAAAACAAGAGAATACTATTAACGCAACGATTATCAAGGCTCAACAAATTTTATAGGCCAACAAAGCTCAAAGGATTACGACATCTCTGGGCCTTTAAATATAGCGAAACTGTATCTACTCGTTCTTTAAAGAAGCTATTCTTCTAAGGAATACATTTAAGACGATATTTACCGATTTATATATATATATATTTTTTTTTGCCTATATGGTTCGATAGAATTGCATCCCATAGGATATAGAAAAACATTGTAGCATAAAATTAGTCACTCAACCTAGAATACTCTTATTAATGAGGTAGACCAAAAATGACCACCCCCTCTTGGTATTTGAACCTGCGCCCCCAATATTGAGAATTGAGCATGCCTTAACACGCATTGCATCGCACCCCTTCCGATAAGGGGTCCAATTTTTATGTTCTATGTTTTTATATTCTTAAAATTGTCTTCTTTCTTTGATGTTTTATTTCATTGTTCTTTCTGAGAATTTCATGTCATCCAAGAAGTCATAAAGTTATGCCGTATGGCCAAAAGAGAAATGAATCATTTCGCTTAGGTTGTCGACTTCTATGTATGAGTTTGCCGCAATTTTGTTTTGCAATTACAGATTTTATATTAATTAAAGCATAATTTATTGCTTTTTTATAAAAGGAAGCATTTTTATTTATTTTGAAAGCACCAAAATGTACAAAAGCACTTAAAATACCGGGGAATGTCTTTACTCTCACAAACATTCATTTCATCAAACTTTTTCATCGACTTGAGTACAGGGCGGTCTACAAATACATTAAAATTTCATAATATAAACAGTCATAATTATTGCAGTCCTAAAAAACTTATTAATCGTAAGTGGAATGGAGAATTCTTTGTTCCCATGGAGGAGGCAGACAAAGGATATTAATAAAACTATTGACTTCAAATTATTTTTTTAGATTTTTTTAAAACAAGGCTTCGCAGAGCAATAATTATAAGCAACACGAAAAAGAGGAAAACGAAACCTAGATACTTTTCAAATCATGAATTGTAAAACTATGGTCGAGGGAAAATCTCTCCAGAATCTTAGGATCACTAAATCTCCATAGAAATGGTTTATTTTCCTTATTGTGGTATAAAATATCAATAGTGGTATCAGAATATAAGTAGGCTCTGACTTCCAAATTAATCTTCGAAGCGAAGATAAAAACGTTGAAAAATCTCCCAACTCTGCGTTAATTAAAAGTGATTCCATATGTATCATTTAAAAAATTATGATGACATTTAATAAAATCGCCAGTCTCTCTGCTATGATTAAAACCATATCAACCACTACTTTGCGGTAATATTTTGGCAAAATATTTCTAAGAAGTCACAGCCACCCCCCATGTAGTTTTTAGGACGTTTTAGAGAGGAAGTATTGGATTTGTGAAAGAGAGAGTTAACTATCGTTCTCCTTCCTCTAAGGCTAAGTCAAAGATGCGATAGGAGTAGACCTAAATAAGGCATGAACAACTCTAAATTGTAGAGATTAATTCTTTTGACAAATAAGGACTCATTACTGTCTCAATAGCCCATATATCATATACTTCACATGGGTCCAGTTATAATTTGAAACACCATTTCTTGCCCACTCAATGCCCAAGGTATTATTTGAATTAACGACTTAACTTTCTGAACAAAAACGGAATTTTCCGGAATTCAGACCCCCAAAGGAAGTATAGCTGTATTATTGCTATTAATTGAAGGACCGGATGTTATTTCAATTGTTTTGAAAAATGACAAGATAATGTCCATCCATTTAATTAGTTGAGCTTCAGTGTTGGCCTCTATCATCAGAGTGACATCATCAAAATAGAGGTTTGTTCGTTCCTTAACTTTATCTCCCGAACGATTCGTTAGATCATGACAAAATATTCAGTCAATATGAGCCTTGAGAGCTCAGGGAGTGTTTTATTGGGGTTGTATACTCCTAGAAAGTTCGTCCTCTTGTTTGGCTTATTTATTTGCCTAAACGTTTTTTTGTCGGGTTTTTTCAATTGCCAAGTTAGATTTTGACCAAATTTTATGTGGATGATTTTGAGGTGGTAAAATGTGTATTTGTATTAATAGGTGTTTGCTGGATTTAAGCAATATCTGTAAATACCCAACCTTAAGGCAGAGAAAATGGAAGAAATGGCAATGAATACACAATGACGACTTTCTAAGGAAACTACTATATAGGATCAAATTTTCTTGGAATGACATTGAGTTGTTAAAGTGTTTTATTGCTTTGTTGGGTTATTCCCATTGAGATATGAAATATATCTCTATTTTTATTCTGCGTCATAGTTTTTTGGTGAAAATAACAACGTTTTCGAACGCAACCTTGGGTTAACCAAATAAAAAGAATTAAAAATGGGAGAGTTATGTTCTCTAATTGATGTCGCATCAGTATTCCTATTTCATAATTCAATATTTAAAGTATCTTTTAACTTCTTTCTGATGATATCTTTCTCCCAACATGGAGATTAATGTGACATCACTCTCCATTTTCCACGATAACGATAAAAAGTCTCACTATCCTTTAAAAAATTTCTGACATTTTTTTCCCTATCAATGGAGATCAAGTAAATATCCCTCTATTCTATATTCAGCGTTCTATATTCTCTATGACATCATATGAAGTCTCACTTTCACTTAAGATCTATCTAACGCTATCTTCTCCAATCAATGGCGACCAAAACCAATACCCCAATATTTAACACTATCATACGTACTTTGGCACTCCATGAAATTACTAAAAATAAATTCTTTTACAATGTCTAAATATCCCCCTGAAGGAATAGAAAAAGGAGGAAATTACAATAATACCCAATTATTTGTTTTTAGGGAACTGATTTTAATATGATTAATCACATGCAATGATGACATCACAAGAATTATCCGTATAATTCTTTTCTTTCCAAAGACTATTTCAAGTTGGAAAATTCTACGCAGCGTCGCGTAAACATATATTATTCTCATAAGAATATACAAACCATGAAGCCAAAGCTTTTATATATCTTAGAGTAAAGGTATTTCCAAATCTAGACACTATTTGTCTAGTTGTGTGTGTGTGTCTTACCTTCCAATTATGTAATCGATGCACACCTAAGCCTTCTTCCTTGGAAAGATTGATGGATCCTACAACCTCCCCCTTACAAATATAAATCTTGACATATTCTAAGCACTATCATTCTCTCTCTATATATAAACTCTTATATAAATGCCCCTGGATATTCTCACACCTTTGATAGCAATTAATAAAGGTTTTTAATAATAAAACAATTCATGTTAATTTGGACGAAGAGGAAATCTACGAAACGATCAAACCCTTATTTAAAAATACATTTGATAATCTAAAAATAAGTGACTCTGATGTATGTCGTATTCAACACAAGCATTGATATTGTTTTTTGTATTTTATAAGTTTGTGTTCGGTTACAACTTTGTGAAACCTAATAATACAACATAAGTGTTATTTTGACAAAGAGGTTATCATGGACAGAAAAACTATGCTGAACTCGAATTTTATTAAAAAATTAGGAGTTTTAGTACCATTTCCCCAAGGACTTTGTTCTCTTATCAATATGATGCATATGCATATTAATATTGTCGTAAACAATCTCTTAAAAATATATACTCTCTTTTTGGTTAGTAAACTGTGTCATAAAGCTACAAAAAGATAAAATATATTATGGTAACAAAGTTTTGATAATTAATAGAAATTAAATAAATTATTTGGAATGTTTGTTAAAAAATATCTTACTTCTTCTGTCTACATATTTATCAGGTTTATAAAGTAGGGATTGAAATAAATAATAATAAAAGCTACTGATTCATGCCCATCGACATTTGGCTTTATCGGAAGAAATTTTAGGCACTAACCTTTCCCATTTCACAATCAATGTTATTTTATAACCACTAGAATTTAAATATGATATTATAAGTTGGCGATAATAACAAATGTAGAACGATGAAACTATTATGGTCTACCTATTATGGATCATATAATATTTGTTCGA
>CP045893.1:23997199-24011614 GCA_013387185.1 Caligus rogercresseyi | reverse complement strand
ATATCGGGAAAAGACCAGGACTTATATCTTTCGAGCCGGGACTTTAAATATCCGTTCATTCGTCATTCGAAAGTGACGACGTTTTTAGAAAAGAATTTTCCTACTATTTAAAAAAAATATATTTTTCTAAAAGACAGTGGTGACGTTTTTTTTTAAAAATAATTTCAAATGGTAAAAATTATTTTCTAAAAAAAGGTTGTCACTTTCAGAATAACGAACGAACGAAATATTAAAGTCCCGGCTCGGTGATTTAGACGTTGGGCCGTGCCGGGACGTTCAAAAAATAGCCGGGACCCGGGCCAGGTACTGGTCGTTTTCTGTACACATATCTATATATATATATTAGTGATTGATCTACTCATCAACTATCTTTGATATCACCTATTGTTTAATATAAGTATACAATGCAAGCAGAGGCGCGGGAAGACATTTTTGGCAGGGGGTGCTGTGGTGGGGGACGAACTTTTGAACGGGGATCTGGGGGCCCTCCCCCAGAAATGTTTCTTATAGATGCAACTTCCTGCATTCTAATCAATTTTAGGGCATGGCAAATCCCATCTGACTCACTCTTTCAGAATCTACCAAAGAGTTGGTACACACAACACAATAATTTCTGTAGCAATCAGAATCAATGGTAGCAACTCATGCACTCGCTCTTGCCAGCACTACCTACGGCACTGAAAATAGCAATTAAACACAAAGCACTCGGCGGTGCTGTACATGAAAATAGCATAACCCAATGACTTGCCAATTCCCCCTTTGTTGCGGAAGAGTTACTGCATTGCTTTTCAGTGCAGCTGATATTGAATAAAAATAAATACATTATCACAGTACTATTATATATTATTATATACCTATTAGGCCTCTATTACAATGTGGCACGCAGCACGCAGCCTTCCATTTTGAGTGAACCAATAAACCACAGGCACACTGGTTTTATTGATTGACAGTTTAAGTGCAGACAAACTTCTTTATTGGAGTTAAATAGGTGGTTGTAAAATAAAAATAAAAAACATATCCCATATATCATGTTTTAAAAAAAATAGGCCTAAACAAAACAATACATTCATCAATCATTAAGGTGTATTACTTCACTTAAAGAAACATTCAGGTAAGCATTCAAGTAAACATCATTTACTCACTCCAAACGTAGATTTGCGCTCTGGAGTACGTGGGATAAATTCTCCAATTACATCCTGAAGATTTAAATCGTCCAAGATATCTTTGTGGACGTGGAGTAGGGCCATGTGGGTCAGTCTGCACTGACTGACCTTGCTGCGGAGCCAGGTTTTCAGGCGGCGCAGAGCTGAAAATGATCTTTCCGAGCATGCAGTTGACACAGGTAAACAGAGGCACAGATGGATAAGCTTCTCCACTTCTGAAAGAGGCCTCTAGTTTGGGGATGCCATGAAGCGACCCAGGTCGTTCACTGTGTGAAATGCTTGGTCCTTGGTCAGGCCACCCAGCATTTTCAGTTGCAAGGCGATAGACTCAAAATCCTGCATTGGCAGCTGAAGGGCACTGACATCATCACTGTCAGACACGAGGCCCTGGTAGAATCCAGCAGCACCTTCTCTCTCCTTGCCGCTGTTGACATTCCTGCTTGGTCAAAACGGCGATCAAGCTCGGAATTCATCAGGTCCACCGCCTCGAAAAATTCCCGTCTCCATTTCGCCTCTGCTGCACAATCTGCTACATCCTCCACCGCGGCGGTATCCCGAAAACGGGACGGTGTTCTGCAGACCCTGGATTCGTTAGGCCACTCTAGGCTGTGAGCAGCTGCGAATGCTTTGGCCTTCACAAATATTGTGTCCACAGCTCTATCTCCCTCAGTGCACCTACAAGTATAATAACAAAGAATGTGTCATATATACAGTATTTATATATAGCTTAGGCCAGGGATGTCAAACTCAGGCCAGAATGATTATAAATACCATATCTTAGTAGGCCTATTTATTGGCCTATATTTTGTTTGGTCATGAAAACACAAATATAATTGTAGGCTTATACAATGAAGGAATCGGATTCTTACTCATGCGCTCCTTGAGAACGAGGATGCACTCAAGTGCGCCGGACACACTCGCGTTGTCACCCTGCAGACTCTTTGCCACTGTCTCGCATGGCCCAAACATCGCTTCACAGCAAAGTAGACCGTATGCTGTTCTGGCTTTCTGCGCTTGCTTCAGGAGTCCAAATATTTTTTGGCGAGTCTCGCCACGAACAGTTCTGTCCTCCTGTAGAGTGCGTAGGGTCTGGAGGAGCGGCCCGTAACCCTGTAGCAGTCTGCTTATAGCCCTGGTCCTCACACACCACCTTGTGGGACACAGCGCTGCTAGGTTGGTGACAGGTCCCCCTCTGAGAACAGGCTCTGGTAGAGACTCATTCGTTTCGCAGACTCCCGGATGACAGTGGAGACGCTTTGTACAAAGTTGAAGATTTCCGCTATCAGAGAAACATCCGCGCCACCTCTTGCAATGCCAGGTCTAACGAGTGGTTACAGCAATGGACAAACAATGAGCCAGGGAAAGTTCTGCCAGACGCGTCCGCACTCCACTTATTCTTCCGGCCATGTTGCTTGCCCCGTCAAAGCAGTAGCCCTGCAGCTTTTCAATAGGCAGGTTCAGTCGCAAAAATATGTCAACAATGCACCTGAACAGACTGTCTGCCGTGGAGTCTGGTGCACTGTAGAACCCCAAAAACACTTTGTTTGCCCATTTGAGAATCCACGTAATGTAGATGGCAGGAAAACTGTTCCGATGAGCTGATGTCTGTGGTGCCATCAGCTGTCAACCCGAAGTAACTTGAAAAATTTGCCTCCTGTACTAACTTTCGCTGCACAGCATGTGCAAGCTGCTCAATCATTTCGTTTTGGATCGTATCCGAGAGCCAATTATCTCTCCGCAGCATCCATTGGCGAGCTTCAGGAAGAGACTCGGTGCGATCCAGCATCATTAGCCAAAAATTGCCGTCCCGATGGTCGTGGCCACGGAGTGGTAAGCCCTGTCGGAGCAAATAGCGCACCGACTTGAACGCCTCGTTCAGAACGACCCTGGCAGTTTTCTGATCTTTTGCCACCACGTCGGAGAGTAAAGCGCTGATTGGGGTGTTATTAAGTGCAGCAACTTTATTCACGGCGCCCAGATGAAATGTCGATCTCTCATGCTCCCTGAATTTGTTGGTGGCTTTACGCCAATTCGAAAAGCCCCCTCTAATGAACACCGCGTCTGCTCTCTTCTTCTCCTCCTGTATAAGACCTTTCTCTACCGCAGACACGCAGGTGTAACACAAAGCTTTGTCCACATCCTTTAGGTAATGCAGCCACTTCCATTTTCCAAACCATGCTGATTTGAAGGATCTGGTAAAGTTTCAGTCCCGAATTGTTTTGCTGGAAAATCCAAAGCTTGCGGCTGAAACGGCTCTGATGGCAGAGGTGATGTCCCTGTTTCCACGACACTCTCCTCAGTATCTTGCGAAGGGCTAGCAGCAGTGCTAACAGGGATCACATCAGCAGCAGCAACCTTGTCCTGACGCTCCAGTGCTTGATAATATTCTTGGTCCAATGCGTTGGGCTGTGGATTACTATTCTTCAAAAGTTTGTTTTTGGGGAGGCTTTGAAAAAAAGACGACATCCTCTTCTGCGACATGTTTTTCGACTCTTTGCTTATTTTAACACAGCGGGCTCGCGGGTTTTGTTTCGAGGAATCTCAATCACGTCAGGACAAAAGAAAATCTGATTGGCCACACAACAAATTGTATTAATTTAATTTTTTTATACATTCGTACAACATTTATTCTTGAGTTTAAATATTTATTTATTACTAGGCCCTCCGGGCGGGTGGGTGGCCTACGGCCACAGCATTTATACATGGTAACATATCTATGGATAATATGTTGAGGCAAGGATTGAACCTTGCATCAAACAATGAAGTTTTTTAAGCTTGTTTAGATGATGATGGAGACGTCGTATAGAAAGTAGTTATATGATAGAGAATGATGTGAATATTTTTCATAAAAAGGAGAGGGAAAAATATATATTATCCAGTAAATCCTGATTAAGTTCCTCTCCTTATAACTACAAAAATATATGTATTTTTTTTCTTTTTTTCTCTTTTCTTACTTTACAAATAACTTATCGTCTCTTTAAAATATCAGTTTCGAAGCTCCGCTACCAGGGGGTGCTGCCGCACCTCCCGCACCCCCACTTCCCGCGCCCCTGAATGCAAGGATTCTGTTATCGAACATGATTGGTTGAAAGAAAAGGAAAGAGAATAATAAAAACAGTTTTCGTTATGTTATAAGAAATCCTTCACCTGGGGCTGCAGTTGAGGTGTGAATATCAAATAATAGATAAGAGCAACTCTATCTGTAAGAATACGAGTTGTCTTTCTCTCTCGGGCATCGATCCTTGTCATTTGAGAATCTTTTGAATGGACTCGTCATATATCACCTATTTATATTAATGAGATAGATCAACTCCTCACACTCAAAGAAAAAAATTGAAATTTTAGATTGTTCTATCATTCTTGACAATAAATACGCTGATGATAATACAACCTTAAACATGGAAGTGAGAGTTGCCAAGTTAATACTGTAGTGAGTTTATGTGATACATGTTTAATTGCATATGTATATCCTTTTTTAATAGATTAATATTATCTTTAAGAATCTTCCTAATTGAATAAAACATATTTTCATTTAGATTAATTCATCATACCTCAAAAATACTAGTAGAAGAATATCAAAAGAAGTTCAATAAGACATCATCTTTTGATATTGAATATTTTTTTAAATGATACATTCCTTTATATAAATGAATAGTTACTACATTCATCTAATAATTTAATGTTCATGATACAAAATGCCCAATTGCCTATATTTTATCTCAATCCTATAACGGTCCCAAAATAATTTATAAATTTTACTTTCATTTGCACTAATTCGGCTCGTTTTTCTATTTCAGTTCATGGTTGTTCCAAATAGTCTGGACGCCCCCATCAAGCTCAAACTCCCCATCATGCTTGCAACCTATCCCCTTCGGAACGAGGACGGTACACTTCGAAAGAAGGGCAAACAGGAATACCCCACAACGCTCCCCATATTTCGACCCTGGCTGGATGAAAAAACCTTTAAGTAAAACCCTCTCTCCTCGGTTCCATATAGATCCACCCCTTTATTTATCCCTTTTTTTATTCATTCATCATTATGAAAACAACAACAACTCCTTCATCGCATCAAAATATCATCAGCACAACCAGCAAACCAGAGTGAAATCCAGCCATTTTGTGTCAACATTGCCTGTGGACGCATTTTATAATTGTATCCAAATGTCAAACGCAGGCCCGACCGTGCACGCTTTTTTCCAAGGGAAGAAAAGGAATAATATCAATAAAATGGCATGTAGTAAATGATTGTTAATACATAAAATGGTGCTTTTTAAAAGCTCAAAACAAAAATAGTTAGTTGTAGATAATACAAATTGATACAGCTTTCAAGTGCGTAGATATAGTAAATTATATATAGAGATGCCTTAAAAAGACGAATAAACCTAGCTACTCCTAATATACACTTTGCAGCATGTATTAGTATCTGCCATTTCCATTGTCAGTATGGACATATGAATATTCTCACGAAACCTCTTTTGTTAGTTATGTTATTGAACAAATGACATCATTCGCTGCTGAGTTTTTTCTCACAGTACAAAGCTGTATACTAAAAGCTGATGCATGCAGGTGTTTGATTAAATATATGGCATTAGCTATTCAGGAGTGTCAGTGTTACGGCATATCCTAAGATTGTCTTCCATGGAAAAACAGATACGTAAAGCGAGAGCGGTATCGAACCTTCGTTTCCATTGTGGATACAATAATAAATGTGTCTTTGTTATTTTTACTATCTTGTGTCTATAAAGTTAGGATGGGAGTGAGAATCTAGCTTTAGGAATGAGTTAATATAAGTTATATGAATATTTAACAATGGCATTCAACAGTTGTAATTGTCAACCGTTAAAATACATATATTTTTATTTTTCTTAACACAGACCTCAAATTTGTACAAAGGAAAATACAATGGAAATTACATTTAAAGAAGCACCTTCTGTCCATCAAATTCACAAATTATATTGAACTATAAAGTATCCTTTCAGATTAATATAAGTTGGAAATAAATCTTGCATGTCAATAGTGAATTTTACAGTTTTCATTTTTTTTACAATTGGGTTTCCAATATAATTGTATGAATTTATTTAAGGTGACGTCCAGTTTGACGTCAGTCACTCGTGAAGAGCAGCAAAGAGAAGTCTATTAATCCGTTGATTGACTGAAAAGTCATCAGTCATATAATATAAAAACATTGACCCGATCATAATATATATGATCTACGTCACATCTGACGTAACATAAAAAAGATTCATACAATGGGATTGGATAACCACAAAAAATTACTATTTGGTTTAGAGTTACTGTAAAAACGATCAGATAATTAAAAAACCCATCTTGAAAAAGAGTTTAAACTAATAAAGTTAAGCGTCTCTTTGAGGGCACCTGTGTTTATCAGTCATTGTCCGTAACGGCCGCCTAAATTTCCCTCAGAAGAAAAATAAGTATTGAAACCTTTTATGCAAAGTGACCAACTATTTGTTTAGGGTCACCATTTTGAGGTCTCTTGAGGTACCACTATGAACAGATTTGACTTGGCTTGATCTAAAGCCAATACAATACTTTAAGATAAGACTTATTATGAAGACTTTTGGATTTAAAAAAATATCCGAAGGTTGAATTCTCACTCCCTTGCCTAAATTATATCTAATTAATAATATAATTTTATATTTTTATATATTTAAATATTGCGGTGGACATTATAATACTCTTTAGTATATTTCAAAAAGCTATTTTAGAAATTACTTTTTTTCATTCATGTATAACCCGTAATAGTCATTTCTATCCATCCTTTCTCCTAAAACCACCATTTTATCTTTAATGTTGTGTGTGAAGATACACCTTTTTGTTTAGCTTATAGTTTAAGCACATGTATCTCTTTGTTAATACGTTAAACGCTTTAATGAATTAAAAAATATATTTTTTCTAGAGAATGTTTTATTTGTTTTGTGAAACTTTTTACTCCGACATTGAATCAGATATTTGTTCCTGAATGATCAACCTTTACGCTCTCCAATATAATCCGTCTTTGTCCGTGTTTGTTTGTTGGTTTTGCTCCCATATTGGACCCAACTCACTGGAACTTAATCCGGTTTGAGCCGGTTGTTCATCTAACTAGAAGCTAATATATTTATTACGAAAAATTTGTTTAAAATCTCTTAAACATTTATACACTTTAATTATACGTTTATTTCACCAATGATACCTTTTTCTTTAATCTCTCCCTCGAGAGCAATCCTTTTTCCATTGTTGTCGGGCATTGTTGAGATGGCGTGATGTTTCGTCATTCTTATCACAGTTTAGGCAAATGGCATTTCTAAACTTGAATAGATGCTTGTTGAGGCTGAATTACCAGCTTATGATGCCAACTATGAAAAAAATGAGCTCTTTTGAATTATTTTATTATTATTTCCCATATATGGATTTCACATGAATATTTTGAATTATGGCAAGAGCTCATTTCCAGTCATTTGGCTCTTCATTCTCTCATGGACACTTGTCAAAGGGCATTCTTGGTTTGGCATAATGATATGGGTACCAAGACTGAGGAGAGTCAGAAGGGATTAATACCTTCTTCCCTCTTAATTTATCATCACGGAAATGGTTGGAAAGGTTCTTTGTCAACCTCAGTTTGGAAAACAGAATTTGTTTCATCGGGCTTCAAGGTTCCTTGGCCGAATGCAGTGTCCCCTTTCGTTAAAGTCCAGCACCTGTCAACGATTCTTGACCAATCGGTAAAACTAACCAGATATTATTCAAGATTATCATATTATATATATATATATATTATATATATATAATATATTATATATATATATCTATATATATATATAATCAGGAACGACCGGGTTCCCGGCTGTTTTTTAACGTCCTGGCCCGGTGTCTTAAGATCACCGGGTACCGGGACACATCGATCAGAGCGCCAACTAAATAAGACGTTCGCGAAAAATTGTTGTCATTCTGATAGTGACGACATTTAAAAAAAAATATTTTTATAAAATATATTAATATTTAAAAGTAATGTGTACTTTTTGATACGAACACTTCAAACCTAATATGGTCATGTTTACAATATCGTTTAGTGCCCTCTTTTATCAATTTTAATGAACCTCTAGGACTTCCTCGTGTTTTTAAAATAATTTTAGAAACCCTGAACTATAAAATGATTGGAATGGAAAAGAGTGCAGGATATTTTAAAAATTTGACTAACCCGTTCAAAGTCTACAGCATCATTAACAAATGAGTGTAATAAATTGTTTATATATCAACACCCAACACTGTAAAGCTGCAAATGCGGAATTAAAGCTCAGAACATCTCAAATAGCGCTTATAACAGAACCTTATCTGATTCAAGGTTCCACTAAAAGTCTTAACCTTAATGGATATACCATACATAGCAAACTGGGTTCAAGACCGAGGGCCTGTATACGAACATCCAACGATTTACACGCATGGTTCGTTCCAGAATATTCTGATAGGGATATATGCACAATATGTCTCAAATTAGATGGTTGTGTGTCCTATATTTGTGCAGCCTACCTAGATCAGATGATAGCCGTCGAAAATGAAACATTAATGAGTCTTGTGAAGCATTGTGAACGAGAACAGAAACCACTTCTCGTAACCATGGATTCAAATGCGCATAATCGTCTCTGGGGGAGTAAAAACACTGATTCAAGAGGAGAAAGTCTGGAAGCACTTATAGATGAAAACAACCTCACCATCATGAACCAGGGAAATGAACCTACGTTTATAACTCAGCGGGCCAGCTCTACCATCGACATTACGTTAGTGAATCAGTATGCATTCCGTAATTTTGATATTACAGGATGGCACGTTGACCGAAGACCATCAATGTCAGATCATCGGTATTTAGTTTTCAGTTTCGGACAATATCAACCTATTTTTGGAAAATCAAGAAATTTAGAAAAGCTCTTTGGAATAAGTTCAGAGATAAAACAGAGGGCTGTCTTCTGCCTGACATACTCCCAATTCCACATGCGATTGACCAGTCTGCCGAATCACTTATAAAGGTCGTTAATAAGGCGTTGGATATTGCCTGCCCTCTCAGTAAAACACT
This sequence comes from Caligus rogercresseyi, assembly GCA_013387185.1. Lineage (NCBI taxonomy): Eukaryota > Metazoa > Arthropoda > Copepoda > Siphonostomatoida > Caligidae > Caligus > Caligus rogercresseyi. The sequence continues at coordinate 24,002,380 of CP045893.1, read as the reverse complement.
GAAGGCAAAATCGATTCCTTGGTGGACAAAACATCTATCTAGCCTAAGGTATAAACTGAATAGGTTAGAACCGAAACGTCATTATGACTCCCATAGAGAAGAGTACTTGTCTGCAAAAAAATACATATAGAGCGGCTATCAGAAAAGCTCAAAAAGAATCCTGGAAACACTTTTGCAGCAGAGCTGAAGGCACAAGAGATGTTGTCAAGCTCATCCGTGCTCAAAAGCCTATGAATGAATCGATTGGGCTCCTTAAAACCGATCAAGGCTTTGCACAAACACCTATAGAGTCTTTACAGACGCTTATGGGAGCGCACTTTCCAGGTTCTGTACACAATGACACTTATATGCGGTCGACAGGGATCAACAATTTTGCTGTTGACTTTGTAGATTGTAAAAGAGTTCGAGAGTCCTTTGACTCATTTGGTCCTTACAAGTGCTCGGGACCAGACGGGCTTAAGCCAGTGGTATTACAACAGCTTGGAGATAACATGGTAAACTATATTTCAAGACTCTATAAAACAATACTCAGTACTGGTTACACTCCAAAATGCTGGCGTGAGATGAAAGTCACTTTTTTGTCAAAACCAGGAAAAGATGAATACAACTCCGCCAAATCTTTCAGGCCTATAACACTCTCCAATTTCTTCCTTAAAGGACTTGAAAGGATAGTTCAGTGGAGAGTTGAGGAAATAATTCCACCGCTCCAATTTCAACATGCCTACACGAAGGGATTGTCGACAGAGACAGCCCTGTCACAAGCGACGGATATGATTGAGAAATCCATTTATCAACGACAATGTACGTTAGCTGTCAGCTTTGATTGTACAGGTGCATTCGACCACCTTCAATTTTGTTCAGCTAACTCAGCTATGTCTGCTGCAAAAGTACCAGAGTGCATTGTGTCTTGGTATACTGGTTTGCTCAAAGGAAGAACAGTTACAGCGGAGATTAAAGGCGAAAAAAATTCCATTACTCCAACGCGGGGTAGTCCTCAAGGTGGCGTGCTATCACCAATAGTGTGGAACCTCATAATGGACACATTACTTAAAAAATTCCAAAAAGGTGCTATCAGAGTGGTTTGTTATGCTGATGATGTCCTCCTACTAGTAAGTGGGAAAGATCCTCACACCTTGGTCAGCTCCATGCAAGAAGCAATTGGTACAGTTCTGGAATGGGGGGAAATGAATGGTCTAACGTTTAACCCTTTCAAATCCACAGCCATGGTATTTTCTAAAGCATACAAACTGAGATCTAAACACTTTCCAAAATTATATATGAACGGAAGAATATTAGAATACTCAACAAAAATGAAATACCTTGGTCTGACTTTTGATCAGGGACTTACATGGAGGGAACACCTAGCTGAAAAGGCTGCTAAGTGCTCTCGTTTGTGGAATATTGCTAAAGCCACAATAGGGCAAAAGTGGGGATTAACCCCAGAAAAAATACTCTGGCTCTATGAAGCAATAATTAGGCCGACACTGACTTACGGGTGTATTGTTTGGGGGCATGCAATTGCAACAAAAAAGAGTGCAATACGAGTTTTAAATAAGATCCAAAGGAAGGTACTTCTAGGAATGACTCACACACTTCGATCAACACCGACGGCGGGGATGGAGTCTATATTGGGTATAACCCCCTGGACTTATACATACAATCCCTTGCAACGAAATCGAGATGGAGAACGAGGCACTTTCTCAAAGATACATGGGATGGAATAGGAGATCTTCCAAAGCGTCGAGGACACCGTTTTTCATCTGACGCAATAATAAAAAGGACCCAAATAAATAAACAAAGTGACTACATCCGAGGCATTCGTGTATGGGTAGATAATCACGATGTCTGCGACCCTGACATAACTATTTATACCGACGGATCTAAAGACGATTACGGAAAAACAGGCTCTGGATGGGCAATTACTCGAGGTGACAAATCACTTTATCAGTCATTTGCATCCCTGAGCAGCGAAGCTACGGTGTTTCAGGCTGAAGTTTTTGCTATAACTCAAGCAGTTGAGGCTGTTCTGCAATTAGGAAAACCCTCAGGTGATGTCAAAATTCTATCGGATTCTCAGTCAGCTATTGCAGCAATTTTAAATCCCCTTACTACCAGTGTTGTAGTGAAAGAGTGCAAGGAAACTTTATTGAAAGCAAAAAGTCAGAAAAATATTCAACTTTCATGGTGCAAAGGTCACAATGATCTGACAGGAAATGAGTTTGCGGACTTTCTTGCAAAAAGTGGCACAACGAGTCAAAACCGAAAATGTGTTGGCATATCTCCAAGTTTCGTTAAGAAGTCCTTATATGATGCATTCTATAAAGCCTGGTGTAGACGTTATTTGAATGAACGGACCATGGCTCATACGCGTGGTTTGCTTGGAAAACCCAACAAGAAGATTGTCAACCTCGACAGACAAAAATTGCGGTTGCTAGTTCAAGCCTACACCGGACATGGGCCTTTTCTGGCTCATTTTAGCAAATGGAAAAACTCAACTGCAACCTGCAACGTTTGCAAGGAAGAGCCGCAGACAGCTGATCACCTCATCAACAGATGCCCTGCACTATCCCAAGAAAGATATGAAGCCATGCAATGCGAAGCCGATAATAATCGAATTTTAAAGTTAATGACATGTTTCAAAATGAAAAAAATAATGGCAAATAATTATTGTACACAGTAAAATTCTTATAATATTCCGTAGTAGCACAAATACCCCTTTTGCGTGGTCGTGCTCATTGCCTGTTTTATTTCTTTTATATATATTATTATTTTTACTCTATTCTTGTATTTTTATTTTTAGTTATTTTATTTATTTTTAAATATTTTTTTTTTTTTTAAAATTATTATTTTTTAATGTTTTTTTTAAGATTATTTTTTCCTGTAAATATATATATTGGCAAACGGAAATAAAGTCTAACTAAAAAATACTGAAGAATCGTGGTCAGAGAGAGAAATAGTAGATGTTTCTTTATTCACAGTCAGCACGAGAGTGAGGTAAAAATATATTTATAAGAATGTACAAACACAAGGTACTAACCGGAACAGATAATAGATTCAATATATTACATTCCCCAACGCCAAATTATATATACTCTTTTTAATTACTTTTAAATATTACAACTTTAATAGATGAAATCCTATTTGCCGACTTGTAGTTGCTCTGGAGGTTTAGATTGTCTTGACGAGCGTCTCAAAACGTGGTCTCTCCCTCCCCTTTAGGTGTGATGTCCGTAGGCGGCGTTGTTGCTGCAATCACTTGATCGGCATGCCTTCGAATCACATCCCCTCCATTCGTCCGGCATTTATAGGATAAAGGTCCGGTTCCTTTAAGTATTGTTGCCGGGATCCACTTCCTTTCCTCTCGTTGGGAATAATTCCGCACCATGACAGAGTCGTCGGGTTTTAGATTCAGGTTCCTTGGTATGACTCCATCATGATTCTTCTTCTGCCGTGATTGGTTTTTGGCCACGGTCTCCACGATAGTCGGCCCTGGAGTTATCATGTCCAAGACTGAACGCAATCTTCTCCCAAACATTAGTTCCGCGGGAGATACTCCGGTTGTAGAGTGGGGCGTTCTTCTATAACGGAATAGAAATTGGTTAGTTTGAACATGGAAAATTGACCGGCGGTTTTCAAGAAGTTTTTAAAGATTTTTACTGCGTTTTCAGCTTGGCCGTTTGTAGAGGGTTTATAAGGAGCAGACTTGATATGGTTAATTTTGTTTAGGTTAGTGAAATTAGTGAATTCTTGAGATGTAAAACAAGTAGCATTATCAGAACAATAGTAGAAGGTAGTCCATAACGAGAAATTACAAATGACAATAGTTCAATAGTTTTTAATGAGGAAATAGTAGCTGTAGGAAATATTTCTAGCCACTTTGAATGAGCGTCAACGACGATTAGAAATATTGCTTCTGAATTGGGCCAGCATAATCGATGTGGATCCTTTCCCAAGGCGCTTTTGGCCATTCCCACGGATGGAGTGGAGCCGCAGGAGGGTTTGCTCTCAATTGCGTCAAGTCCTTAGGACTAGGAGCATTCTGCAAGGCTAGAACTTTCTCTTTGGTGGGTTTAAGTCCGTCTCGGTCAATGTGAAACCCTAAATCTAACAAGAGATCTCTCCCTACGAGAGCTGGGCCATCTTCTGAGACAATAGTAATAGCTTTGTTCTTCAAAAGTGTATTTCCTCTTTTATTGTGCAGTGAAAGTCCCCAAGAACCTCCATAGGCGTCCCTCCATACTTGAATAATTTGAGGTAGAAGTAGTTAAATTTGCTCTTTGAAAATAATGTCGGAACAGAGAAGTACTCATCAGAGTTCTAGCAGATCCAGTGTCTACCTGGAACTCAATCTCCTTGCCACTAACGTTGAGTATTAGCTTGTAGGAAGGATTTGTTATTCTGTCCTCTACTTGATAGACATACTCCCTCTCAATAAAGTTATTAACCTGCGGAGACGGAGTCTTCTCCTTTTTCTTTTTAGTAAACATGCTTTTTTTAAATGCCCCCTCTTCCCACAGGAATGACACGTGGTCTCTTTAAAGGGACAATCCTTTCTCCAGTGGCTACCGCCGCAACCCGAACATGGATTTTTAGGGCAATTAACTCCGCTTTCCTTGGGAGACTATTAGTATTAGTATGGACAGCATTTACCTCTGTAGTCCTCGCGATTATAGATGCATCTCTGTAAGCTGCTTCCTGAGCAATAGCATAGTCCATGGCCGCCTTAAAGGTCAATGGGTCCACGGTTAGAAGGGTTTCGTTGAGAGCTGCGTCGCTCAGACACATAAACCAGGACGGTCCCTCAGCATTTCCTCCAAGGTCTTCCCAAAGTCACATTCCGAGCTGCTTCTTTCAGGACCGCCACGTATTCCGAATCGTTCCTGTTTTCTGGCTCCTCTGATAAAAATAATATCTTTCCTATTAGGATTCTTTCGAGGCTTAAATGATGACTGACGTACTTCTGTAAGTTCTTCGCAAAGAAAACACGCCATGAGATGTTGGTGGATAGTAAGGCTCTTTGCAAGTGCATTTATTTTGATCCGCCAGGGAAAGGAAACGAACAAACATTGAGTTCTCTTCAATTGAGTTTGCTAGGCAAATAAACTTGCACTCTTCCATATAAGAATCGAAGTCCTCTTTTAACTCATAAAAGAGCCAACTCTCCAACACGAGTCATTTTAT
>CP045893.1:23964538-23997099 GCA_013387185.1 Caligus rogercresseyi | reverse complement strand
TATAATATATATTAGGAAATCACTCTAAGACGTCTGAGGAGGAACTGATTTATTTCGCTGCTACGTCATGTACAGCTGACGAGGGAGAGTAACATGGAAGCTGCTACAGTACTCCCCCCTAAATTCTCACGTAAATATTTGAAACAAAAGAATTTATATAAAAAAAACAAATCATAAAACTTTCTAAATGAGGGAAGAATGTCCCTAATGCCGAAAGCCGCTTCAACCGATCAATTGACACGTGACCGTGCGCTGTCCGAAGTCCAATTCGAAAACACGGTCAAACTTCTTCAAAACCTTGAAGGTCCAAGGTACGTTGGAGATAGTGAAGGCCGGATGGGGATATTCTTCACGAATACAAACTCCGCTTTTTTCAATTTATCCACAGCCGAGAGGAACCTCGAAGACGTCTCTGGAATAACCCTCGAGGAGAGTGCTTGAGATCCCGCAAACGCTCAAATAATTTTTAATCCGGCAAACGCTCTCCTTCGTTCTCCAAGGTAAGCGGGAGTCTTGGAGCTTCTCCAATAGGAGAATAATTCAGAGCCCGGAATACAGGGAGTGGACGAACGAAGGCCCAAAAGAACAAAAGGCAACGCCTTCACCCATGATTCACCTTCTTGAGAGATACGAGCTGCAAGGAGGTTTTCAAGGTGCGGTGAAATCTCTCATTATCCCGTTGGACTCAGGGTGATAAGATGTCGTGAATAAGTTTTTGACTCCCAAAAGTTGACCCAAGTGTCCCCAAAGCGATCCTGTGAATTGCAGGCCTCTATCAGAGTGAATGGTTTGCGGAACCCCAAATCTGGCCACCCATCCGAGAAAAAATTAGTGACAATGGTTTCCGCCCGTGTATCCTGAAGAGGAATGGCTTCGATCCACCTTGTAGCTCTGTCCAAGATCGTTAAAAGGTATCTAAATCCATTGGAAAGTGGTAAGGGGCCCACCAAATCCACATGACGACAGAAAACCTCTTTGGATTCTTTACAAACGGGTGTGGCCTGCTGGCGCGGATGAGTTGTTACTTTATTCCTTTGGCAAGGCACGCAGCCTTCTGTCCATGCTTTCACGTCCGCCCTAAGATTTGGCCAGGCAATGACTTCGAAATTTGGCGAAGCGTTCCTTGAAGCCGGGGTGCGAAGAGTATGCGCCAAAGAAAAAATCTTACGGCGAAGTTCTTCTGTGGGGACAACCGCTCTAAAACACTCCCCTTCTCCGAAACCCACAATACTGAAGACCCAAAACCTTTGTAGAGAAGTGTTTGGACCTAAAATCCAAACTTCGAGGATCAACTTGACTTTGTGCCGCCATTATTTCCTGAAGAAGAGGGAATGAATCCGCCTGAATTGGGGTGATGAGCCTCGACAGAGTGTCCGCAACGAAGTTGAGCGCCCTGATTTATGGACTATTTTGCAATGAAACTCGGAAATGAACAAAAATGCACGGTGCTGACGCGCTGTCCATGAAGGGTTCCTCGACTCCAAAGCTGTAGTTAGAGGTTTGTGATCCGAAAAAACCGTGAATTCCACTCCCTCGAGCGACCATCTAAAGTGAGCAATTGCTTCCTTCACCGCCAGAAGCTCACGATCAAACGCTGAATAGTCTTTTGGGCTGCATTGAACGATTTCGACCAAAAGGCCAAAGGTGCCCAAGATCCATTTTCGAACTGCTCTAGGGAAGCGCCATGCAGAGAGCGAGGCATCCGTAGTTAAAGCTAATGGGGTTTCCTTACGACGAAAACACAAGCAAAGTTTTCCTCGCGAGGGGCCGCCTTTGATTCCCTCAAAAGCACTTGAATGCTCCTCAGTCCAAATAAACCTAGCATTTTTTCGAAGTAGAATATGTAGTTTTTCCGCTGTAATAGGCCAAACCAGGGACAAATCTCGCGTAGTACTGCACCATCCCTAGGAATGCTTGAAGCTCCTTTTTGCACTTTGGAGAAGCTAGTTTTGAATAGCCAACCTTGTTAGACACAGAGAGATTCCCGCAGCGCTAATTTGATGACCAAGGAACTTCATGGATGACTTGGCCCACTCACACTTATCCTCCGAGAGACGGAGGCCTGCCCCTTGAACTTGTAGAGTGCAGGTCAGTGTCTTGTGATGCTCCTTGAGAGACTTTGAAGCAATGAGCATATCGTCCAAATAGACAAAAACTCCCCCCACGACTCGGAATAAAGAGTCCATAAACCTCTGGAAGGACTGTGCAGCGTTCTTAAGTCCAAAAGGCATGCGCAAATACTCGAAGAGACCCATCGGAGTAATAATGGCGTTTTGGACATCCTCCTTCTTAACGGGTATTTGATGGTAGGCCCTTACGCAGATCTAGCTTCGTGAAGATCGTGGATCCACCCAAGTCTTGAGAGAAGTCCCTTTATATTAGGAAGTGGGGTACTTGTCGAGCTCTGACATACGGTGTTAGACGGCGGAGTTCTCCACAGAGCCGATATCCTCCGAGGTTTTTCCACGATGTGTACAGCGGAGGATACGCGGCGACAAGAGTCTTCAGAAAGCCCCGAATCGAAGGCATCCTCGGCGGGTTGTCTTCAGGAGCCTGTACTGCTCGTTCGACCGTCTTAGGTACTCGAGTTTCTGCCTTCCGGACTTCGATGCAGAGGACCCAGAACCTGGTTTCTGGGGAGATAAATTTTATTTTAATGAATCGCATTTCTCTAGACTATGATAAGATTAACTCCGTGATGGCAGTTCTCCCCATCCGGGTTATTGGATCATCCCTATGGGAGCATTGTCTGGCTCCTTCGAGGACCTTAAGCAAGGAGTACTCAAAGCTTATGGTGCTTCTCCTCAAAATCGAGTTAAGAAAGTGGTGGATCTGTTCATATGGCAGGACTCCTTATCTGCTAAGGACATTCTATTGACCGTGGATCGCTTATTGGATCCTGAGTTTGTGCCTGATTTAAGAACTTGTCTTATTAAAAGCTACTTATCCGCTCTGTTCCCGTCTCCTACAGACCTATGCGCGCGCTCAAGTGCACATCGACAAAGATTCTCTTGCTGCGCGTGTGAGACTTTGAAGGAGTGCTCCAGCGCTGGCCCTATCATCCCTTCTTTCCTATTCTCAGCCGCAGTTCTCTGTACTGGGGGCTGGGAAAGAGGCGTGCTCTACTTTTGAAGTCAGGATAGAGGGGGAAAAACGAGGGAGTGTATGCAGACAACCACTCAACTTATGGTACATCTGCACGCACCTGCAAGGGTCCAGCCTGTCCTTTTTATTGTCTTTCAAAAAACTTGTAAATCCTCAGCTCTGCCGAGCTGAGGGTAAAAACAATAAAGGAGATTTGGTTTACGTCACTGATTCTAGGGAAAAACATCTCCTTTCTGATAGACTCCGGGCTCAAGTCTCTATTTTACCCCCTTCTCTTGCTGGCATTTATAATCCATTAAATGCGTCATTTGTACGCGAGATAGGCTTTTTTTAATGTACATATAACTCTCTACTTATTAAATTGATATGATTTATTATACCAAAATATTAAACCTGGTTAACCAAGCTTTCATTTGATATTTTGTGTTCTAAAAATCGCTATACTTTAGAGAGATATAAGCAAATACGTCTCTCCCCCAAAAATTGATCTTTTGATATGAGAATATACGATTACCATTTGGTAACGGCAGTTAGTGTACCTGGATAGAAGAAAAAAAGAAGGGAGAGAAGTGAGGCAAAATACTCCTCCCTTCTCTTTCTCTTTCTATCCAGGTAACACTAACATAATTACCAGATGGTAATCGTATATTCTCATATCAAAAGATCAATTTTTGGGGGAGAGTACGTATTTGCTTATATCTCTTAAAGTATAGCGATTTTAGAACACAAAATATATCAAATGAAAGCTTGGTTAACCAGCTTTAATATTTTGGTATACTAAATCATGTCAATTTAATAAGTAGAGAGTTATATGTACATTAAAAAAGCCTATCTCGCGTACAAAATGACGCATATAATGGATTATAAATGCGTCAGAGACAAAGTAAAATTTTGAGAGGATACCTTGACGCACATCTAAGAAACACATTATTATTTATTTTTTTCATAATCGATTTCTTATAGGTCATACAGGCTCTGAATCATATGATGTAAACTCAGATTGTACTGAATTCTGAATTGATAGAATGCAACCAAGGTCATTTTTGGATTTATCATCTAAATTTTACTAAACTTAAAAGTACTATTTTACTCTGAAGCGAACAAGTCATCTTCTACAGGCGAGTGAAGTTAATTGATACAAAAAAGCCATGAAATAAGCTAACAATACACACTCCCTTTCTTGCTTTGTTTTTACTGAAAACTTTGTTTTATTAAAAAACATCAAACATACGTCTGGTAGTAAATTAGATTTCCTTTAAATTAATAATTATTATTGAAGTCTGTAACGTCCACCATTTTGAAGAAATTTGCGGAAAACTATATTTTTACTAATTTTTAAAACTTTGACCTCGTTGCGCGACCTCGTAATGTTGACCGATTTTGTTCAAACTTTGTATGTCGTCTTCTTTTATCACCAAGAAACAGAAAATCCACAAAGTCGCTAACATTTCAAACATTTGAAAAATAAGAACAACCCTAATATATATATATATATCATGGTAGGATTGAATGTTAAAAAATGGATGATAATACCAAACAATGGCCAAGAACAGGTGTAATACTTGTTCATGTATCCATGGCGTAGTAATCGGAACAATTTCTAACACCCATGGAAACAACAGGAGATGTAGAGAGCGGTATAAAACCAAATAATTATTTCAATGAAATTTTATGCATTTTAAAAGTTCGGTGATGTTCGTTTTATTTGAATATAAGAAAAAAGAATCGCTATGTCATTGTTCTGAAAAACTGACCCACGCCATACTGTAAATGCGAAACCCTAGTTGATGTCATTTGAATGTAGTTTGGAGTATTATTTGGTTAAATTATATGGATTGTTATCGTTTTTATTTATATCTTTAGGAGACTAAAATTTTATTCATTTATTCACTACTTTTAAATAAAAAAGTATTAATATTTCAGTATTTATTATTTTACTTCAAAAGAGTAAATAAAAAAACCGAATTTACTTATTATTTAAGCATTCTTTTAAAAATATTATCGGGAAGGAACTGTATAGGAAAAAGTGTATGACGTACGGATAAATTGTCAAAATATATTTCTAAAGTAGAATATAAGTGTAAATCATAATAAAAATTATTCAAACGACTTATAATACATGGAAACTAAGTTATTCTACTTCTCAATTTAGGTAGAGAATATTGTTAGACATATTTATGCGAGCTTTCCACTGAAATACTTGCCAATATATATTTTCATCAGTTTTTTTGTCACAAATTTTTTTAAAAATAATTTAAGATTTTTTCCTGAAAGTTTATCCGAGACAGGTTTTTAATATAATCATAAATATAAAATCTAAGCAAAAACAGATTTAAATAAAGTAGGAAAACAGTTAAAACTAAATGCATCTTTCAATACAAGTTGATTAAGCAAGTCATAAAAAGAAATATCAGTACTCTATGGTTGTTCAATGGGTCCAAAATATACTGAATAATTTTTTTAATGCAACCTATATATATATATATATATATATATAAAGGGGGTGTGCAGGCGAATCTAGACTTTTTTTTTGCACGGAAACAATATACTCATATCCAAGAATAAGACCTTTTATTGACTTTTTCATATCAAACAAATTTAAATGACTTTTTTCTTAATGTTCATTCAATCCAACCTCCTCCTTTCACAATAACAGCCTCCACACGGTGCCTGAACCTCCCAACGGCATGAGCCACCTGTTCCCTGGACAAGTTGGTCACGCCTGGATGATGGCAGCTTTCAAGGAGTCCACAGTGTTGTGAGCACGCTTGTTAGTGTCCCTCTCAAGGACGCCCCACAAGTTGAGGTTGAGGCAGGGGTTGAGGTCAGGGCTAGTGGGGGGCCAGAACTCCTTTGACCAGGAATGTCGATATTCTTTAAGCACCAGTTTTGATCTTCCTGACTTGGGATCGGTATGGAGTCTTTCTTTCCGGTGTTAGGAATCTTCCTCGATGTCCTCCGACTCCTTGAAGGACTTGGCAATGCTGTAAACAATAGCTTTGGGGAATTTGAAGAATTCGATGATCTCCTTGGCGCACGGCCGCAACGGAGCGCCACAATAATGTCCGTCCTGCGCTAAAGTTCCGGGGACATTTTCAATCTTTTTGTTATTAAAACAAAGCTCATAGGATATACTAACCAGTTCATACATTTTTAAGCTTCTACCTAACTGGTTTCTGAGATACAAGTACTCAAAGTTAGTCTAGATTCGCCTGCACACCCCTGTATATAAAGTATATTATTATCTGAATGAATATATTATAAAAATAACATAACTGAATTCAGAAAGTGAGAGTCATTTTCAAAACAAACACCAAATAGACACTTATATATTTGTAATGGTATAAAAATGTACTCCCTTTGTATACGCAAAAAATGAATAAACGTGTTTCCAATATTTATATTGACTTATGTTTATGTTAAGTCATTTCTAAAATATGTTTAACATCTTTTAATAATACACGAAGCTTGTTTTTCAGATAACAAAAAGTAAAAAATATGAGTCTTAAAGCATCTTATTTTGTTAATATATACATTTCCCTATAGATAACTATTTTCTTATTATTCAAAATTGTTACTATTAATGTATTGCCACTATTATTATTTTGTGCTTAAGACTAAAGCTTTCCACGTAATTTACTTATTTGTCGAATATAAAATTACTCTAAGATCTACTTCTATCTGATCCTTTCTTATCGCACATAGAAAGTGTATTATTTTATAGTAAATAATATTAAAGGCTCTGTTCAAAAACAAGTTCTCAGTGCGTTAAGGCGTGTTCAACTATCAATGTTGAGGGCGCAGGTTCGAATACTCCCGAGAGGGGATGGTCAATTCTGGTCAACCTCATTGATAAGATCCAAGGTTCGATTGACTAATTTTAATACTATAATGTTTTTATATCCACAGGGATGCAATTCTATAGAACATATAGGCAAACAGAGTTATATACAAGTGTTTTAGATGTCAAACTCATTCTTGACTATAGGTCAGTGATCTTTTCAGTAACAAAAGTTGGACACAAGGCCAATTTGGGATTATCAAGATTATTTTCTCCTTTAAAAAATGCTCCATAGAGAATTATTCATGTTGAATTCGAATTCATAAACTAACTCTTAATCTCCAAGTCTTCCAGCATGCATTGGGTATCTCATAAATTAAATTCTTATAAACTTTTGATAATTACATGTAATTCCTATATAAAGCACTGAATTAGATCCTTTCGTTTCATATATATGACACCTGATATATCCACCTTGGTTCGAGCTGACGTTCAATGGTTGAATTAAGAGTCTTTAACTTGGGTTCCGCAAGGCGCAGTATACTTAGTATGTCACTTATTACAGCAATTAAAAAAATATTGGCATTTGTTTGTTATTCACCAGTTCAGAAAATATAAATACATAAAGTTATATATATATATATATATATATATCGATGCTAATGGACAGTAAAAACGATATTAATAAGCATTTCCGCTTAAAATTTTAGCATCGATGCTGAACAAACATATATTAAAAACTGTTTAATAATCAAATGTCTGCATAAAAGCAAAAACGATTGAAGACGGTTCTTAAAATATTTTATATATCTTCTTTAGATTACTCGAAAAGAATGTGAGATTCTGGGATAGTACTTATAAAAATATTATCATTTATCAATCAATATATCAAACCCTTACAAATTCCCTATCTGAAGACCACTAGGCCCGTTAGATTGAATTTCTTTTGATATATACAAAAGTAAACATATATAGAAGACATAAAAAAAATTCAAGAACACATATGAAAAATAAAACAAAATAAAAGGAATATATATAGGCAATGATCAAGAACCCTCAAAAATTGTGCACCTACGGAATATTTTAAGAATTTTCCATATGTAAACTAATAATTAGCTAATATTTATTCATTTTGACATTAGCTTTAAGATTTGATCATTATCAATTTCATATAACAAAGATCCATGTCTTTCTTGGAAACGTGGAGGGCATCTGAAATAGACCTCTCGTACTAACACATATATTGTCATTAGTTTTCTTGTCACAACTTTCTATTCATCTATTTTTTCTCAAACAATCCAACCATGACAATATATATATACATATATTATATATATATATATATATATATATATATATACTATAATGCGTAGTATGATGTTCTTGGGAAATATGATTATGGAAAATATGTTTATCCTGTTTGTTTTTTTGGCTTTTACGCATTAATGGCAGATGCTCCTGTGGTCAGAGGCTTTTAAAGAAGAAGTCAATAATCTCAATGGAATATCCTTGACTTCCATTCACAAATATTGTTTTCCACAATATTAACATGATGTAATACTAATATAAAGAACTACCGGATACTACCCAGCGTTTCCTGGATTTTCCGAGGACGCTCATTTTGATTTATCAAGCCTTTGAATTAGTAATTTTAATACTAAAGATCATTTGGCACGAATGACTTATTTATATTACTTCATAGATTTAAAATATTTTGTTTACAACCGATGGAAGAGTATCAACCATAAAGGACAAAATATGTTTTTTTGCTCATAAATATTACTTAAAGTTACTTTATTGCATGTTGATGATGTCGAGATTAAGAGGACAGTCACCGACTCATACTATAATAACGGGATACTTGAAAGGGACAAAATTGTCAGTTGACTTAGAGAGCTCTTAAATGATAAAATTGCTGTCCCACTTGCTATTGAAATAATAGAAGAAATACTCTATACATGCTCAGTGTTGCTGTATTATGTTTTGTTTCATAAAAGAGTTAGTGGGTCTGATTTGTCATTTCTTTCATATATATGGTATTTAGGTGTCTAGGAAAATTCCCCCCCAATCCCCATAAATAAAAAACAAACCTAATTCGAAATATTGATTGCATATCGGTGTGTCAAACCAAATGAAGGGTTATTCCAATCAGGGTAATGACATTTGGGGTATTAAACTCCCAAATGCGCCATCGGGTTCCGCAAATCCCATCAATGATCTATTGTTTGAGCCATTGTTGAATTGGAAAAGTATAATAGTTTTTAACGAAAAATAATATAATATATAATGGAAAATTTTGTAGTATTTTCTATTCCAAAGGACTAATTTGTTTCATGAAGTTGGGCAGCCATTTTAGTTGTATTGACGTTATCAAAGAAATGTTCAAGTCGACCATATCCCCCTCCTCTGTTGAGTATTCAGTTATTATAATGGTCGGTGTCTAGATATTATATATATATAATAAAAATAATAAATTTAAAAAATCCAATCGAACTTACCGATAGGATTGGAGGTTCTAAATTGAGATCGATGGGATTCATGATGATGAAGACCTGTTGGTTTTTATGTGTGAGGCCGTTGTCCTCTCGTAGGGCAGCCTTGCAAAAGTATTGAACCCATCCGTGTTTCCCCAGGAATGTGGAAGGTAGGCCCAGGGGTAGGCCTAGCTTGAAGGGAAAGCTGTGAATACCCGAGGATAAAAGGACGACATCGCTGCCTAGAAAATATATTTAGAGGATGGATGAGTCAGGAGTTATTGTTTATGGTCATTTTACCTTTACAATAACCTGTGATAGAAAGCACAAAAGTAGCTATCCATTCATATATGACCATGGATATAAATAAATCTGCACAAAATAAAATACACTTCTCTAAAATTACTTCTGGTTAAACTTAAACACTTGACTCTAGAATGCAACTGTACCTGCGGATGCTATATAAAAATTATGTAATGTGTTTTTTAGGTGTTAAACATAAAATAAATGTCTCTATGCTAAATAGTGAATGAACAAAATCTATTCCACCAACTCAAGATCTTTAATGGGTAACTTTTCGCAGTTTAAACTAATAGCAGCTTGGTTATAATTTTCTTGGGTATGCTTTATCATTTTACGGAATTTATGGTTATCATTATATATATATATATATAATATATATATATATATATATAAAAATTTAAAATGATAAACCATACCCAAAATATTATAACCAACCTGCTATTAGTTTAATATTATATATATATAATATATATATCGACTTGTTGATTTGTCATTCATTTGTAATCGTTCGTCGTTCGCGAACGATGAATGACGACGACCAAAAAAAAATCTATTGTTCATTTTTGGTGCCACAAAAACACAAAGAATTTTCTTTTTCATGGAAAAAAATTTCCTTTAAAAAAAAATGTCATCACTTATTTTCAGACTGGCGAGAAAAAATCTCTTTTCTAAAAAAAACATCGTTAATTTTTTTCAGGATGACGAACGACAAACGGAGGATGAACTACGACCGATTTCATTTAAAATTAACGATGAGCGACGAAGGACGAATGATAACTTTTGGTGAACGACAATTTTTGCGAACGTCAACAAGTCTGATATATATATATATATATATAAAGTGCTTACTAATTGGATAAAGAGGATGAAGGAGGGGGAGGGGTGAAGCTAATATTTGTAATGTCGAGACTATCAAAAAGGTGGATATTGTACATTTTTGATGTCTTGAAAATATTAAAATGATAATATGTTGCTCCCTTCTTTTAAAAAAAAGTGAAGCGATAGCATTGTTTGTTATTAGCCTTAACCAATAATGAATGTTTGAGAAGGTTCACTAATATTTTGATCATATCATTTTATTTATGACAATGTGAACTGTAGAGGTTTTCTTTGTCTTATTTCCTTTTAAGTGACATTGGATATATTTATATCTCTATGAATCAAACATATCTCTTCTTGATAGTTATGGTTAACTATGGATGAAAAAGATACTACTTTTAGTTACACGATTGGTTGAAATAAGAGGTGAGGGAATAATAATAATAACTAGAGGACTCAGAGAGTGCAAACCTCCGCCTCAAACATTCTCTCTTTCACACGCCCAAAATATCCCTCGATTTTCTATCTCTAATCATTGTTTACACTCTAGAGGTACATGGAAAGAAAAAGAAACTGACGTCATCAAAGCACAGCACAGCGACATCTATTGGCAGAGTAGGCTAACTTGAAATATTTATTAGTATTAGCTCATTTTGCATCTTAAAGAAGCACTCAGAGATGCCAAAATTTAATCACTTGTTCCTTTTGGCATTTCCAACAACTCCACAAAGTGTCATCCGAATCCGTTCCGCACTTTTTGAGTTATCCTGCTGACAAACAAAAACAAACAAACCAACGCCAGTGAAAACAATACCTCCTTCGCGGAGGTAATAACAGTTGGCATTATACTAAAAAGTATCACTTCACTACCGGCTGCTTTTGAGGAGTAAACATCAGGTATTCAGAGAGAAGAAATTATCCCTAAAAAACGCTAATTGTCTTTTCTTCCAAGGTCTATGTCATTGTCGAGTCTTTTGAACGAACTCCCTATCAATGTTAATTAAATAACAAAACTGCTCATTCTCAAGAATAAGCAAATAATTATTTTGTTTTGCTCATATTTACTGATAAATATGACGCACAAAAATAAAGAAAACAATATTATTAGATTAAAAACCATACTTTTTGATGAGTTTGCGAGCACACTGTTTTTTGTTCCTGCAACAATTCATTTATATTATCACTATTGTGGACTCTTCCATTCTAGTCCAGACGGATAGTTTAACAAACTAGGCTTTTAAATGTGAGTGATTACATATTACAAGCATATTTATTTTTGTATGTTCAATTATTGAGACATGGAAGGTCATACCTGGTTTTCCGAGGAGTCGGAGACGAAAGTCAATATAGTTTTCTTTGTCAGTGACGGCATCCTTGGCCGTCCGTGCCATGTTGACAACCCCTTCCCCAACAACGTGGAAAAATAAACCTGTAATGAGGAAATAAATAAAAATAAGAGGTTCGAACAAAATCAAAACCGTCTCTCTTATGTCTTTAGTTGAAATGAAATCATTGAATATTCTTGGCCCATTTAATTGCTTTAGGGAGGCTGAAAGGTACATACATATATAATTGTATTGCTTGTAGGAGCTTGTGGAATTCGGTGTCTAAAATATTCTTTTAACAAGGAGTGATGTAAAATTAGAAGTATATTTTTAATATAATATAATTAAATTTAACAAGACACCAATGTGAACTCTCTTTCTATTAAAGAAATCATGTATCGTGAACTGAATATTTCTTTATTTACTATACCTACTTGTTTTAACAATATTTGTGGAAATTAAGGTGTTTTTTAAAGATATATTTTTGTAATATAATAGTAGGTGTTTTTATTAATATATATAGATAAATATTTATCTATATATTGTGATATGCAACATCACTAACTCAATAAAGTCTTTAAAAATATATATATACATTGCTACCAAATATAATCTCAATATTGTGTTTATAAGAATCCAAGGATTAATAAGTATGAAGACCAACTTGTCTGGATCAAGGTCACCGACCTATATAATAACTGGATACTTAAAAGAAAAGAAAAATTATGTCCATCAAAGAGCTCTTTAATGACTAAGATGGCTGCCTCACTTCGTAATGAAGCAAGTATTACTTGTTATTACTATTGAGGCTTAGTATGATAAATGATGAACATTTTTAGCTTAAAGCCTCGTCAATACTGCACCAAGTTGAGTGAGTGTCCTTGAAAAAAAAATTCAGTATTAGTTTCCCTCGTACCCACATATTTTAAAGGTATACATGAGTAAGACAAAACAAAAATATAATGAGAGTATCCAAAAAATAAAATCTGAATTCCTGGTGTAAAGCCTTATGTTGACTTCGTTTTATGTGGCCTTTTGAGTAGATAAACGTATAAACGTTTGATGACGCTGGATTACATTTTCCGCTTTGAATCATTCTTCTCTGTACCTCACCAAGGAACATTAGACACTTGGAAAGGAAGGGTTCCATAAGCATGGGTTTTTAAGTTAATTTCGGTCAGAACCAATTTTCATACAATGTTATATTTAAAAATTACAAATTGACCAATGACATCATTGATACACCTTTTATTTAATCAATATAAAGTTAGTTATGAAGTTTGATGACCTCGTTGCATGATTGACAACGATTAATCATCTTGGTCTACTCCTTGAGGCTTTCTTGCACACTTAAAGCCCTGTTGTACGCCAACAAAGGAACGCTCTTAATTATTTGATAAATACGATAAAGCCTCAGAAATATGTTACGATGAATAAAAGTTTCAGACGTCCAATGACGTCATTGTAATTTATGAATAACATTTTTTAATATCATAACAATCCATTATGTCACTGGTTATTGGGTTTTATCTTAATATGCCATTAAAAATGCTTTTATATTTCCTCAAAAAATAAATTAAGATCTATATGAACTTTAAAAAGCCTTTGTTCATATGATCCTTCCTTTCTAGGTGAATAGTATTCATTGACCTCATACGACCTCACTGAGGAAGACTGCTAATTCTTACTGCAAAGTAGTAAGTGGATTTATTATTTACTAAAAAATGCTTCCCCACTCCTGCCAAGCATCTCAAGTGCGACCTCCCAAAAAGCACTTTTGAACAGAAGCAACTGTAGAAGGGTCATTTAAATAAATGTAAATATTAAAGTACACATTATTCTTTTTTTAATATGGGTTATATTCAATTAATGGTATTCGAATCTACATGCTCATCGTGGCTTAATACATTATAATAGGTAAGTAATTGAATTATATAAAAAATTATATATAGCTATGCATACGAGACTTCTACTTGGTTGTATGTTGTTTATTTTTTTTATTTTTTTCAGGGGAAATATAAATAATAGAATTTAAAAATAAACATTTTTGTTTTGATAACTGAATGTAAAACTTATTCATCGATTTGGAAAAAGAATACAACTTATACCTTAAAAGAGTTCAAAAGTTACAAAGCACGTTTTCAATCCTATTGTAATTTTTCACTCATTTTTTAAGAATATCAAAGAACCTAAATGCTTAGGGTGTTGAATGTATATAAATATATATATATATATATCAAGTATTATATATATTTATATATAAGCTTTAAAATATACATTCTATGCAAAAAGTGTGGACGTTTATAAAACAAGTTTGATGATATTTCTTATATCACAATAGCAAAAAAATTGCCGACGTTTTTTAAGGGATTCTTTCTCTTATTCAAAAAGGAATAAAAAAGACAACACAACTAGGCCATGGGATGTGATTTTCCTATTTTGGCGCCAGTGGTAGACATTAATGAAGATTTATTTCACAAGAAAAAAACCTGCAAGTTAATGTATTATTTCTTTAAACGAACGATATTATATTTTTGGTTGTCGTTCGCCAAAATTTAGTCGTTTGTCGTTTGCAAACGATTTTAAATGAACGATAAATCGACAAGTATGATATACTATATATGTGCACAAGTATAATGTAAATTTACACCAATGAAACAAGAACTCTGTTTTTTTAAATATCATTAACCCTAATATTATATTCCTACTATTTCTTATCCATCTATATAATAATTCACCAATCTCTGTCCGTCCGTCTGTATGTTCGCACGCTATCTCCTCCCACATGTATGGTCAGATTTGAACTTTGTAGATACCTATGGAATCCTTGGGTCAAGGCGTACCTGATAAAACTATTTGCAAAGTGATGGGACCAGAAATGAACCAGAAAAATCACCTTTTCTGATTTTACTACCTACTTTTCAAGGTAAAGAGAGGAAAAAAGAAAAAGAAAAAAGCATCTCATGTGACTTAAAACATATTCTTTATACAAAGTCAAACTTTTTATGAGGAATGTTTGTACAAAACAAAATCCATGATACAAATTTTAAGAAACTTATGCAATATGAACATATGGGCGGCGTAGGCGCCCAAATATGCGAGTAATCCTATTTTATCATTTTGATTATTATACATATTTATTGCTTTTTTAAGTATTGTACAAATACATTAAAATGGTTCCTAACAGTATGTATATCAGATATTCAAACAAATAAAAACAAAACAAACGTAGGCATACAAGTGTATAAAATACAAGGAATGTAGTTAGGCAGAGTGGTGTGGTATTATATCTCTTCTAATAAAGGACTTAATAAGGTGAAAGTTTGAACAGAAGGAGAAATAAGGCTTTTACAACAATGGAAGGAGAAGAAGAAATAAGGAAAAAAAGAGATTCAATCATGCTTGCAACCACCAGGAAAGAAGAAGAAAGAGAGAAAAAGGAGAAGAAGAGAAGATGATGGTTCTACTATGATGAAGTCATTTCTTCCTTATGAATGAATGAGGATTAATCAATGATGCATCACTTATCTGAGGGTCAGGAGCTACCAGCATTCATCTTCAATACACTAAAGAAGCCATGACCTATAAAAACAACTAAGATTTCATTCGTATGAATGGCGCGCAGTTATTTGAAAAATTCGAAAATACCATCAATTTTTCAGTTACTTTTTTCTACAAAAAATGATACTTCCTTATTAAATCATCATATGAAGCATTTAAACTCATTTCTTGGAGCCACAACAAAAAGAAAGTCTGAAAAATGCCATTGGGGGACTTGACATTCTTGTTGTTTGAAATTTGAAGAAATAAACCGATTTCTTGATGTCAAATGCTTGATTTATGTCTTATTAGAGTCCTTGGCCTTAGATGCATGTCATAGAGTCAATAGCTCAGATGTTCCCCTTTGTTTCGGACAAGCAATTGCGTAAAAATATACATAAATAAACATTATAGCTTAACATGTTTGCTGGTTGAAAATGAAGGGTTGAATGGCCAATGAAAATAAACTAACATTACTACGACATTTAGTCAACAAACAATAATAAACTAATAAATAATAATATCAAAATATCAAATCACATAAAAATAAATAATAATATGACTTATGAATGTTTGATTTAAAGTTTTTGATGACTTGTATTTCAAAAAACCCTCAAATGATGCATCCCTGCAGTTGGAAAATTCTTATTCCGCTCGGAACCAAATGACACTATTCTCCATTGGTATCTTTAAACTTGCGGAATTGGTCGTTTTGTCAATGAAAACATACACACACACGCACATATATATATATATATATATATATATATATATATATATATATATATATATATATATATATAATCTAACATTTTAAGACTTATTTTAAACTCTATGTTTGATTCAAAATAAAGTTGTTTAAGTACATAATGCCCTTATCATGATTTATACAATTTTTTTACTAATTAAATAAACAATATTAATACATTGTTTAAAATTCAATTTGAAATTGTGGATTCGTTTTATTTAACAAAACATGTTTTCATCTTTCATATTTGTAAAGCTATGTATACAATTTTTATAGGATCATCCAATGTTTTTCGTATTTTTACCTAGAGATAAAAAAAGTGATGCTAATTGTTTCAACATTACAATTTACAAGGACAAATCTCATCTTTGCATCAAATGCAATCAGGTGCGCAATTCGAGGCGAAATTCGGGGATCATAATAGAGAATGAAAATGAAGGTATAAATATGGTCAAATTTCATACTGAATATAAACTTTTATGAAAATCATCAAGAACGGAGTAATTTTGAAATAAATTAAATTATAAAAGTTAAAAAATATTCCTTTTTGTATGGTCAGTTGTATGTATAACTCCTCTTTCTGAGAAAAAATGATGATAAACTATAAATGGTTCCATCATTGTGAAACTTTATTGACATTCGGATTTAACACTTTCAAATATACAATTTACATGCTATAAAATTTTAGTCAAAGCAAACATTGTGCTTCAATAAAATTCTCCTATGATATCATTGGATACCAAATTTAATATTTAACCAAATTATTAATTGAATTAATAGCAAACACTTACAGTACATTAATTCATTTTTATTAATTCATTATTAAAATTTACGCCCATATTGCCAATAGATTTTACTTTTCACTTGCCAGTGTGACGTCATTAAAAACGACCGATAAGTGGTAAATATGATTTAACAATATATTTTTCAGGACATCAAAAAAATGATAATACAAATTTTGAGGTTTAACTATTAACTATTCATGAAAACATAAAATAACAATACCTGGTATATTTTTACGTTGGTTAGTGCCAGGAATTTCTTTTTCATTTTCATAAATCATACATCCGAAAATATTGGAATGTTGGTTTAATAACATTAACACTGAATTAAGTGTCATGTAATCATTGTTAGATTCTCAGGAGTCAAATTATTTACAAGATATATATATATATATTTATATCACATTTAAAGTTTTACAATCCGATAAATATACAACCTTATTGATGATTAACTAAGTATAAGAGTAAAGCCTAAATGCAACCATATATGTCTTACACCTAATGAACAATGCGTGATTTATACATGACATTCATTACCAGACAAAATAAATAATGTTTATTTATATATATTTTATATGTAATATCTCTATATCAATAAAGTCTTAGAAAAAAAGACGTGGCAGTGTAACATTTTATAATACTAGTTTGATTTAATAGTTAATATCTAAACTGACAAAAAGCCTACCCTTTGGATATCAAAATATAGTTAATATCTAAAAAAATATTGATTGTTTGTGTATTGAATATGATTTCAAACCGAAATATGCAGTAAGAAAAATATAATGCCACAATAAAAATTGTCCAATGGATTGAATTCCCATATTCCATTCAACTTTATCCCTCCATGAACGAGAATTGTGCTTAAAAATATATTATAAGCCATTTAGAACGATACATTATCATATCCAGGTCACTTGGATAATTCTGATTTTCAATTTATTTACTTGGAATACCTTTTGCTCAAATAATATATTGATTTTTTATTCATGTGACGCAAGATTTTTATATATATTACGATATCATTACATGAAGAAGACTTAATAAATTTTAAAAATCAAGAAATAAATTATTGTTGATTTGAATTCAAATATCCCCTAAAACTATACGAGAGGAATGTACTTAATTCATTTAAAATATATTTTAATTCAAAATATAGATGATTGTATACAATCTGTTGGGGTCAAATCTATAACTTCATCATTTACATTTGTTTCTAACGATTTAATGCCCTTTGACGAAAATTGCCAATTTCCATTCAAAAATATATAAAACCAACGATTTGTGATCTATTGGGAAAACCCGTGATGATTATTACATGGAACAAATGATTTATATATATCTAGGTCAGTAGCATAGGACAATTCTCAATTAATCATAGGCTTATTTGTGAATTTGATCCTTGAATTAGGATCATTAACTCAAATTAAATTTTCCTCAATTTTTATTGGCATCTAACAATATAATCAATCAATTTTTCTGTTAGAATAATTGCGGCGATCATTCAAAATATGGCAAAATGCATTTAATATGGGCTAGTAAACGCATTCAGAGATTAATATCATTATGTATATATATATATACAAATCTTTTAATAATTTGATTTATATGTTATAACAAATCAGTAAAACCATCGATTTTAAATTCAATTTGATCATATTAATGATAAGCTTATTTTTTAATCAATGTTTGTGCGAGGGGTGTCTAAAACGTATATTTCAAATATGGTTTCTCCATTAACGTGACATTTAACAGGATCAATAACTGATTTGGCAATCATAGTATGAACTTGGATCATTTAAAATACAACCATAAAATATTTTATATTATGTCATTGAATAATTAAAAGATTGCAGAGCAAAAATGTGTCTTAAACTAATTCACTCTTCATTAGAGTTGTTTTTTATATCAAGTATTATTTTAGATCCTATAGACCAGGGATGCCAGGGTGAAATCGGTCAGGGGGCCAGATTGTTTTCAAGTGGGATCTTGGGGGGGGGGGACTTACCGGTACATTTTTGGCCATACACTATATAAAAAAACAAAAGTAGATTTAAATTTATTGATACTGTATCATAGAATTATTTATTAATAAAAAAACACTTCGCAGCCACTGACTTAACGGGCCGAATGTGATGTTCATTCGGGCCAGTTCCGGCCCACGGGCCGTCACCATGGCACCAATGCTATAGACTCTCATAAATGGTACTAGTACATACAAATATGATTAATACAATATGATTTAAACATTGCAGGATACGCTGATTTTCATCTCGCTTTCCTGAATTCTTTTGGAGACAATTGGACCTTGACTTTGAAACAAATCCGATATTTTTATCATTTTTTTACGCTTAAAACTGTTAACAAAGTTTTAATTCAATTCAAATGATGTTCTTACTGTGTAACCATATCTTTAATTATTTGTCTCTTTATTATAATATTAGTATTTACCTGTTTTATTCCTCTATACAAGTACTAATTTTAAATTATACTATTTATTTCCTTTTATTACACAATTACTTTGGCATTCGTTGAGACCTGAAAATAAATATTTTCTTTTGCAAGAGCTCCAAATACTTTTTTTGTATGTTTAAAAGTGTTAAATGGAATTCAATGTATTTTATATAAAACGTTATGAACCGAATCAAAATGATATTGTATATTTCATGATAAATGCACTCAACATAGCAAAAGTATTTGAAAGAGTATCTAGGATCCAATAAAATAATATGGCGATCTGTTTTCTGTATAACACAATAAATATTTATATACCCATTGGAATATGAATTTATAACCATAAAAGACTTTTTTTAGAGGAGTAACGTCATTGAGCCAAGTTTTTGCCATTTTTTCATTTTTTCTATTCCTGTTTAGACTTTGACAGCTCATAGGACAAAATAACTACATTTGTTGCTTTGGTTTTAAGAGTATATATATATATATATATATATATCGTCTATAAATCAACTTTAAATGCCTTTTTATTGAGTTTTCTTCGTTATTATTTCATTGATTCACTTATACGTCCAGTTATTATTTAATTCGGCGGATTATTCTAGTTGCAATTTAAGATTTAGTATAAATTTTTGTTTTTTATATAGATTAATGGTCTTAAAAGGATATTAGTTTTAAATTAAAATCTTGATATATATCATTTTAAAGAAAATTTTACTGTTGTATTATAATTTCTATATTGTTCAATATAGTATTTATTAAATAAAAACTTTGTTTTGATAAAACAAAGGAATGAATGTTCTCTGTCTTTCTCTTTATATACTATCTTTTAAAGAAAACTGTTAGTAAGTTTATGTATCTGTGTCTTTCATCCTATCATTAATTTTAATTATTATTATTTCTGTCATAAAAGCTTTTTAATAATATATATATATATATATATATATATCATCAATACAGTTTAATAAGCTTACACTATTAAAAAACTAGATTCTTACTGATCATAATGCCGCCAAATATATATATATATATATATATATATAAACTCCCTCCTAGTGATGAGACGGCCCAGAGTGATGAACTGGTCCAGTTCATGGTTCGAGCACTTGCTATAATTAACATTAATTAAACCATTTAAAAGAATCATAATTACTTCTTGTAACATTCTGGCTCTAAGCATCGTTCTCATATAGTATGTATTAAGTCTCCTTTATATGTACGCTTCTTTATTAGAAGTAGTATATAAAGCTATATTACAAAAAAAACAATTATTTCAAGCCTCGTTATCAAATCATTCTATAGGAATAATACTTAAAATGGCCACGACTCAAATTAACATAAAGAAGAAGGAAAAAATGCTATTATTTTCTCTCAAATGGCTATCACATACCTCGTTATTTTTTTAAAAGTGTCAGTTAAATGCCTCATGTCAACATTGGGTTCTTTTTTCGTGTTGGCCCACGC
This sequence comes from Caligus rogercresseyi, assembly GCA_013387185.1. Classification (NCBI taxonomy): domain Eukaryota; kingdom Metazoa; phylum Arthropoda; class Copepoda; order Siphonostomatoida; family Caligidae; genus Caligus; species Caligus rogercresseyi. The sequence goes on along the minus strand of CP045893.1, from coordinate 23,976,307 downwards.
CATGAGTTAAAGCATGCATAAGTCGAATATGCCTATAAAAACAGTTGGAATGAATATCTGACGTAATACATTGTGGGCGGTTGAGAATATATATACAATTTTTAAAATACTTATTCCACTTCTATGTTATTCACTGTTGTTCTTCCTTCAGGAAAAAATATATATAAAGCCATAAAAAACTTGTACAAGACTACTTATATATTTTTCTTTCTAACAAATAAGAGATTTTTTTCTCAAGGATATGACATTGATAACATGAAATCTTATTCATGATACTTTAATATCCTTACGTACAGCGGGTCAATTCGTTCCAATGAATGGACAGGACAATACACACAAAAACTAATATATAATACTTATATACAGTTTGTATAACCACCAGGTCAGTCAGTCTTCTTTTTTTGTACATTTTTAAAGCCATGAAAGAACCCTTTTCTTCCTCTTGTCAAAAAAAAAAAACTCGATGACAAGCCTTAGTGAATCACTGCAACAAGATAGTCCCCCCAGCTGGCATCATTTGTCCATATTAACCCGATTAAAAGGCAATAACTACTAGGGGGTAAAGAAGGAGTATTCCTTGATGGCCGACAAAAGAGACAAAGTGGTTATTCCGATCATGTGGCCAAGGGATGGCCGTAGAGGTAAATAATGGTCGCATGTGTTAAGAGTTGAAATATTACGAAATCTTGTTATTTTATTTATTCTTCTTTATATTTGTAAATAAACATATATTCGTAGTATAATTATAACCACATGTGAGGGTTTTTCAATATTTAGTGCTCTGTACTTGAATGCCAATGGAAATGCTTTCATGCTAAAGATGGAGATTGAAGAAAATAAATGATATTTTATATGTCGTTTCTTCTATCCATTCAATGTGAGGTCAGACTCAGTGCGAATATTATACTGTTTAAGGCTAATTATGAAAGCCAGTGAAATATGACTTAACATTAAATGAAGGCACTGATTGACAAGGACAGAAGGAGGGATTGAGGTGACACTCTAACTATCCTTCATTCAATATTAAATCATGTGCTTTTATTTAACCATAAATTATCTAACGCAACAATTTTGCAGATCATCGTTTCATATATTATACATTAATTTTTTTTGAGCGTAGATTTAAAAAAATACTTCTCATGAAAGGAACCAAAAAAATTGTGGGCATTAATTGAATTTAATGAACGATACATCAAAATGAAGCGAATAGTATTGTTATTACTCATAGTATTTAAACAAAGAGTTACTTGATGGAAATTAACTAAGAATTATCATAATGTTTTTGTTTTTTATTTGGAATTGATTGAATTTATTGAACGTGACGTTATAATGCGGCCAATATTATTGGAGTTAAAATGTCCCTAAATGAGTGAAGGAAGAGTTTCACAGTGCCTCCATTCGACAAAGTACACATTCATCTAAATCCAGGGACAACAATAATATTCAGCATATTTTGACGTCACATGAAATGCATTCAATCCATGCCAAGAAAATGCCATCAACATAAACTCTTAATCCATCCTCTTTACTTTTGTTTGCAAAAAAACTGGTTTTCCTGATTATTATGTAATTACTCATAGTCTGAATGATTACACTCTAAAATATACTGGTCTTTCCTTTCCGAAGCCCCCACAGCTGTTAGGGCTTTGAAGAAGGCAGGGCCTTCATGGATCGTTAGGCGCAGTGCCATATGAGCACCCACGCTCGAACAAGAAGAGAAACATAGTCACAAAAGAAGAAGAAGAACAACGAGGCGGATGATTCTAATTATGGAATCCCACTTACCAATACCGGCATGTCCTCCTCCACTTCAACAATGACTCTTCCTGAGAGGAACTGTCCCGGGAAAAAGAGAAGGTTGGAATTGTCAAACATGATGATAAACTTTATAAGTTTGCGGGAACTCATTTTTGCTTTTATTCAAGAATAATATTATATCTCCACAATTCACACATCCAATACACTTTTTATTAAAATTGTAATGTTATTTATATAAGAATATAAATATTTATTTAACACGACGTTATGGAGCTCAATCTCCTCCAAGAAGGACTCCGTCGTGGGCACAGGAGGAGATCAAAGACAGAACTAAGGTGCCACACAAGGCACTCATAAGCTTCAAGCTCCTTTTTCCTTCAATAAGAAGGCATTTTGGATTTGTGACCCGAGAATCAAGGTATGCGTCAACCAAAAAGGAGTGCGCTCTTTTCTATGTGTGTGTGTACCATACAAGGCAGTAGTAGACCTCGTTTTTTTTATTATAAGACTAAAGAAGACGAAGCATACATATTATAACCTACCAATGCTTGCTATATCAAGGTAAGAAGTCTGCTCTTATGTTTGTAAGTATATCATCTTCTTCTTACGTGCAGGTAAGTTATCATCATCGTTATATACACAAATGTATTTTTATCTTTTTAGGTTTGACTCAAGAAGTCAGTCGATTAGCGCCATCTAGCGATTGATGAGGAAGGGAATAAATGAGAATCTCTTTTTCTTCTTGACCTTTAATAATAGCGTCCAGGAATCAGGATAGGTATTTTCTTTTTGGTCGTGAAACGTAGAAAATAATAATAAAAGTATTTTGAAAAGGCTTTGGGCAGGCTCTGTAGGATTCTAAGGGCGTAAAAATGAAAAGAAAACTATGGGTGAGGATAATAAAGGGGGGGGGGGGGCTTTTGTATAGCGTCAATGGTTGAAAGAAAAGGGAAATGAAATAATTAAAAACAGTTGGTGTTATAAAAGTAATTTTGAATACACTTGAGTTAGAAATTTTGAATGCCAGAAGAACTTACAAACTGTCTATGGATAATATCTTACGTTTCGAAGAGCTTTGTGCAATAGTTTTAGGAGCTGGTGCTGCATATGGAGCTCTCTTCCTTAAAATACTCTCACTTCTTTAAAATACTTATTAAAAATGACTTTTGGGCTCTTAATTCTGAGCAAATTAAGCATTTTTGAACAAATTTATAAAGCCATTTTAAAATTATCTAGAAAATGTTAATATTTAATAAAATGTTGTTCAAAACGATTTCTAACTATAATTTGGATAACTCTTCTGTTAAGCTAATATATATTAAATGATACCTTAGAATTTAAATTCTTATATATATATATGTGTATATACATATATATATATACTTCTGCCTATATTGTAAAAAAATCACTTTCTGCATATATTTGCGGTACAATAATTTTGTTTTTTGCCTAAAACATGCAGTGAAGCTTTGGAAAGTTAGACACCGGTAGACCGTTTCCGACGAGTCCTAACCACTCATATTTTTCAAGGACTATTTCAATGGATAATTCGGTGTTTCCCCTAACAAAAGTACCAAGTGAGGAGAATCTGGTTCATAAGACCAGACACCAATTAACCCAATCTGAAGGTCAAAGTATTGTATGTTAAAATTTCATAGAGTTTAGTGTTCGTTTGCTGAAGTATGAATATAAGACTAAAACGTATATTTAGGTCATGCTTGAAACATGCATTTCAGTTTTATAAGAATTTTAATAAGAAAAAAATAGCAATAGTTATTATAAATTACTGAATCCCTTCACTCTCGGCCGTTTGAACGGCAATTCAGAGCTAAAAATATGATACTTTAGAGCACAAAATTGTCATTTATTAATCCTATCCACTATCCTATCAACATCCTTAAATTGTTAATAGATAATTGTTTACAGGCCATAGAAAAATGAGAAGCTGTTTAAATTGGCTAGGATGTACAACAACAAAATTTGAGTTACCAGCTGAGAAAATATCATTTATTGAAGAACCCTCGAGAACAATTATAACGACATTCTTAGCTTTGGTGCTACATAGCAATATTTTAATAATTAGAGTGAAAATCTTGCCTTCCAGTTATAATCAGCTGTTTTTTGTTTGGTTTGATAGAATTGAATCTGTGTGGATATATATGACCATTATAGTGTTCAAATTAGTCTAATAATTGTTTTAAAAGTCCGAGTGCCATTCGTTCGTAGAGATGAACAGACAAGTGATGACTTTATATACCCTCTACCAAAAACTATGTTTTCTATCCAGATAATAAAATGAGCAAAATAATTTACGACAATGAAAAGGGCCTCCGTAAGCAGGTCTCAATCATTAATCATGCATGATGCATCGGAATGCGCTGGAAGGGGATTTCTGTGAGCCTAAAAAAATATTGAAGAGCGTCTCAAAGGATGCATAAAAGGCACTTGGCAATGCACAGAAGAAGAAGAAGAAGTCATGCAATTTATGGCTCTGTTGAAATCCTAGGAGGAACCTCAAAAATGATATATATTTTTGCAATTAGTTAGGCTGAAATATGTTATTGGTTTTCAAGATGGAGAGAAAGAAGTGATTTAGTTCTTCATGTTATAAGTATATAAAGACCAAGAGGAGAGGGAAAAAGATTTATATCCTTCCATATATATATATATATATATATATATATATATATATATATATATATATATATATATATATATATATATATATATATATATATATGATTGATTTGTTTTTTTTGAGTTCTTCGTTTTGCCCTGAATAATACTTTTAAAGAAAGGTTATCAAATATTAGTATTTACTCACCGGCCACTATAATAACTGGATACTCAACAGAGAAGAATAAAATCACTTCACTTGAAAAGTTCTTTAATAATGACCAAGATGACTGCCCCACCTTTTGATTGTGATACAATTTAGTTGTTTTGGGAATAGAAAAAAAGAAAATACTCCAATAAATATCCAGTGTGTCACATTATAATAAGGTTCAACAAAAGTAGTCACATAAAATGACGTCACTGGGTATTAACGCTTTTATAATTTCTCCTTTTTTCTATTACTCCTTAAGATTTGAACTTTACAGCACTCTGAATGCCCAAGGGATGATAACACAGGGCAACAAATAAAAAAATTAAAAGTTTCTTGGGATATATCAACTGATTTGAACACCTAATGGGTCCCTAATAACTAAATTAAAACCATTTTGCTCAATCAGGTCATAATTTTTAGAAATTTTGAGTTTTTTATTTCGATTTTCGACTTTTAGACAAAATCACAACTTTTTGTTTATTGAGCTACAAAAATGGTATGGGTGTTTTTGGAAATACTGCTTTTAGCTCACAGCATACTGTTTACAAGTTTCACATAATTGCTTGACTTGTTGTTTCCAAGAAAATTATCCACAACCAAGACAAAGGAACTCCAAGCATTATACACAATCTGGTTCATAATAAAAAACAAACAGATGATCTGAGGATCATCACAAATTCCAGCCTTCTTTTTTTTACTCAGTCCAGGGAAAGCATCACAAATGTATTTAAAACCGTCTCCATCTTTGTCTAAGGCTTGACAAATTGTTTCATCAATCCTTAATGTGAAGAGGAGGGAAAAGGATCTTTGATCTGTCCACCAGAGGCTCAGCAATAACATTTTTCTCTCCAACAGTCAAATGAGTCCTCTCTGGCCACTGCTTCCTCACCCAGTGTTCTTCCCTTGCCTACTATCCCAGTGACAGAGAAAGTAAAGGAATTCGGTTTCTTTTAGTTGGGTGGCATGGGCAACTGGAATGGATCCATATTTATATCCATTATGGGGCAGAACAACTTTGAGACTGTATTTAAAACTTTCAATGAAAAGACTCCGCTCTTGAGGATTGTAGTTACTTATACCTAACTTATCCAGGAGATCAGGAATGTCATTACAGTAAAAAAAGTCCATCTTTCTCAGAGAAGAAAGGAACAAACTCTGAATCTCTTGTTGTGTAGAAGGATATTGTTGTAACACTTTGAAGCAGATTATTCTAACTTAATTTAGAGGCCAAAAGTTCTGCATATTTTTTGCATAAGTTGAAATCTCTCGCAAAGTCATTTAATTCACACTGGTTGAAGTGCTTTGGCTGGGAGGGGCCCACTCTTTTATCATTCTTTAGGAGACACAGTTTTAAATATTATAATCAATTTTGAAAAAACTGTTTTAAGAAATTATATTGATTTATCTTTAATGTATCCTCTCAAAACCTATCTCCGCCCCCACTAACATGAGTATGCCATTTCCAAAAACATATATACTAATTTTGTTGCTCTATAAACAAAAGTCACAAAAATCACCCGAAATCGGTCAAAATGTTTTTTGGCTTTTTGGGCCTCTCTGATAATTTTTCAACTTTAACTAGTATCCGCCCCCACTAATATGATCATGCCATTTCCAAAAACACTCTATACCATTTTTGTAGCTCAATAAATAAAAAAGTTGTTATTTTTGTCTAAAAGTCTAAAATTGAAAACAAAAACTCAAAATTTCTAAAAATTCTGACCTGATTGAGCAAAATGGTTATTAATTTAGTTATCAGGGACCCATTAGGTATTCAAATCAGTTAATATATCCCAAGAAACTTTTTCACTGTTCCCAGTGTAATCAGTATTATTTTCTTCTCTTTTTTGTTTCATCAATTGCTGACTTGGACATTGATATTTTTTTTTATGAAGTCTATTGTGCATCCAGTTAGTATATATTGGGCTTACTGTATTGGTGGTTAAAATATATTTACAGTGACGTCAGAGATAGGTCATTGGTTGGGCCTTGTACTCTGACGAGATGTCATCCAGTGCATTCATTGAATATAAATGTATACTATGACCTTTTCCTAACTTTGACCTTACAGCAAAACAGGGTAAATATATATTCTTAGGAAAAGTATTCGAGGAAAACCATCATCAAGCATTTGACAGGAATTTTATTAGCAGAGATGTGTAAAAAAGAGATTGGATGCCAAATAAATGCCAAATATTAATACTCCTTCTTCAAGGACAACAAAATATTGTTATGAATACATAATAATTCCAGTTGGAACGCTTTAAAATATTTAGAGATAGGAAAAAAGTAGTATTTTGTAAACGTGATTGCTTGTAACAAAATGAGAGGGAATAATTAATCAATTAAGCAGTTAATATTATGCCATAAAATATTACTTCACATAAAGAGTTTATATAATATATATATATAAAGAATAATATAATACAAAAGAACATAAATATTTCCTTTTTTGATAGGCTTTGATTCATATCAATGGAAAATCCTTTGAATATACTCTCAACAAATTAACACATTTTTATAAGCAAATAAAGCAATTGCTTGCACTAAAAACAAAAGAATGTTTATTTTATTTATTAATATCTGTATAAAAAGGCTGAAAAGAATATTAAATAAAAATAATGTTACCAACTGAAAAAACATTTTATGGTTGAGTATGCGAGAGGACCTTTTGTATTCCGTAACAATCATGGTAATTCCATCAAAGTATATATAGTTATACGTATGAAGGAGATTTGTAGTTTTTGTTGTTAAATGAATAGCAGACCAAATGAATTTTAACTTTCTATTGTAGTATAAATGTGTTTAAAAAGTGGATTACATATACCCATAAATCCTATTGAGTTAAAAAACTATGCAAATTGTCATGATAGGAGTACGACATTAGATATTATAAATTGGATTATTTTTATCATAATGGCTACTGAGTTCTATCTGGCGTTGCATGGGATTTTGTGAGAATATCCGCTTTGACCTAATATTTACTTGTCACCTCAAACTTATATATAACTAAGTGTTAGAGATAATGAGCGTCGAATAAACAAAATAAACGATATAATGCTATATATTTATCTACAAATCACAACCACCCATTCAAAATTATTTATAATTACCCAATACCCTCCTGATAAGAGTTATCCAAATCTAACGCGCCCTGATCAATAAATCGGTTTTTTGCATAAAATGAATATATCAAAAACGAATTAACCTGGAAACACCAAAGCGTCCAAAAACACTTAGCACCTAAGTGATCCACAGAAAATTAAGTTCAAATCTTATTTGGCAATTTAAGATATCACAAAAAACGTTTTGGCGATAAAATAAACATAGCAACAATGAATTTTCCGGGAGTGTCCGCTACCAACAAGCATTCCTTGAGCCTAAAAATTATTCATTAATAATTTCGTCAAGATTAAATGAATCGTTTTGGAGGGAAAACGGAACGAACAAACGAAGAAATTTTTATTTGCTTCGTATTGATTAATATAGTTTAGAAATTGAGACCTATATATATATATATATATAATAAATAGTCCATAAATATTTCATATTAAATTTGTCCATCAAGTGTCAAGATAAAATAAATCATACAAAAGAAGAATCAGGTCAAGATTCCAAATAAAACGATTCAGTAAATTATAACATTAATCTATAAATAAAGATCTAAAGTCTAGTTAATTAAGTCACACCCTGGCTTGGTTTTATTACAGAGTAGTTACTAACACCCTCAGGCTGGGAAACATCTTGGGACGAACTATTAAAAAATACATTTTTCTGTGCTCTAGTGTAGATGCCAAATTATTAATTTCTGAGTCCACTCAGTAATCAAAAAATTAGACCATTTAGATCAGTTTTAATTAAATTTAAATGTACAACTATCGATGAAAGGATTTTGATATCTCCATCAAGATACGTTTATATTGTTTTTTTTTCTATGGCCAACAGGCATCATTTTATATTTCAAAACAAAACAATAAACAATAGACATATTTTAAAAAAAACTGAAAGACATTTTGGGTAAAAAACATCATTTCTTACGACATGTAGCCTTTAAAACTTTAATGTGGAGTTTAACCATTATTAAAATCCCGAAATATCGGTGCATGATGCACTTCTCCTTGCATATAATACATACTGTGTTTTTGTAATTATAGAATTTATAAAACGTTCATCGAGTCCAACATAAAAGGCTATAAAGTCACTTCTCTTAGGTTGATAAAACTTAAATGTCGATTAAAAGATCGGAAACGGATTTATATAAAGGACCAAGTATGTGCAGTCATATAAAAAGTGGTCACTGGACTCACTCTCCGTACGGCAAAAAGAACATTTACTATGATCTTGCGTAAAAAATTGTCTCGCACTTCGAGTGTACCAGAGAGAACACGGTATTTAAACCACTTTTCTGATGACGACAGCATATCACTTTTATCACACCTATAGCTTTAGCCACTGGAATATTTATACAACGTCTTCTTAAATAATAATTAATGAAAGGTTCCATTGTAGGCTTCAAACAAATTTTCCGCAGTTGGGAGGAAGAGGTTTCAGCAGACGCAATCTGATTGGTACTGCAGGTCTGTCTACAAACTCGTACAAGCCAAAATAGACTGGAATTGCTTGAAAGCCATTTATTTAGAAGCAAGGGGGAATTGCCGTTTCTGCAGCAAAGTCAAGTCCGACTGTATTTATTCCTTTGAATTTATGGAGCCTCTTGTAGGAAGCTCCCATCTAAGGCTCTTTTCATACGATTTATTGTGCTGGTGCTCCTTTTATGATCTTCTCCAATCGTCCAGAAAACTCCGATAATCTTTGCAACACCTCCCTCAGTCCGAAATATGCCCTCTCCGTATATTTTCCTCCAGAAATTTGTGAGAGATAATGACTCAGTGGTTCCTTCTTGTCCACATATTCGAACCCAGTATGTATTAAAGATTCCATAAGTTTTCAAAATCTACAACAGATAGACCACCGTATCGTAGAGCCGTGGTTCCCAACAGTGGTCCAGTGGACCCCTTTGTGGATTACTTTTTTGGGAATCTTTCTAAAAAACGTTACGCATTACTTTTAAAAAAAACGTCACCACTACGCATTACTTTTTGGAAATTCTTTTAAAAAAAACCGTCATCACTACGCATTACTTTTTGGAATTATTTTTTAAAAAAAGCGGAAATTACTTTTTTTTTCTTTTAAAAAAAAAAAAATGTCACTGAACGCTAACGGGTCGCTGAACGGCAAAAACATTGAACGGAATACTATTTTTTTAACGCTGAACGCTCACAAGCCTGGATATAAGTCAAAAATAAAAATATTAATGTACTTCGCAGATGTCTCGCATTGAAATTGAAATTGGTTTTTGACAAAATTTGAGGCGGGGGTCCACGGAAAAGTGCCCGAATACCGTTAGGGGTCCACGAGCCGAATCCAGTTGGGAACCAGTATCGTAGAGGATTGTGAAGTCTTTTCATCGATATTTTTCTTTTTATCTAAATTGAGGAATGTCAATTGCATATACTTAATCATGCGGACGTTTCTTCATCGTAAGGTGTAACTCTTAAAAGATGGATTACTTTTGAGACGATATAATTGTTCCAAACTGTATTTTCTCCCATACATTAAGCCTGAGTCTAGAGAAGAAGCCACACACATTCGAAAACTTTACCCTTTATGTCTTAAGATTCATACCGTAGAATTGTTTCCAATCCAAGATCCTAAAAATATTCATATCTCCAGAAATTTTAAAAACTGGCCATCCTTTTTCAATTAAGCCACCATATCCACTATTATTTCAGTTTTGTCGGCGTTTACACAAAGACCAGATGAGATGGAGAACACTTTAAGAATCTTTAGGGTTTGCTTAAATGATTTCAATGTTTGCAATGGATTTCCAGTAAAGATCATCGTCATATCATCTGCATAACAAAGACATTTTGTATGAAAAGGTATAGCTGAAAAACCAACAATGTTTTTATCCAATTGAATCCTCTCGATCAAACAATCTAGACAAAGTATAAAAAGTATAGAAGAACACGGATCTCCTTGTCTAACACCTCTTCTATTGTTAAAACTAGCGCTTGCGGCTCCATACTGAACAATTGTTCTGGATTGGCAATTGTAAGCACCGACCATTCTAATGATGAAATCGCCAAAACCTTTCTTATATAATGTTTGAATGATAAATTATGTGATAAAGTATCAAAGGCTTTAGAGAAGTCCACTGTCATAAGTGATACATCCTTGCTTTGATTCTAAAAACGTCTGTAAGGTGAAAGGTATACTATCCATTAACTTATCTTTAATAAAAACCATATTGACCATGATGTAAAATTGATTTCAAACTGATTTTTAATCTATTGGCTAAAATATATAAAAAATTTAAAAATTGAATTTTGCATAGTTAAAGGTCTTAAATTTTTTAAAAGTCTAGGATCTTTATTTGATTTAGGATGAGAACTATTCTTCCGGTTGATGCAAAATCGGGAAAATATCCAACGGCAAGAACTTCTTCGTAAAAACGTAAAGAATAGGAGCTAAAATCGTCGAGTATTTCTTGAAAAACTCGAAAGTAAACCCGATGGTCCAGGAGATTTATTCATTTTTGTGTTCTTATCATGGCATACACTATTTCATTTTCAGTAAGATGTTGCTCCATTATGTCTTTGTTTTTGTCGTTGAGTTTTACAGAATCATCAGCTTTACATCTCCAATCTTCACAAAAGTGTTGACCATTTTCTATACACCTTGCACAACAATGTTCTTGTGTACAATCGAAGCAGCTATACAACTTGGAGTAGTATTGTTTGATTTCCTCGCAAATATATTCCGCGTCTTGTGAAATTTCTCCATTTGGCTTAAAAAGAGATAAATTCTTTTTAGTATTTCGTCTCTTCATTTCTTGAATACAGCGCAGTCTTGAGTTAGATAAATCTTTATTTCGGTAAGCCTCAGCTTTTTCTATAATTCAGATCCGCTTCCCTAAATAACTGATCAACTCTGAACTTCTTTTCTTCTGTACTCATGTCTGCCGACGTAGTTTCTTCTAGTTTTGCGAGATCCAATCGTTTTTTAGTGGCTTGTATAGATCCTTTGTGTCGCAACATTTTTCTGATTTTAGTAAAAATATATTCTACAATAGAAAATGTATTACTAAATCGATCAAATTATTTAAAGAACTTTAAAATAAT
>CP045893.1:23917357-23964438 GCA_013387185.1 Caligus rogercresseyi | reverse complement strand
CGGAGAACAATATACCCGACTCCTATCGTCCTCGAATCCTCTCTTCCATGGAAGCAGAAGAGTCCTTCTTTCAATCCTCGGAGCCACAAGAGAAGAAAATGATCGAGAGGGATTCGAACCCTCAAGGCCCCTTCCTTAAGGGATGTTCCGAGAAAAGACGACTTGAGAGCATCGTCTCAAGCGGTGACTATGAGCGGGAATCTGTTGTGATCCCTTCAGGGAACAATATGGAAATGCGACCTCAGAGACATATTCATGATACAAAAGGTGATAAAACTACCAGATAGTGGTTTCTAAAAATCAGATTGTCCGTCTAATTACTGTGTGTTATAAATAAGAGATGGACCTATAAGGGAGATGCGTAGGCTTATCAAGGGAATTTTCTATAGGACTCGATGCAAAATTATTTCATTAAACTTATATATTTTTATTGGCTGTGGATCAGAATTGAATGGAATTTTCAAAGTTATAATTTTTGGCTATGCTTGTTTATTTTACGTAAATTTGTAAAAAAGGCCGACCATTTTAGAGATTCATATATAATGTAATTAATATTTTTGACAATTTCAGACAATAAACATAACGAAAAAAGAGAACTTAAGCTTTCGCTTGTTTAAAAAAAAAAACATAATTTGTCTTATTTTCCTTGATTACCTTCTGGCAAAAACGTTTATTATTCATTTTACAGTAAAAAATTTGAATATAGATATATATATATATCTAATTTAAAAATATGATCGTTCCCCACTTGTGGATAGTCCCTATAAATGAGGAATGATATACTACAAATTGTAAAATGGATGAGATTCTTATCGTTTTCACTTTTTAGTTGATTTTTAACTCACATATCGTATATACATATATCGTTTATCAAATATGGCAAGTTAAAAAAGTTATTTTAAGAGTTTTATAAGTAAAAAAAGGTTCATAACTAAAAACTAACCTCTGAATTGGATTCAGAAGCATTTAAAAATAATGGATCAAATCCATATTAGAAAAAATAATTGATATTTCTTGTTAGGAGCTATTATAAATTGGGTCTCAAGTAGTATTTTATATTTGAGTCATTTGATTTGGTAAAAATCAGTGCATTTTACCAAAAATATTGTTTATTTAGTAATGCCCATGTAAATGTAGCACAATTATAATGAATATATATGGTTAATATATAAGCAACAATACAACATTAACTTTAGTCCTTATTTAAAAAATGAATTGTCACAATATTTTATTTGAACAATTTTATCGTTATAAATTTCTATTTTCATTGGTGCAAATTGAATTGCCAAATAAATAAAATAACTACATATATGATTTTCCAACATTGAAGAGCCAGAAACTCATATATTTGATTGTTTTTAAAGAGAGATGTTAAAATAGGTATACGAGCGTTGTCTAAGAAAACCATTGTTTGAATAATTTGAAATTCACTTAAGTGATTGAAACAAATACGGGTTCCGATCCGTATCGGAAGAAAAGTTTAATATTCTAGTTAGTGACTCATATATTTTAATGTTTTCTGAGAAGAGAGTGACATTTGAATTGGTATTTGGGCTTCATTTAATTATACTCAATTACTTAATCAAGTCTAAAGTACAAAAGTGGTTTGAAATACGAGAGCAGTTTCGTATTAGGGAAAATAGTTCGAAATTCGAGTTAAAAACATATATATTTGAATGTTTTCTGAGAAGCGATTGAAATTCGAATAAGTTCACAGGCAATATTTAAATATAATCAATTACTTAATCGAAAATAGAAAACTTGTTCGAAAATACATTGTCAGACCCGTATAAAGAATATTTTTTAGTAAAAGGCTATTATAATATTCGTATTAAAAAACACATAATTTGGTTATTAAAATATCTTTTAAATATTTCCATTCATGTCAATGACTCATTTTTTTCCTTCCACAGTCGTGGCCGAAGGCTGGTCCACCGTTTCCCTTCGAAGAATTTTATCGACAAGACTCGGATCTTCCTAATTATATCCTAAATGTATGTTTTTAATTTAAATAAATTGTTCATTTCTATTGATTATTTTTTCCATTCTTTATGTCAATTTTTGAAAAATTATTTATTGTATTTGTATTTTTTGTTTATTTGATTGGATGGGCTTTGATTCGAGCCTGCACCCTCAACATGGAGAGTCGAGTGCGTTTCCACTGAACTATTTGCATTATATATGTTAATGAATATTTTTAAATGTTTGATGGAATAGCATCTATGAGGATTTGAAAAAGCATTACGGTGATTTATTTAGTTCATCAATTGCAGGACATTTTCAACTTTGATCTTCCTCTCTCAGGAGTCGAACCTGCGTCTTCAGCATTAAGAATGCAGAACACTTCAATTCTCCTAACGTGCTCCTCAATACATTTAAGATGGGTTTTGACCGATCAATATGAAAAACGTTATGTACAAAGTTATCTATTTATTTTTTTGAAAAAAATCTATATTTTTAAGATTTTTTATGCACAACTAAAGCTTATACTCTTCAAAGACAATATATTTTTATTTATGAATTTAATTCATCCAAAGCTAATAAGTTTTGAAATGTCTACGAGATCGATTCAAGAACATAACATTCGATTGCAAAATAATTTATTGATATTCAACGAAATCAATGAAACCACTTCAAATTACAAAGATAAGTCCTGATGACATCATAAAAGTATGTCCTAAAAACCGCACCCATTGATAATTTTTAAGAAAAAATGTCAAACAGAGGGATTAAATTACTTCAATGGAAAAGAACCATTATTTGTTTTTATTTAAGAAAACAGATTTAAAGAAATCTATTTGGGACCCAAAAACAATTTTGTTTTACATGTAAAGTCAATGTTAGAGAAGTTCTGAGGAGAAAAATATATAACCAAATGTCTAAAATTAATAATTTTGACTCTAATGAATATAAAACGCATATCTTTTCGAGTAATTCTCATGCGTATAATATTTTTGTGCAATGCATTTCATTATTTTGTTCCTTGACAATTCAAAAGCCCTGGAATTAAATAGCCCTTCAAAATCTATGTCTAATCGTTTTGGGTCGATAAGAAACTCCACATCAGATATAGACGGGGGAAATAGACGGGATTTTCATAAAAACATTTCCACTTTTTCCATTTGGTTCTGGATTCTATCAAACCAATTAATTACAAATAAAAAAATCCGTACTGGTATTCAGGTGCTTTATCTAAATCCAAAGTATATGCCTACTGAGGATCAAGATCTATTCCTATAATTGGGTTGAGGAATCGTGAAGAGAAGAAAGCGCAATCAAATCTATAGTAATATTTTCACCGTTTCTTCATGTAATTAAATAAATATATATTTCTAAAGTTTATATTTATGAAATCACTGTATATTTCAATAAATATCAGATTTTTACTTAGTAATATAAACTGTGGATATCATATAATTGAAATTGAGAAATAAACTGACAATTTTTAAAAATACTCCAACTCTTAAAGGAAAATGAAATTATTACACACCTCAATTCATAATTTTTTAAAGCTCTTATTGACATATTTTTTCTTTAACGTGATTGGTTAAAAGAAAAGAAAAATATATAAACAGTTGGCATTAGTAATGAAGATATCACTTCATTTCTGGCTGTGAAAATCAACTCAAAGATATTACATATTTTTTTAAGAACATGGACCAAGAATTACGAATCCTTTGAATCAACTATTCCCATTTTATATATTATTATTAATGAAATAAAACCATTCCTCTCACTCAAGAAAAATTGAATGTTTACAAAGTCTTTGACGATAAATATATTCTCAATATTATAATAAAACCGAGGAAAAGAAAATGCAGTTACCAATTGAAAAATTGATGTTCATTGCTTAGTTCAAATGAACTATCAGTAAAGTAGCCTTATTTATTGAGCATATAGTACTTAAAACGTTAAATATGAATGTATTCACATCTAATTGAGCAGTTCAGATCATTCAAGAAGATTAAGAGAGCCTCCTTTCAAAAAATGATTGATATTTTTTTGTACATCTCTTACAATCTCATATGTTATCAAATAGCTCCAATATCGATGGACATATAACTCTGAAAAAGAGGCCTCTTGGCAAAGCATGAAGGAGTGAGCCTAAGGCCATAGGAGATAAAGTATGTCAAATTTGAGACGTTCTGACAGGTTAACCATTAAGGCTTAAACTTAGTAATAGTTATTTATTCTCCTATTAATAAAGGACTCAAGCGGAATCGATTTGTACCGTGTTAGGTATTTTACTGTTGCAATCAAGGTATATATAATACCAGGTACATCTGATGTTCACATGTATAATGAAACGTAATAAATAGTATTAAGTCATCAAAAAGTGTATTGTAGTAATGTACTTTTAATGAGGTAAGCGGAAAGAATAATATTACAAAATGCTATTCTTCCTGCTTACCAGTGTGACGTCATTAAAAATCACTGGCAAGCGAAAAGTCATCTCTCTTGGCAGGATGGACTTGTTTTCAAAATATGCTTTGGTTATAATGTGAAACTTGGCAGAGATCATTATGAGACATGAGATTCCACAGGCCACAATTATAGTTTATTAAGGATCTAAGCCCAGCCACAGCTTTATTGTTTTGCCTCTTGTTTAGATTTTTATTATAAACTATAATGTTTATTTTACTTATATATTATTTTTTTATGTAATTTTATATAACATCTAAACAATAAAGGAGAGAAGAAAAAAAAAAGCCCAGCCACAGCTATGAGGCTTCCAACCAAGCATCACCGAGTCCCTCCTCGGACTCTACTTTATGTCACACCCATGGCAGTTTGATTTGTCAAGTCTGCTACTTCTATGGATCATGGGGTTCTGGATGTACCAAGGATTATGACAAAGAAGTGTTTTCTTTCTGACCCCGAGTTCTAGGTACATGTCACAACTGTGGCATAGTTAAATTTCAATATAGCAGCTAAGTGTACCTTATTCATATGTGTACTACCTATTTACGTTTTTCTTACTATAACGTAAGTCAAACAATCGTTTTGTGTGTGGAATTTCTTTTAAAGCAACCGCAAAGTATAAATATGACGATAATTTCAATTAGTGTATTAAAGGGTGTATTTTTTTACTCTTTTATCTGGTACGACTGAGTTTCATTTAGTAGAGAATATAGAGTGCCGAGACAACCTATGGTAGCGCTTAAAATAGGGGTATTTGTAGCTCTCCATTGTGAGGGAAAGACAGCAATACAAAGCGCAAAAGAGAGACTTCTTATTTTATAATTATGTGACATCACATTTGTATATATATTGTAAAGCAGTAATGAACCTTTTCGAAAAAATATATGTTTTTTCATTACTCATGAGTCATCATTAATTTTATAATGAATATGTTATAAATACTTATCAATCATTCACCCACTTAAAGTTATATATGTGGACATAATTTTGAACTGTTATTCTTTTTTTACGTTCAAAACATATTTTATTTAGTACTGGAAAATTGTACACTAAATTATTGCCCAAAGAACCCTCCTTTGTCAGGTATATTGAGGTCCAAATAAGACATTCTTAAAGCAGGAGAAAACCTCTAGGGCCCATTGGCGTTGGGCTCGTGTACCAAATATTATTTTCATGTTCAGTGGGACCTTAAAGTATATACAAAAGCATTGAGCTCCTACTGCCTTGTCCATACTTTATCCATGTTGAATGCTTAATCAATTAGAGAGTCTACAAGGCTACATCAAGTATGGTACACTATTTTTTGCATGCAATTTTCATCTGCTTGCAATTTTCTTCACAGCATTTAGTCATACTTAGTTAATTTTATAAAAGTCTTAAGGAGTTATAGAAAAAAGAAGAAATGACAAAAGGTATATCCAATGACGTCATTTTCAAGGACCACTTTTGGTTGAAATATAGCACTTTATGACCTTAATCATATATTGGATATTCATTGCAGGATTTCTTTTTTTTCTATTCCCTATACAAATAAATTTTTCACTTCCAAATGGGATAGCCATCTTAGTCATTTAAGAGCTCTACGAAGGCTGAATTTATCTTCTCTGTTGTGAATCCAATTATTAGTTATGCCGTTGATTTTACTCCTTGATAATTTCCGCCATATCATAGCTTAAACTGGTATTAACGGGAACAAGGTTACCTATGATCAAACTATCAACTATTTATTATTCCACAAAAAGTGATATATGTTTTTCCTCTTAATATATATATATATTTATAACACTTAAAGTTGTCAGAGCAAAATATTATCGAAATAAAATCTACTATTAACATCATCAATTCAACAGAAAAAGTTTTAAATGGATAACATAATATTTTATGATTATCTGATGACTGAGAGATTTTTAGTATCCCTTTTGAATATACATTTTCAGCAGCAAATAAATTTATTTGACTGATTATATGAATAACGAAACTTTTTTAATAATCCTTTATTTCTTCATTCAAGATACCAAATGCTTATAAGAACATAAGGGCATACAATCGAATAAATTTGTTTTTAATTAAAATTCTGCAAATTACTGGACATTTAAAAGGTGCCGTCAATTGTTCATCTTTTCCCCTTATCTATTTAATAATTGCATATTACAAACGTTTAAATGCACTTAATAGTTTTAAAATTAGATCTCCAAATATACAAGTTAAGCAAATTTTAAAGCAAGGATAATTTATAATAAGTAACATTGAATAAAAGATACCTTCGGGTTGCATGCACAAAGAATTCATATGAAACAAACACGAAGAGAAAAAATCCCCACAATGTTCTTAGGAGCTGTCAATAGCGAACATAGAATGCTGAAGTCACGTATGGTAGCGCTGAATATCGGTGTATTTGTTCCCTTGGTATAACTATTTACAGTTATTGCAAGTAAAATAACAATAAAGTTAAAACATAATTCATATAAATAAAACATGAAGGGAAAAATCACAACACAGGAGCTGTCCATAGAAAAACATGAGTGCCGTAGTTACGACTGGTAGCGTATAAATTCGGGGCATTTGTTCTCACTCCATTGGTGAGTGGAAAGACATTGACAGAAATAACTTATGAGAGACTGAGTCTTCATATCTTTAAATCATGAAAAGTGGACAGTGACGTCATATATCGCTCTCTATATTTCATTATAAAATATGTAGATTCACTTAAGTTCTCAGGTTCTTTCTGTCGCTGTCTTTCTTTCACCAACGAAGGGTTAACAAAAGCTTCGATTTTCAACATTACTATTCATGATTTCTGCACTCTATGTTCTCTATGGAAAATTCCTTTCTTTTCTACAAAACGCATTTAACTTTTTATTCACAATTTTGTAAGTCCTAACGTATTAAGTATAGTTATGTATGGCAATCAAGCGAGTACAGCATAGAGTTTTCATTCTCTATTGCCTAAATTAGACAGAAAGAAGATTTATGTGAATAATTATTCTTTAAAAAAATGTGCGGTTTTATAATCTTTTGTTTTTGCTGAATCTCTTGTCTCACTTAATTAGAGACTCCCATCATCTTTCGATCTCATAGAGTCAGCCCAGTTTATATATAAACAACTCCTCATATATTAAAAAAGCATCAAGGACTCTTACATAAGCATAAAAGGCCCTTTGGCTAGTGTGCCTGCTTGCCCCTCCTAGCATCCTGAAGGCTCTTTTCTGTTTTAATGAGGATTTTTCCTAGGGAAAAGACAGTGAATGTGTACTTAAGATTGAAAATATCCCGATAATAATAATAATAAAAGATCGTCTAGATTTAATGCCTCTGGTCAATTTGTGGAAACATTGACTAATGATAAGTATCTTGAAATAAGCAAATATTCTAAAATTTACTCAATTTTCATGTTATAAACAAGGACAAACCTACGTTTTAGGCACTGACCTATTTAAAAAAACCCCTATTTGTACAGGGGTGTGCAGGCGAATCTAGACTAACTTTGAGTACTTGTATCTCAGAAACCAGGTAGGGTACAAGCTTAAAAATGTATGAACTGGTTAGTATATCCTATGAGCTTTGTTTAATAACAAAAAGATTGAAATGCCCCTCGGAACTTGAGCCCATTATTGTGGCGCTCCGTTGCGGCCGTGCGCCCTAGGAGATCATCGACTTCTTCAAATTCCCCAAAGCTACTGTTTACAGCATTGCCAAGTCCTTCAAGGAGTCGGAGGACATCGAGGAAGGATTCCTAACACGGAAAGAATGACTCCAGACCAATTTGGTGCAAAACTGTTGCTTAGATAATCTCGACATGTTCTGGTCAAAGGAGTTCTGGCCCCCCAGCAGCCCTGACCTCAACCCCTGCGACTACTACTTGTGGGGCGTCCTTGAGGGACACTAACAAGCGTGCCCACAACACTGTGACTCCTTGAAAGCTGCCATCATCCAGGCAGTGGCCAACTTGTCCAAGAACAAGTGGTTCATGCCGTTGGGAGGTTCAGGCACCGTGTGGAGGCTGTTATTGTGAAAGGAGGATGTTGGATTGAATTAACATTAAGAGAAAAGTCATATAAATTTGTGTGATATGAAAAAAGTCAATTAAAAGGTCTTGTTCTTGGATATGAGTATCTTGTTTCCGTGCTAAAAAAAGTCTAGATTCGCCTGCACACCCCTGTATATCATTAAGTTGATTTTTAAAAATTATCATTTATTTTATACGAAAGCATTAAGGAATTTTTCAGTTTGTAAGGACTTTACAGTTTCTTATCAATGATTGTAAATGTATTAGAAACCCTTTAGATAATAAATATTTTGCAGAAAATTAGGGATTATTAGATTTACAATGCCACAAAAGCTGTCTTTGTAAACTTTCTTTCTAGACATATTGAGTCTTGGAGCATGTTTTAAAGCCGCATAAACTTTGCTACTTTCATCACATCTAAGTTATAGAGTCTTAAGTTATAAAATATGTTATAAAATGTAAAAAAACAATAAAAATTCAAAGCAGGTAATGAAAAATTAAAGTGGTTGTCATATTTGGCGACTACCGTTGCTACACAACGTCTGATGCGGTCCTTAGCCCAGAAAGCGAATTCCACATATTGGTGGCGAAGACGGAGAACGTTTTTGTTTGAGCTTTAGAGGATGTCCAACTACTTTGATCGGCTTGACCTGTTTGGTGTCTGATGGTAGATTGGTTTATTTTTAAGTACTCCTACTTTGCCAGTATCTGCATTATGAACATTTTCGTCAATCACAATTCCTTTGATTTCAAGAATTAGGTTATTGGGAGGCAGGCTTGTGGGTGTTCACAACCTTAGCGTTCGTCCGTTCGCCCGTGCGATTTGAATTTTTTTCCGTTGAGGCGTTCGTCTATTCAATTTTTAACGTTTCGTCTGTTCGTTTCAAATTTTTAAAAATCCATGGTAAAAAAAACGTCGTCACTTTTATCCCAGAATGGCTCTCAGTAATTTCAATAGCTCTTCTGTTTGTAAAAAAACGTCCTAACTTTTTTCAGAAGCGACATAAGAAACATTGATTAAACTTCTTTAAAAAAACGTCCACACTTTTCGCACAGAAATTATCTTTTTAAGTTTTCTTAAACTTCAACAATACAAATTGAACGGACAACGCCAACAAAAAAATACGTTTGTCCGTTCATTGAGGGGTTCGATTTTGAACGTGTGTTCGCGAACGGCGTTCGTTTTTCTGTTCAATCCACAACCCTGTTAGGAGGTAAAAAGAAAAGAAGAAAAAACCCTTTGAATCCTGATATTTTTAAGTAGATAAATGACCTTCTAACACGCAAGAAAGTAAAAAATGCAAAGCCGATAAACGAGTTTAATAATAATAATTACTATTATTATTATTATCCTCATCCATTGATGATCTCTAACGGCAATTAAGGCCTTTAATTAATGAAGGCCTTAACTTTCCAAGTATATTTAAATAAATAAAAGCCGATGTATGACAATAATCTATGGGAAACAAATATTTTCACGGATCATTTTCTAACTGGATACGAAGAGGAAAAGATAAATTCAGTCGACTTAATAGGCTCTTTCAATGACTAAAATGGCCGTCGCACTTAGTGGTTAGAAATACATAATTTAGCAGGCTTGGGAATAGAAGAAGGGAATTCTCGAACAAATGTCCAGTTATAACCTTATATTATGTTTCAACAAAAAGTTATCTCTTAAATGACGTCACTGGGCCTAACTTGTGTCTAACCATTTCCTATTACTTAAGACATTAACTTTGATCGCTAAAATATATTATAATAATTTATTACATGTCTTTCTTGTTTCATCGACTTTAATTGTATATATTTCATAATAAAAGGGGAATTAAAATGGCTCACATCAGCTGATGTTTCGAGCTCTTCTCTTCTTTTATTCAAGCTCTTGTACATCAAGTTTTTACTTAGGTCGGTGATGTTTTAATACACCTATAAATATTTTATTCTCTCTTTATGGTCAATTTGAATATATATATATATATATATACAGTCAACTTCACCTAGTCGATTCTCTCGGGACTGTGCAAAAACAATCGACTTAGGCGAAATTCGAGTTACAATTTTGATTGCTAAGTCGAAGAAAAATTCGATATACAGGTAGGCGTGTGTGTGTGCACTCGCTCACATGCAGTTGCAAATCATCGGCGAGGCAGCAGGTGGGCGAGGACAAAATTTCTTTCTTTTTTTAATTTATTAAATTAATTAATTGTCTGCTTCCTTTAATACACAGTGTGAACGGCAGGCGCAGTGCATGCGGCTGTGTTTTGGAAAGTGAGCGCCCTCTTCGACTTATGCGAAGTTATTTTCTTGTTTAGGTATGTGTTACTGTCAAAATATCTGTTCGACTTAGGCAAAATATAGACTTTACAAATCGACTTGTACGATTTTTATTACACACAAGTCAATGGAGAAAAAATGGGGTCTTTGATTATATTCGAGTTAGGCGACTTTTCGACTTATGCAATTTCGACTTAGGCGAAGTTGACTGTATATATATATATATATTAAGGAAAATCAAATTACCAAATTGCTTTATTTTAACCTAAAAAACTTAGGTTCAATAATATATAATATAAAATTAGAGGAGAATAACTAAATTGTTATCCTCCGATTGAAGTGCGTTAAATAAGTTTTATAAATAACTTTGAATATTATTCCTTATTATTATTCCCAATTTTGGGAGAAGATATATATATAATGATGAATATTAACTTTTTTATATAACCATAACTCATTTGATAAAACAAACACCATATTTCAATATTACAAATTTAAATGCTGATATCACATAAGTTTGGTCTAAGAGTAAAAAAATAAAATGCTTCGATAAAACTCTTAATTTTTTGTATTCTATCTTTAGACTCCCATTTATGATAGATTCCTAATTGCCATCAATCCTTAATAATGTGGAATCATATTCGTGAAAATTCACTGCAAAAATTGTTGGAAATTGTATATTTATATGCATTTTCTAAACACTTTTATCTTTTATATGATTTAATTCCTCATGTGAGGTGTAACAAAAAGGTGTTTCTTACAATTTTCAGTTGGTAGCTCTGTTATAGTTTGTAAAATCACCTTTTTTCTTTTGTTCAACTCATTGGTTTGACGAATTATAGAAAAAATTACTCTCAGAGATTTTTTTTCACATGTTTTTTCTTTTCCTTTTGTGAAAATAACAGTTAAACTAAAAGTCAGCCATATTTCATCCTTATTTTCACACCCGCAGATGAGTTTGAAGAGCGTAGCTCCCCCATATTTCTAAGGGATTAAGAAGTTATTAGTAAGAAAAGGCCATAAATTTGAGAAGCCTGCATTTTGCCCCCCCCCCCCTTTTGGCTTAGGGAGCACCAGCAGATATAGCAAGTATAATATTAATAATTATTATTTTTCGTGAAAGATTTAAATGACGGAATTTAATTACTAACTAGGATTATGAAATTATATATGCGGGGTCTTCCCGGGGTTCCTCTGGGAAGGAATGTAAGGAAAAAGGGGTAGAAAAAGGGAAAGAAAGAGATGGCCATAAATAACAGTAGCAAATTAATTACAAACTCCATGTCTGAGGCTTTAATAAAGTTAAATGAAGAAGAAGAGTAAAAAACGAAAACATGGGACATAAGTTATTTTGAATATTTTCATGACCTCTGATTCATAATTTTTCGCAATAAAACTCAGCTTGATTTATAATCAAGTAATTCATCTTGTATGTGTAGCCCACCGACCATATGATAACTGGATACACAAAATGTATTCCTCTTAAATAGCTCTTTAACCTAAAACGGCTGCCTCACTTGGTGATGAGAAAATTAAGTAGCCTTGATAGAGAAAAAGAATCCTGCAATATATGCTCAGATGTTTAAAAAACTCTCCATGAACTATTTAAAGGATCGTTGCTTCTAGCCTTTAATTAAAGTCATCTTTTGATCAGACAATTATTGTTCCAGTATCTTCAAGAATTAAAAAATTGACTGTCAAGGCTGTCTACAGCGGGCCTTCAAGGGAACCTTACGAGTGACTGCTATAGAAAGAAGGTCGCTAAGAAGCTCGGAAGGGAAGAGTGGACAACTACACCACATTTTTTTTCTCTCTCATCGATAAAGTCTTTATAAAACAAATTATACATACAAATAGAACTAGAGGACTCAGAGAGTGCAAACCTCCGCCGATCCCCACCAAATGAATTACTTGGACTTTTTGTCATTTGCCAATAGATGTCGCTGTGCTGTGCTCTCCTCTTTGAGAGCACATCACAGTGACATCTATGGCAGAGTAGGCTAACTTGAAATATTTATTATTATATATATTATATTATTATTAGCTCATTTTGCATCTTAAAGAAGCACTCAGAGATGCCAAAATTTAATCACTTGTTTCTTTTGGCATTTCCAACAACTCCACAAAATTTCATCCGAATCTGTGCCGCACTTTTTGAGTTATCCTGCTGACAAACAACAAACCAACGCCAGTGAAAACAATACCTCCTTCGGCGGAGGTAATAAAAAGTACACTTTATGTAAAAATAGAATGAAATTGTGAATCATTTAAACAATGTTTTTTCTGTTTATTTCCCAGTTAGATAACAAATGCTACATATTAATTTTGACAAAAATCAATGTGCATTGAGTTACAATTTGTTTTGTTATGTTAAATCATCAAATTTGTAAATTAAATATATAGAAATTGACTAAGAATATTGTCAATATTGACACATATATATATATATCACAATTGTTGATTTATCGTTCTTTTGCTGTCGTTCGCATGATGAACGATGAACGATAAATTTTTTGACGAACGACGAATGATAAGGGAATTTCGTTTTTGGCGCCAAACAAAAGACAAAGATTTTAATTTTCATGAAAAAATTTCCTTTCTAAAAAACGTCATGATATTTTTTCAGAATGGTGAGAAAAATTTCCTTCCTAAAAAAAGTCGTCAATTTTTTTTACAAATGACGAACGATAAACGAAAGATGAAACACGAACGATTCAATTAAAAATAACGATGAACAACGAACAATAGCTTTTGGTGAACGACAAACGAACGACCATTTTTCGTGAACGTTAACAAGTCTGATATATATACATTTGTTTATATATATATTGTTTTTTGGGGCACTATCGGCAAGTCACCGCTATCGACAGGTGGCTGCTTACAGATGTATATGACTGTATATGATCTACTAAAAGTAACGAAGCTTAAGCAATGTTATCATCCCCATCTTTTATATTTGCATCCAATCAAAGTCCACCACCACCATGCATGTGAGGGCGTTCCAGTGGTTGACCATTAAATTTGCTCAATGAATCCATGAGGGCAAAAAACAACCCAACATAATAATAATAAAAACGACGATGATGATATCTGGTCATAATAATAATAATATCTCATGCATTCAAGCTGTCCCGCCCATTCCCCCATGGATCATTCATGTTAAGACATCCTAGAAGGGGCTCCAATTATCTGGTTATAAATCAATTCCCGCCCACAGGCTGAACACAAAAATAATATTTTGTTGTGAGTTCTCTCAATATTCCTTTATTGTTATTTTTTTTTTTGCAAGGAGAGCAATTACCGAAGTAATATATACATACATATACATACATTCAGGCATATTAATCCAGCAGAGTCAAAAGTCCACCTCCTTTGATTTATGTTCTTTTGTAGCTTTCAAATCCTATTTTTACTTCTTCAAGTATCGTAAGACAGAGGGAGAATGCCTTCCTAGTGTATATAATAGTGGGTATTGTAGGAATTAAGATTGTTTCATAATATCATTATAAAATCATACAAATATAAAACCTTGAGCTATTACGAATATAAATATATAAAACACATTTAAGTTTAATATTAAAGCTACGAGGGAAAAATATCATAACAAAATCCAAATAAAAACATATAAAGTGTAAAAAAAATATTATCTAAACATTTATAAAAACTTGCAAAAATACTTTAATAATTTAGTACATTTTTTCGGCTGTGGATGATTTTATACCGACTTGACATAGAAAGAGAAAAAAACTGAAAACATAGAGACATCTCTCTGGCCTCTCTTTTATTATAGTATTAAACCTCACAAACCTCTCCCTTTTTCATAACAAAGCTGTTATTATTATTATTGCGTTGCATTAAACAGCTTGAGTTATTTAACTCTAGAGGAGGAACCTTGATACGGAATTTCCCCCTGTGTCCGGAGTCACTTATTCGACAGGATTCCTGGACGAGAGGAACTCCATCGCCTCTTGTCAGGACTGACTTGTTCTTATGGTAAGTAGTTCAATGCCTCACTCGTCACGGAAGGCTCTCTAGGCTTCTTCTCAAAGCTTATTAATTCTCTTAGCATTTTTCTGACCGATTTGACGACGAAAGTGAAGGAGGAAGACAGTAAGAGGAAGACATAATTCATCTAGAAGATAAAGAAACAACGCATCAAAATGTATTGAATTTTTTTGTAATAAATGTAAAAAATAATAAAATAATTAGTAAAAAATCTGTTATGAAAAAGGGAGAGGTTCGTGAGGTTTAATACTATAATAAAAGAGAGGCCAGAGAGATTTCTCTATGTTTTCAGTTTTTTTCTCTTTCTATCTCAAGTCGGTATAAAATCATCCACAGCCTAAGTTAATATTAAAGCTACGAGGGGGAAATATCATAACAAAATCCAATAAAAACATATAAAGTGTAAAAAAATATTATCAAAACATTTATAAAAATTTGCAAAATACTTTAATAATTTAGTACATTTTTTCTGGTTGAAGATGAAGATAAAAAGTAGCGATTTTTATTATTTTATTTCTCCTGCGATGTACTTCGACAGGCAATAGGTACTTTGACATAAGAGGCTTTAGTCCGAGTTGAAGCTATTTTATATAGTTTGCATTTTTGTTGTGTGATATATTTGACGTTGTGCTAGATTTAAATAAGATGAGGAAAACTATAAATTATCTCAAAATCGATTTGAAAACTTTAGTTACTGAATATATCAAGTTTTGAATTTCATGTTTTTGATAAATGAATGGTACTTTATAGAACTGATAGTTTATTAAGAGTTTTTTTTAACTTTATAAGGCGTGTCAAATAACAAAATTAAACTCTTGGCTAATGATTATGGGCGACAAACAATTTAATGAGGCTAATTTTGAAGAGGAGTTGGTCATAAGATCCTATCGATCATTTTTTTTCCATCAAAAACCACAAATAATTCAAATATTTTGGTCTCATATTGCTCGGACTTGAATGACTTTATAGACTACATTAAGTAGAAAAGCACATTCAAAATGTAAGAGCTATTTTTGGATTTGATTGAGTTGGCTCATCCTTAAAATTAACGATGAAATTAATATCGGTCAGAAAATCTAAAACAGAAGAAGAAGAAAAAACATATATCGAGAGTGGCATTAAAAACACTTTTTAAATGTTTGTATCGAACGGACAAATTTCCTAAAATTACATCAATATCCAAGCTTTATTGTATTCAGTAAAAATTAATCAAATAGTAATAAATTGTACATAGGCTTAAAATGGCAAACATTTAGCAGATATTAAGAGCCTGTCTTCTAATAATCCCTGTTATATTTGTGATGCTCATGTAAACAATTTAAAAAAATTAGAATATATATATATATATCAGACTTGTTGACCTTCGCAAAAAATTGTCGTTCGTCGTTCGTTTGTCGTTCGCCAAAAGTTATCATTCCTCGTTTCATCGTTAATTTTAAATTGAATCGTTCGTTTGTGGTTCGCCATTCAGAAAAAAATTGACGACGTTTTTTTTTTAAATAAATTTCTGAAAAAAAGTGATGACTTTTTTTTTAGAAATAAATTTCTGGGAAAAGTGATGACGCTTTTTTAGAAAGAAAATTTATCCCATGAAAATTAAAAATCTTTTTCTTTTTTGGCGCCAAAAACGAACGACGAACGATAAGGAATTTATCTTATCGGTCGTCAAAAACTTTGTCGTTCGTCTGATAATATATATTGTTAAACTGTCTATAAAGGCCACTCAAGGGAACCCATAAAAGTGCAGGGACGGTCCTTCATGATATAACGAAACTTTATTTTCTTTATATATCTCTGGGATTAATCAGCATAATCTTATTCTTCGTAATTTTTTTTACTCAATACTAAAGCATCAAATGGCTTAACATTAGTGAAAATGAAGACGATTCCTCAAATATTTTAAAAGCTTATGTTCTTTTGGTGTCTTTAATCTTAAAAAGAAATCTCCCCCCAGTCACAAAGTAATTGAATCTGCAATACAAAATGTCAAATCTTTAATTGAACAAAACTTACAACTAACAAGTACATTTTAGAAAAAGGCCTAAGACCTATCCTCGTTGGTGCTGCTGCCCGCCACGCTGCTTTTGAGGTCAAAATTCCTGATTTGGAAGCGTCAACTTGGAAATGGGCTGGAGACCTCATTACAGTTTATCCATATAGTGCAAAATTCTTTTGGAACGACACCAGAAGGATTTTAAGAATGCATCGCCGTTTTGTATTGAATACAAATTAGTTTTATAAATTGTCACAGGTATTTTTGTCACAGGTATTTTTGCCACAAAGCTTTTTGTAGTGAAGTATTTTCGTCCTTCGTCTTGTTCTCGTGGGTATTTTTTGTCGAATAGCTTTTTGTAGTGAAGCGTTTTCCGCACGATTAATTTTTTTACTTTGTAGAACTATTCTCGTTCGCTTAGTCGGGGGTACCATGGGGTATGTATTTACCCACGACAAAAAAACGGCTATAAAAAGGTCCAAACGAATTTACGCGCGGTGAAATTACAGTAAACCGTTCTCGCTCAGCATCTGGAAAGGCTCATCTTCTTTGATGTCGCTTCATATATACATAAATAAATGTTTTTTTTAAGGCCACATACGTATCTTATTAGGTTCTCTTTATTTGCAACTTCATAAATAATATGATAGAAAAACTTATTTATATACTTGGATTTTTTTTCTTCTGTAATAAACGTGTAATATTTGCTTTATTTGAATTTGTTTGTAACCTTTTCCGTTTTATATTGTGGGTGTATTTGGGCAATTATAAAATATATTTTTTTCCTCCGATAATATTTACACATTATGTAGTCAAGATTTGATATAGAATTGATTATAGAATGTAAAAATATATCAAAATAATTAATTTTTTTTGGTACCTAAGTACAACAATTTATTTTCCATCAAATTGGCTAGAATTTTTTTATTACATCATTACATTAATATATTAAAAAAATCACTAAAATACTTATCAATATTATCTGGAGGGAGTAATCTTGAAGAACGAAATTAATATAAAATTAACTGTGTTTTTGGTGTAATAAAATTAGATATATATAATAAGATTCGATATAGAACCGGTTGCAGAATGTAAAAATATATTATTTAACTAACTCCATTAATTAGTAGGTTTTTGATTTCCATCTATATATATATATATATATATATATATATACCCAAAACACATTTGTTTCTATTACTACAATAAGAAGCTCCTTTGAGATCATCAATTAATATGTCATATTTTTCTAAATACTACATTGACGACTTAATGAACTGTCCATCATCGGATGGACTTTAAAAAAAGGAAATATGTAATAAATTTGGAAGAAAAATTGTATTGTGTAAAAATGCATTGCAAGAGGTCAAATCTCCATTGCGTTTTTTGTTGTATAATATATTTATTATTAGGCTATATACATACCATAAATATCGTTAAATTTTCTCGTAGACTATTGTTATTTTGATAAAAGGCAAAATATAGTTTAATATCAAATAAATGAATCATGGATTTATTCCTCATTTACTCATCGGATAATAATTACGCCCATTCTATGTTCTCTTTGAAAGTGCCCGAGTGACAACTTGAATTCATTTAATTTTGCATTATATTATGGATTTATAATGCTCGCCAATTATGGGACGACCTATCAAAAGGGCTCCGGACCTTTTGCTACATAGCTATTCCATAGGGGGACAATTTTTAGATGGATATTTCTTAAACATATACACTTCTTCGACAAACACTGTTCAAGCAGACACTTCTTAGACAGGTACATTTTTTAGAATGCCCATATTAAAAAATCCCAACTATGAAAATGGGCCTCAAATTTCGCCCATAAAAATGTGACATATGGGGGTTACAAAGGTGCAGCTAATATGCTCTCCGGTTACGCTAGACACAATTATGGTATTTTGGGGTTAAAAATCCCCCGCGAATGCGCCTTCGGGATTGAACAGACACAATTAGGGTGTATTCAGGTTACAAACAATTTGCTAATGGGCCCTCTGGGTGGGCCGTTCATTATTATGATGTTATGGGATTACAAATCATCCATCAATGAGCTCTCAGGTTCGGCCAGACACAGTTATGGTCTTTTGGGATTACAAATCCCCCTGCCAATGGGCTCTCAGATTTTGCGGGACACAGTGTTAGTATTTTAGGGTAATAAATCCCTTCACAATGTGTCCTTGGGTTCATCCGGACACAATAATGAGATTATGAATCACCCGGAAATTAGCCCTAGGCTTCCGCTGGAGACGATGGACGGGGAGATTAGTAACCTCAAAATACCTTAAATTTATATGACGGAACCCAAGGGATTTACAACTAAAAAACATCTTTGAAGACATTCATAGCTATAACGGGATACAATGAAGTGAGAGTCATTATTAACTCAGTATGTATTTAATGCATAGAGTTCATCTAGAACATATTACGTTTATACATAATAAACTAGATTTGGCCAAATTTTTATTTCATGCGGAACTACAACTTATAAATTGAGCACAATCAATGTGATGTTTTGTTTATCCAACGACCATTATATTATATTATAAATAAATAGTCAACAGACCAGAAAATTTTCAGATCACTTAATGAGCTCTTTAACCTCAAATGACTTCCCTAATTGGTGAAACATTTGAGTAGCCATTGAATTAGAAAAAGAAACACCTTTGAATGAGGTGACTGGGCCTAACTTTAGCCTGAATTGATGTACTACTTTCCTCCCTCTTAAATATATTTATACATACTTCTATATTTCCTAGTGGTCTTTTGGCATTCAGAAAATGCTTTCTAATTCTTCATTCTTATGGGACCTCAAATATATCTATGGCTTTTAGGGACACAATATATCATTTTATTTCCTTTCTTTGTATCCTTTTTTCATTTCTTCTTATTTCTTTGTTAAGGAAGAAAAAAACACTCACTGTGTTTTTATTTTATTTATTGTGATGCTCCGAAGGAGAAAAGAAGAAAAACCTCAAGAATTTATTGCAGATCTTTTAAGAGCCTTCTCGTATATATTAACATTATACACACACACACACACTCATATACATGTCTATGTGTACGTTAGTCCCCGCTAAGGAACGGTAGTAATAGTAAAATTACATTATTATTATTATCATTTTACAAATGGAATTTTCATTTATTCCTCCCCAGTTTTTTATTCTTTCAGACCAAATGTTAGTCTTTTCATCAGTCTGTTTTGTGTTCTTCTTCTTCTTTTCTCTTTTTATCAAGATGGATCATCAAAGTAAATATTTATATAGAAATCCAATCACATTTAAGCCCTCCTTTCTTTCTTTTCTTTTTATCCCAACACCCCCTTATGTGTGTGTATTCAAATTACCTTCATTAAGGGATTGGATGTAAACTAAAGGGAATCCTGGTTGTACTCAAATATATCTGTCATGTGACTCCTTTTCCTACTCCGTTTGAAGATTTATTTTGAAAATATCACTTTTATTCGACTTTTAGTATAAACATATAGGTATATATATATATATAACATTCGTGAAATATTCATGCAACATTTTTGAGATATATAAAATTAGAACTAACAAAGTTCTGAAAATATAGAATTGAGATAATTTTTTTAGTTTTAAAATTACAAAGTAAAAAAATAAGAAAAATGTATAAAATTATAAAGTCCGTCCATCGATTAAAATATAATTAAAATAAATATATCTATATGTTAGTTTTTGTCATATATATATTTATTATTATGTTGCATGATAAATTGATTGCCGTTGGTAGGCTAGGTAATGTAGGTAATAAGGGTTTTGATTCGTTGGTTCTAGTGTTTTCATTATTGGTACAAAATGACTTGGACTTTTGATAATCCAAAGAACGTATGCAGATGAAAAGATCCGAAAAGGTACTATTAGTTGAGATTCGTTATTTCGGTGGATATTTTTTGTCTGTTGAGGATAGAACCTTAAAGTATGGATAACGGATTAATCAGAGGTTTTTTTGGTACACCAAGGCACTTGGACTATCAATATAACACATAACTGCTTTCACTTGCTAAGAATGCAGTATATTTACATATATCTAACGCATACTGTTATTAACTCTAAGATTTGTCTATATTGGCTGCGGTTTGATATTGATTTTTCAAAAAATTAATTGCAGCCCTCACCTCGTATATGATTTTCGAATATTACCGAGTCTGTTTTCCAAGAGTAAGTATGTAAAAATCTACCAATTCAAAAATTGTCAATGTAGCCGGTGACCGAATCTAGATATTTTCCAAAACAGTTGTCAAGACTACAGATATACTGATACAAAATAAAGTGATGTTGTACTAGATTACAAAAACTACTTTGTACCTATATCTGTTAGAGATTCCATTTTTTAATTCAAAATAGTTGTTCCAGGATGTGAATGTGGTATTGCTGGGCCGTTTCATTTTGAATGGTTTTAATTTTTAAGGATATTTTTATCATGGCTTCATGTGCCGTATTGAACTACAATATTTTTATCGGTACGGAGTTCCGTGGCTACTCACATTCACCCATCGATCTATTTAATAACTAATAAACTGCATGAAAAGGGAAGATCAATGTCCGAGTACGCAGTTGATGTAACAAAAAAGCGGAGGAAGGAATTATTATCCCTTGAGGAGTCAATGTCTAAATTCCAAGTCTTAAAGAATAGAAAGAAGTAGAAATGATAAAAGGTACACCCGGTGACGTCATTTAAAGGGTTACTTTTTGGTGAAACATAATATAGGGGAACGAATTCACTGGACATTTATTGCGGGGGTTTCTTTTTCTATTTCATAGGTTACTATTTTGTTTAACCAAATGAGGCAGCCATTTTAGCTCGCTATACGTCATCAAGAGCTCATTAAGTGAAATAATATCTACTACATAGGTTGGTGATTTCATCCCAGCCTACCATTAAGAAAAACAAACAAGTGAAACGTTGTTTAAGAGAAGCCATTTTTGAAATCTAATACATGATCATCCGTATGATACAACTGGCTTGTATCTGATAAAGCCCATATATAAATTAAGTGATAAGGAGGAGAAGGAGGGGAGGATCTGAAACCCCTGTTTCTTCCTTCTGCTTCCTCTGTAAAACTCACATATTACCATACATTCACTGATAAAATGATATACGGAGGATAAACGAGAAAGGATGTCTGCAGCAAATTTTCTCTCATTTTCTTCACCCAAGAGATAAGTCCATTAATCAATTCCCTTTCAAGTGGTGGTTCAGGCAAGATAGTATTGTTTAATTTAATCCATGACGTCATGAGAATGCACCCACCATAATTGCTCAACAAACTTAGAATCTTGTTATCCACAACTTTAAATGATATAACCTCAATTATGAAAAGAGTTTAATGATTTATTTTTTTGTCTACTCGATTTAAGAAGTATTTAGAAAATTATTTTTGTTTTTTTTAAATATTCAAAGTACACACCACACACATATATATATATATATATATATATATATATGAGATGCAAGTTATCATTAATATATTAATCGTAAGTTGTTTCAATTAATCACGATAAGATAAATGGACAGGCTTATATTGTGGATTTGGATAGGTAAGTGCATCTATATTTGTATGGAAAAATCAAATCAAATTTCTAAAGAAGTTTTTAATAATTTGTTGACTTTCCATACCAATTCTTATCTCAATGACGTCATTGACTTTTTTTCCACATCCAAACGTAACCTTATAAGAAGATTGAATACAAGAACGGAATTAAAAGCCTATGAAAATATTTAAGATTTATTAACCTACAGATTGATGGTACGACCTGTCGATTAATTGCAACTAAGAAACTTGAATTGTTTAAAACTTCGTCGAAGAATAATCTTTAGTCGATTAACTATTTGCATCCATATGTATATAAATATATATATATATATAGACATAGGCGTAGGAGACAGGGGGGCAAGGGGGGCAACTGCCACCCCAAAATTCGGGTGAGTTCTCAATTCGGGCAAATTGGTTGAGGTATTCGGGCATTTAAGTTCAAGAAAAATATGAAATTATGAAAGCAACAGGATTTGAATTATAACCAAATAAATATAATGTAATGAAAGTATGTAATTACTATAAAGAAACATCATCTACATAGCTTTATTCATTCGATTTTTTAAAACCGATTTAACAGTTCTTGTTAAAATTCGGGCAAATTGAATGCTGCCCCCCCAAACCACATATCTCCCCTACGCCTATATATATATATATATTACGAAAGAGTTTTCTCTTAAGAGAAAAGGACTTATACAGCATTCGCTTGTATTTAGAAAAAAATGCACCATGCATGATTATACCTCAAGAAGGTGTATATGAAAATCGTGAGCCTTGCAAATTATGTTGTGAATCCACGTAAATATATAAAAAGTTTAATTGGGAAATGAATTTGGAAGGGGGTTTCAAGGGTAAGACATATTATGATACCATAGTATGTATGTAAATACGGGTACATGTAAGACCAGGCTTCTTTGATGTTTTTTAAATGTATGTTTCATTATTTAAAGCATGCAGAAGGGCTATGGAATGCTACTACCTCTTCCCTACGCTACTACTGGGATTGACTAACAGATATTAGTTGGAAAATGGTATAGAAGAAGAAAGACATGATATTCGAAAGAGTTGTTCAAAATATGTGGATAATGAAGTATTTGAATGGAATAATAGACCTAAATATTGTCCAAATAATATTTGTCATCTAAATTGAGTATTTACGGAAAACTAATTGTTTCCATTTAAAAGTGTTTGTACAATATTTATATGTATTTTATCCTTCAAATACTTCTATTCAGGTTTATTGGCAGTTTTTTTCATTGATTAATTCTTCTCTTTTAGAAAATGTATTTTTTCGTTTATTTCTTGTTCTTTTATTCTGGACACCAGGTAGGTAGATATATTTTTTGTGTGCCTTTTTGAATAAATGGAATTGAAGGTTTATTCGTGTGAGTTTAAAAAATCAGTTTAAAATTAAAATCAGTACATCGATTTAGGATGAATTTAAGGTGATCAATATAAACTTTCCACTTTCGTAAGGAGTCGAGCCGCGGCCCTCAACAGTGGGAGTGAAACACGCTTCCTCTGCACTATAATCTCCTCCTTTTAGCGTATTTGATTTGATGTAATGCCAGTATCTGTGTGGATATAAACCTTATCAACTTAAATTCAGACCATCTGGTATTAGAACACAAGAATGTGGTTCAACCAATATTGACCCTCCCTTCACTGGAGTATTCGAACCCATTACCCTCAACATTGAAAGTCGAGCACGCACCCACTAAGCTAATGCAATCCCTTTTTGACCTATTTAGTCTGATTTTATTGTTCTAAACAAGAAATTATATCGTTTAGTCTATGATCTTTCAGACATTTCAATGAGGTTTATTCAATATTGACCAATCTAAATGTAACACATAAATGCATTTTGTGATACATATAGAAGCCTTGTAATGCATATAAAATGCATAATTTATGTACATCCTTATCCATAAAAAATAGTTTAAAATAGTCTAAATGAAATCAGGATTGCGCAAGCAATAAAGCTTCGAGACAAGATTGTAAAATAACCTGTTTCATTCTTCAGGATGAACTCTGAACAATGGAAGAAAAATGCTGTTCCTTGGCATTGCCAAACACACATTGCAAAGAACTAATGACAAAGTTAACCACCGTTCCTGGAAGGAGTGTTGGAAAAAATATATAATTTTTTTTCATTGATCCCTTGAATAAAAAAAGTATATAAAAGTTCGTAATATTCTGTTCCATATATATTTTTTATTTTCTAATGTTGATATAGATAATTTTATATGGTTTCACGAGCTAGACAAGGTGATGGAATCGATCCTTAGGATAAGATATTAAAGTCGAAGCAGTGACTTCTAACGTAAAACGCTTTATTTTAACGCAACTACTCCATTTTATATAAATTCATCTATGTTTTATATTTTCTAAATAATGGGAGAAATACTTAAAATGTTATTGAACGCCAAACTGCAATTAAAATTGTATTGAAATGGAAAGAGAAAAATTCTGTCATTTTTCTTTACTCCTTGATGAATGGAACTGTAATATCATCCGTACGATCATATCGTTGAGGTTGATCTATATGAACCTGTCCTTCGTCAGCTAAGTGGTCGAGCATTGAATTATACATTTTTCAATTAAAAATAAGCGAAAAAGGCTGCAATGTCAATTATGGTAAGATTTGTCAGCTAACGTATCAAAAAATAAAGTATAAATTTTCAGGCATAGAAATATTTTCATCAGCTGTTTTTGCAATCGTCAGCTGACGGATGGAAATGAGAAATATTCATTTTCAGATAAAGATAAATAAAGCTCCCCATGAAATATATTCTTTTGGTACCTATGTACAACAATTTATTTTCCATCAAATTGGTTACATTAAACAGTTTTTTACATCATTATATTAACATATTAAAAAATCACAAAATACTTAACAATATTATCCGGAGGGATTAATCTTGAAGAACGAAATTTATTTAAAATTAACTGTGTTTTTGTAGTAATAAAATTAACTTCATTAATTTGTGGACCCAAATAGAGATATGAAAATTCTTTAGAACATAAAATAAATTTAAATTTGTTGTAAAATATGACTGATAATGTACTGAATTTTTTTTAAATAAATGGACACTCGACTTGAAAATGATTTAGAGTTTCAGTCATTTCTTTGCAAAAAAAACATAGCCTTTCAGCGGTCGACTTCCAATGTATGCTTCCTAGAGACAGCGTGCTCGAAACTATCCTGTACTTTAACCAATACATGGAGCAATCAAACTGAGTATTGTTATTGCATTTGAAAACATCAAAGGATGATGAATATGCTATTTTTAATCAACCAACATATTACACAAATAAATATCATTTATATCTAATAAAAAAGGTTTTGCTGTGATTAATATTTATATTTGTCAGCCAATGGATCGAATGTGAAATAAACATTTCTTAGAAATAAAACATGTCTCATATGATCATGGAAGAAGGCTTAAGATGAAAATCTTATTTCATAGGTCCACACATAATTAAACTATTTCTTTTATTATTACAATAAATAGAAAAGGGAAGATTTTTTCAATTAAGATTCAAGTCCGATACTCTTTATAAAGTACCATAAGGGGGGATTTAAAAACCATTGACTAAGAAGAAGGAATGGAGAGAGGGGAGAGGGGGGATTCAGGATTAGGACAATATTTCCTATAAATCAGTGGGCGAATGAAACATATCGAGAGAGAGAGATTCTTAAATAACCTCATTGCTATATTTTCACAATATAAAATATGAATTAAAGTATTCTATTAAAAATTGAGAAAAATATTATATATATGTACAAAAACATGTTGTGACTCTATAGAGAAAGAGGGGGAAATTGGATTATTATTTTGACACGCGACGGAGCATTCAAAGGATTTTATTATTTTCCTTTTGGATGGTTGAATATCTGGATTCCTCTCAATAAAAAGTGAAAAAAAACTCCCTTCAACAACAACAACAAGCTGGTTTAATTTAATCCGATTTATGGTTCTTTGAACCAACAGAAGCAACACTTCAGGAGAAG
Organism: Caligus rogercresseyi; assembly: GCA_013387185.1. Taxonomy (NCBI): domain Eukaryota; kingdom Metazoa; phylum Arthropoda; class Copepoda; order Siphonostomatoida; family Caligidae; genus Caligus; species Caligus rogercresseyi. The sequence goes on along the minus strand of CP045893.1, from coordinate 23,938,154 downwards.
AAGAAGAAAATAAATATAAGGACTTGTCATACTTTTAAATCTATAGTTCGTGGAAAATACTTAAAAAAAAAAGATATGTGAACTGTTGTATCCATGTTTCCAACCAAAGCATAGAAATGAATAAATATATTCAATTATGTATACAATTTAAAGATTTAATATTTGCATAACAATTTAAAGATTTAATATTTGCATAACAATTTTTTATTTGGGTTTTGGAGACTCGATTATAATTATGGTCTATTAATTGAGAATTGACGCAATCAATGGATGCATTTTAGACATTTTAGCTTAATTATATATGTGGAATGCTTCATAATGCGTAATGACCACAACTTTTGGTTATTCAGAGTTTAGATCCATTGCCAATAATTCTGTCGATGAATTCCCATAACCAATTCATCATATAAGGACTTTTGAAAAAACAAGGCTTGTCCAAATGGCCCAGAGAGCTTATTTTCGCTTGCTGGCACTTTTAATGATGTTCCATCATTAAAGATCTATTGAAATATTTTTGATACGTCACAAATATTAATAGGAGATCACGATCGTAATTTCTCCTAGGAGAGATTGCAATCGTGAGTACTGAGGTTTACTTATCAATCAAATAAACGTACCTGGATTTTTATATAACTTGATGTAAACCACTTCATCTTTTTGCGATTGTTGTGACCTTGCTTGACTACAATTTATTTATCCCAGAAATATAACAAAAATCTGCTGGTTTTGGGGGCCTCCTAAATTCAATAATTTCTTTGAACAAGCCCTCTATATTCTAATTTCTTAAATACAGCTATGACAGTTTGATCACATTGTGAATGTATGTCAGGCTACAAATCTACCCCTAATGAAACATCGGATTCCGTGAGTCCAAGTAATATTATATTTGTCTTCTCATTAAGCGTCTTCTATTTGCCACAATTAGGGTATAAATGGGACTCCATACAATTTTAGTGTGCCCAACTAAATTATGAATGTAAACTCTTTTTATACTCTAAACACTCATTTCATACTTGGGCATAAAATCTATTGAGGCTAAGTTACAAATAAAGATTGCATATCTCAGGATCGATAAAGGGTATGATCTTTTTGTATAATATAGAGAGTCTTGAAAATAGCATATCGACCCCTCGGTCGAAGCAACTTTATAAATTACTCTAATGCAGATGTATATGAATACTTACCAAGACTTTGGAATATATATGTATTAATATATCATATTGATTGAAATAGTTAGACAGTAAGAGCGTCATTGTCCCTTACAAGGGCCGGATTCGATAGAAAATATGTATATTTGATATCAGTAGTGATTGTATGTTGCTGTTTTCAATCGGTATCGTTAATTAAGTAGATTTAAAAAATATCAATATGGAGGCAGTGTGAAAAGTCGTTAGGAAGATTAATAAAAAGTTTATTTTCACAAATCCTCAGATTGAAGACAATATCGGTAGGTTTCCATATTCCTAAGAATAATATACGTAATAGATAAACCCAAGAAAGAAACTTTTCTTCATAAACTAAATTGTATCTGCTTGGTGTTTATTGGTAGCGGTTTGATTCAAATGCGATCATCATAATGTCTTATCATTTTGCGAGAAATCAAAATTTCATTTCATATTTTTCAATATATCACAACCATTCCAATCAAACCATGCAATCTGTTGCAATATTTGTATTTGAAAAAAATGAAATGATTTGCATCAGTGGGAAAAATACACCACCAGTAAAACCGATCTTTTGAAATACTAATTATACATGAGTCCAAAGTAATCTACGTAAGTATTCATTATCAGCTGGTAGTCCAAGCTCTCCCTCCTTATAATCCAATGATTTGTATTACTATGAAAACCCACTTTTATTTATTCCCATATCGATTTTTGTCCAAAAAAATTATTGCCCTCATTACCAATCCACCGATATACCCAACATCAGTCGGCAGTCCATTGTTGGCAAACTCAAATTTTATTTGATCTCATTATTCCTTTAACTAAAGAAATCTACCGGCTACAGTACCGATCTAACAACACACCGCACATTAATTGACAGTCTCTGTTCTGCTCCTTTAAAAATGTTGATTCTCCTTCCTCACAAAAATAGGACCCCTCTTTAACGGAGAATATATCATTGATGAATTCATTATGATAATTATTTTTTGATCAAATATATATTTATAAACAAATTCTACGAACTTAGTTTTTAATCCAAAATTATTCTATTGTTCATAAAAAACGATCTACTGCTGATATTACCGACATTCCGAACACCAATCAAAGGTATTTTCAGACTTTAAAACCAAACTCTTCACAAACAAACACTACCATCCTTTATTTTAATATATCATTCCTTTTATCCAAGAAATCTACTGTCGAAGGTACCGATCTAAAGACATACAAAACATCTATTAGCAGTCCATGCTCCTTTAAAATACGTCGATTCCCTCTACATCAAAAGAACCTCTTTTTATTTATTTTACCATTTTTTTAATAAATCTACTGCCAGTATATCTACTGACCATTCGACCATCCATCAGTAGTCTCAGCCAAACAAAGCTTCACATTACTTTTATCCATCATTCCTTTTAAAACCCGAGATCTGCCGCCAGGTGTACCGATCTGCCGATTATGCAATGACAGTCCCATCTTTTCCCACTTTAAAACCCAATGGTTCAATGTTAAAAATTATCCTTTTCCCATGTTTCCTTACGGTCCAAAGAAAAACCTAATAAAAAAGTGGCAAATAAATAATTCAGACATCCCTTCCGTCTTTTATTTTCTTATGTCATCATTCTAAATACTATCCATATACATAAACATATCCATAGTCTTTCATTTCCTGAATATAGTAACATTGAAAGGAATCTCCCCCCCCCCCCCTTGATAGTTTTGACTGGGGACATTTTTTAATGTCTTTTATTTCTTTACTATTATTGCCACATCCACTAGGAATGGATGATGTATAAAAAGAAACATCTCTCTCTCTCTCCATTCCAACTGCTATTTCTTCTTCTTGAGGAGAAGATTGAAATAAAATCCATGATGACCATTTTCATTCCAAGAGGATTTCTTCTCTCTTATCCTATATATAGCTATAACCATGTAGACCCTCTATCCCCCCCCCATATGTAATTATATGTATGTAGAGGTTTTTATTGTTTTATATGGTTTTGGTTGGATTTCCCCCCCCCCTCTCCTTTCACTCCATTCTTGCCTTTACTTCCGTTCCCCTCTTTTTTCTACTCCCTTAATTACCGGGGGAATATTTATTTCAATAAATATCTAAGATTATTGGCCCTTCCATGAGGTGTATTATTTGTATTATAATTAAGATTGATTTTATACATGCTAATAAATTTATATAAACAATAATAAAAGATGTCTTTATGGATGATTTCAAAAACTCGCCAATACGCATAATTTTTGTTGAGCTGGTAAACCATTTTTTTAAATTACTTTTTCTATGAATAATCTTGAGAGTGATGATTCATTTGTCGTATATATTTGTTTTAAGAAGTATGTAATATTATTGAACTTTCCATGATATATATTTAAAATACAATATAAGCTGAATGGAATAAATAGGCTAGCTGGGTACTATCTCAGAGATAAAGATTTCGGACATTCTTATTTTCTCAGTTTCAAGATATTCGGTCTTTGTATATCTATATATATATATATATATATATATATATATATATATATGAGTTTATGATGAATTATATATTAAAAGGCATTCAAAAAATATCATATGGTTTTTGTTACCTACGTGATTCGATAGAAAAGCATTCGTGTGGATATGAATTAAAATTATAGCGTTGTTTGAATCAGTCTAATATACCTAGTTTTTGAAATGAGGTTGATCAAAACTTATCTTACCCTCCCGGGAGTCGAAGTTCCGTTCTCGACACTGGTAGTCGAGCTTGTTTCCACTGTGCTAGTGCCTCCCTTTTTAACATCTTGAAAACAATTTGGTCATTCCATTTCATAATCGCATATTGGGATTTTAGATTTCAAGTAGCAGGTGATCAATGGAAACCGAAGGCCACTACTATATGGGTTTGAAAATGCTGTTTTATTAATTTAAGACAATGAGACCTTTAATCCTGAAAATTATTTGCAATTCTAATTTGAATTCTTATCTGCAAGGTTTTTATTACTTTTAACGTATATATAATAGATAAAAAGAAACTATCAAGTAATGAAAGGTTCGAAATCTAATGCTGAAAGAGCATGATTTAATGATTTAAGATTGCTTATTTAAATAATTTATATCATTTTAATATTGGTCTCACTGATATAAGGCTCTACTCGTATTTATCATATTCACTTACTAAATTCTTGAGAGTCTATTTTAAAAAGCCATAGAAATAAAATAATTTATATTTTACAGTATATATTGTATTTTTTTATTTTTTTATTAATTATACTGATAAAAGAATAGAACAATTGTACTAAAAAATAGATTTATAAACAATACAGTTTAAAATTCAGTCCTTGGGGAATAATATAGTAAAATACACATAAAATTATTTAAAAGCTGAACAGTACAAATAGAATAATATAAAATTTGCCACCACTCTTTAAAATATTTTACAAATACTTTTCTGGCTTAAAGACTTGGATGGAAGTTAGCGATTTATTTCTCCTGTGAAGCACCACGAACGACGAATTGAGTGACTTTTACATAAGAGGATATGATCAGGAACTGAATCAGTCATATTGGTTCCCCTCAAGTTTCCTTTCTTCAGTGACAGATTCAGAATTAGTCTTTGAGATATTAGAGCTATTCAAAATTGAAAAGTCACCAAGCTGTTTTTTTTTGTGAGACTCTGTTTTTGTTCTTCGAGACACCATATTGTTTCTTTTTTCACTTCCAAGACTTACATTTGAAAAATGAATGTCCATGAAAATCCAGGCATTCATTGTCGTATTTAAATCATCCGCATAAATTTCATGTCTGGTAATATTTTGAAGTCATACATTTTGCGTTATGAAGATTATTGATAACGAAAAAAGTAGTGCCTGCAATGTTACTAATAAAATATTTTTAAGTTGGTAACACATTTTTTATGCGTCTTGTAATTAGATTGATGGTTTACATTCGACATGATGAAGTAAACATTCATTGGTTCTGGGATATGCTCAATTTAATTAATGAAAATATGTGATACTGGAGATTTACATTCAAAGGATTTAAAAATGATTACATGGAATTAGGCCCATGAGAAAGTACAATTTGTGTTCTTAAGAACGATATTCTTATCATTGGATTGATGTTTGCAGAGCCGCAAAAATGTTTTTATTATTATTGACAATTGTTTTTTTATTGTTCACTCTTTTTTTCAACCAATCATATTCAAGAAAAATGTTTCCGTTTATTAGCCTCACCCATACATAACGATTAGGAATGGAAATCTGGAGCTTAGCCTTGGTGCTTACAGATTATATGACTGTTTTTGGCCGTGAAAGAGAGAGAGGTGTAAAGAGAGGGATAAAAGGAAAGAGAGGGAGAGAGAGAAAAGTTTCTCTCTCACTTCTCTTTCTCTTTCCTCTCTTTCTCTCTCTCTCCCTCTCTTTACCCCTTTCTCATTTTTAAGGCCAAAAACAGTCATAGAATTTGTAAGCCCAAAGGCTAAGCTCCAGATTTCTAATCCTGATTATAATAAAATATTGAAGCTTTTTTTCAATGTGAAATGTTGAAAAAGAAGAGTGTGAAATACAATTAAACATAACAAAATTGGACCTTCTTTCGACCGTGATTGGTGGATATAAAAAAGAATGAATAATAATCATAAATGATTAGCAATATAAAAACTTTGAATGCTTTTTTATCCTGAAAGATTCAAACTTTTAATTGTTATTCTGCTGCATCCTTAGCAAAATAATATATGACACTTTTCAAGAATATCGTCCAGAGAGATGAGATTGCGTGATAAATTTTAAAGTTCCAATTATAAAAGCTATCACTGTACAAATAAGAGAAAGAAAAGAAGACAGAAAGAGGTTTCATCATTTTAGGGTACTATTTATCGGCAGCTTATGATGTAAGTCCTGTTTTCCTTTTCGTTTAAGCTTTCACAGTAAACAACCCCTTTGATTCCCCATAGGACCTTGATATCTCTAGTTATAAGGAACCAAGTCTCCTCAATTTCCCTTCAATAAATCATAACTATGTTCAGTTGAAATATAACAAATCAAAGAAACAAATATTCAGGGTATTTATCAATGAATTATTATTATTATTACTATATATGCATATTCAACTTATTCGTAGTTTTATAATTCCGATATGTTTTTAATATGTTATTGAAGGCATTTCCACGCTCTTCTGTGAAGGTATAAACACCCAAGGGAAACATGGCTTACATCATAAACTGCCGATAAATAGCACCCTAATTGATGAAAACCTCTTTCTTTCTCTAATTTTTACAGTGGTAACTTTTGCAATTGGAACTTTAAAATGTATCACGCAACCTCAACGCTCTGGACGATATTCTTGAAAAGTGCCTAATTTATCAATGAGGAATTGATGACAATCAATGATATTATTCTCTTTGATGCTTCTTAGCCAATCATTAGTCTAGCAAAAAACAAACAATCATTCTTCTCCGTCCTTAAATGGACCAATTAAGAACTTGACCTTCCTTTGACCCTTGAAAAATAATCACATCCTCATTCCAACGCATTCCTTGAAGTCAATGAAGATTTTTTTGTTGTTTATCAACAATAAAACCTCAAAATGCAATGAAAAATTCCTTTTTATTTGCCAATGCATGCATGCACGATGATAAACAGAATCATAATATGTAAACAACTGGGACTCTATGTACATATATTATGTCCAATTCTCTGGAGAATGTAGTCTTCAAAGAAAGAAGAAAGAAACCCTTAAGAGAGATGTAGACAAAAAAAGAGTCTTTAAAACCCCTTAAGTAAGACAACTAACTTATATTTATCTCTTATATCCACCCCACCTAGATTTGCGTTGGGTAAGAAGTTTGATACAAATCAAATTAAAATGTTGTCAAAGGGGAATAATGTGTGTTTTTTCTTATTCTGTGGTTGGTTTTCTGGCTGTACATTATTCAAAGTCGAAAGATAAATCATATATGCGCACATCACGATGCGTAGGAGCAAGTTATGATTGAATGAAATACTATTTTTTCTTCTTAGGGGAATGTAAAAGGGTTATGTGGTTTGGTGTAGTCATAAAGATGCAAAAACATATCGTCGCTGTCGGGCGCAAACCTCCTATGTCCAAAACTGTTATTTTTCAGGAAATGAAAAAGAAACTGTGGTTTTTGTTTTGATCCAATGGAGTTAGGAGTTTTAGTCACATATCATTTTCCATACTTTTCATGGGTCAAATATTTGTAAAATCACAGACAGACATAAAGGTTGACCAATAGTACCGATTTATGAAAAAAATAAAAATCATGATTTTTGGACATAGGAGGTTTTCGCCCGACAGCGACGATATAGAACTTATACATTAGTAAATATATACTTCGTCATCTGTCAATGGAGGTGCAAACCATAGAGATATAAAGATATTGAGAGCTTATTGGATTCTTCAGAGATATACGTCATTGTGTCCAGAATACAGCGGAACGATGTTTCTCTGCTATTGGAGGGAATAAGCTCTCTATATCTTTATATCTCTGCCACAAACACATCAATGTTACATAATAAAGGATAGGTTTTGTGATTGCCGTTTCTGCGCTTGATTCCGATTAATTTATTCCAAGACAAGGTGACGAATAAATTTGTGTTACCATAGAGATATATAAACAAAGAGAGCTCATTTTCTTCAATAACACGTAATATTTGACAATTGCCCATTAGGCCCATCCCAAACTCATCAATGCTACAACATAGTAAGTGAAAGCTTGAACTGTTGATGAGTTTTTACACGAAATAAAAGGACCAAAATGATGAAGAACCCTTCTCAACTACTTAATTGTAATTCAAAGGTAAGAAGATGCTCCAAGAAGAATGAACACATTAAAGCAAAGCAAAGCTTAAGTGACAGCCTTGTGAAAAAAGAAGAAGAAAATAATATTTTTTGGAAGAAGAACTCTAAGCATTCAAAGAATGTATTAACATCCATTTTCTACATCCCACTCATTTAGAAAAATCATTTAACACATTTATTAATTAGAGAAAGAGAGATGTCCCAGCACTTCATTATTCATGAGAGAAAAAAAGAATTCGCTTTAAATAAGCTTCCCCCACCAAAAAAAAAAAGAAATATTTCCAGGGTCAGGATTAAGCAAAGATGGGATTCGGAATAAAAAAATCTGCCGGCGGGTATCGGTAGTCGGTAACTACATAGATGTATAATAAATATCTCCGATGGAAGCGATGTGGGTAGATTAAAAAAGTTGTATAAAAATGAAAGCTATTTTAAAGTCCGATTACATTGTTTCTAAGTAATTTTTCTTATTTAAGTTAACTTAAGAATGAAAGTTAACTATAAAGATTATTTGTCAATTCTTTATCCAAATTCAAAAAATACATAACTAATTATTTAAATCAACCTCGTAACAATTATATTTAAAGAAACCCTTGACATTCTACGACCTGTGGATCACTTGTTGATCACCAGGCTCCCCTCCTGAATTGTGACTAAGTTAAGTCCATTTTAATCCCTTGCAAAGACTCAACTTGGTCCAACCCCATCAAATTTATACGACAGTGGGTTTCCATGATTATGATTGCTGTTTAAGCTGTTCGTATTCACGGCTTTGCTTATTTTCTCAAGCCAGATAGAGAGGTTGTGAAGAGTACAGATAGAGATGGAGTAAGGGGTTCGATTAATCAAAATAAAGTATGCAATATATTTGGGTTCAATATTCTTTTTCTATAGCAGAGCACAAATCCACTAATGGTGGTTAGAGGTGCAATTTTAATACTTATCATGCATGTATAAAGCTGAAGTCTGTGTTTTTAATGTTTGACATCACTTGATTTTAGATGATTTTTGTAATAATATATGATTTTCGCTTTTTAATATAACACTATCGATTGACAGGAATTGTGCAATCGGTAGCATAACTCGGTAGTTTTTTTCAAAATGCAAAGAATATCAATCCGTATTCCAAGACCTCATCTACAAAATGCAAACATTAGTAAAGAAGATTTGTATTCTATATAGATTTCCACTTGTAATTTTTTTTTTTGACTTTATTTGATTAGAGTTATTGTATATAGATATGTATATATAATTGAACATTATAGTTCAAAATTAAAACCCTAACTAAAGTCAAAACAAATTGAAATCACATATAAAATATACAATCAATCAATAGCAGCTACAACTATATCTATCACGTAAAAATAAAATCTGAGAAAAAATATTCAAAATTAAAATACAACAAAAAGAATAAAAACTAATTATATATAGCGTATAAAAAGTTCATAAAATAGATATTAAACTAAAAATCAAAGAAGTTTTCTTATTTGACTCTTTGGAAACCTTTATAAAGTCTTAATAGGCGTCTCAGAAACCGTAGGCTCACCTTTGAGCCGTTTGAGTAAAAGCGTAGAGTGTCTCCAGCATAGCTCCAAGTCGTCCCTGAGAGATCCGGGATCCTGATGGTGAGAGCCGAGTATCGGGCCAAAGATGGCATTAGAATAGCCCTTAAGGCACTTTGATCCAGCGGTTGAGCTGTCGACAGTTTTTCTGCAACCATACTCCGGATGCTAGAATTGTAATTTTATATTCAAATCAACTGCTGCAAATAAATAGTTTTCAAAGATATTATCTAATTATAATTTTCCGAATTGTTAAATAATTTTCCGAATTGTTTTATAATATTCAAAATGTATTTTTCATTCAATTTAAAAACATTCTACATTTCTCAAAGACATGCTCATTAAACCAAGAAAAAATAGGGACACAAGACAATAATGTAGATTACAAAACCTTTCACTTATGGAGGTTAATTTTCAGACAATAAAATGTGTCCCTTCATTAAGTGACTTTTCAACATGTTCTTCAAATAAAAATAACAAATATTAGGATATATATATATAAGTCAAAATGCATCTATCACCTAATTCCTCTTAAAGTTTGAACACGGTTTGGTCTTTAGTTTGTGTTTGATAGTCTTAAACAACTTTGTGAATTTTGAAAAAAAGAAGAGTAAAAAAATGGCAATTTTTCTCGAATTACGCTATAAATTGCTTCTTCATCCACCATATTCTCCTGATTTAGCCATGAGTGACTATTTTTGTTTCTGAACCTTAAGAAATTGCTTGGTGGAAATAGATATTATTCCAAAGATGAAAGCATCTCACAAACAAAAACATATTTTGAGGACCTCGAGAAACCTCGAGAAGGGAAAAAAATTGGAGAAACTTTGGACGAAAAGTTTTGATAAAAATACAATTACTGTATATCAATAAACCTTCTTTCATTTAAAAAATAACTGATTTCCTGGCCAGCCCTCATATATATATATATATATATAATGCATATATATATATATTGGAGAATATTTATCGTTTAAAAATTTATATTTATTTACTTCAATACATGTCTCTTTATATGTGAATGAGAGACTTTGTGATTCCTTGTTTTATCTTTGATCTTTATAAGCTTATCTCAATCCATGTTAATAGTGGGTTTGTTATAGTATTTGGTATTTCTCATTGTAAATGATGTATAAAATATAAAATCTATACAAGATTTTTTATTCGAAAAATATTGCCCCCATGAAATGAAAGGTTTTGTGATAACCATCTTTTATCACTATTAACATGTCTCAGGTTAATAGTTTTTCCATGATTATATTTGTCATTTTGTATGCTAAATTATGTAGAAATAAAAAGTTAACTATATTTAATATGTTTTTTTTGTGACATTAAACCATTAATATATTAAAGTTTGCTTTTTTGAAAGAAAGTTTTTGTTGACCGTCTCTTATCCCTATTTATATATATTCCAGTTAGGGTTAATATATATATATTTATATTTTTTTATTATCTAAAAAAATATAGTGAAATACACAATAACATAGTAAACAAATATATAAATATAAAAATCTAAAGACAGTTACGTTAAAAATTCAAAATTACTGTCTAAAAAAAAAAAGAAAAAAAATCCAAGTAGGCCTAGTTGTCATCTTCAGGTTGCTGGTGAGCCATGCCACATGCAAAATGGTGGATTCCCTCCATCCAAACAAAATATTAAAACAATTCCAAACAGGGCTGAAGTAGTTGTCCTCTTCAGGGTGCTGGCGAGCCATGCCAGATGTGGAATGTGCTGCTCTTCTCCCTTTGGCAAGCCAGGTCTTTACATATGGCAAAGGATTCCACTGTTGGTTGGGGGGCCAACTGTACTGATGAAGAGAAGGTTTGCAGCATTTTTGGTCGTCAGTTTGCTCCTGTACTCTGTAATAATATTGTTCATCGCGCTGAACCCCCTCTCACAGTCTGCATTACTTGCTGAGAGGTGTCTACTGCTATGCACAACTTTTTCATGTTTCTTGGAATGCTTCTCCCTCCACTTGCCTTATATTCAACAAATCCAAGGTGTGTTGTTTTCTCATTACATGTAGAGTATGACACAAAGCCCTCACCTCATCCTCTCCATGTCTGGGATTGGCATGATCCCATTTCTCTGGTTCAAGGACTGCCATTTGGTTCATCAGTGTGGTGTAAATTTCTTTTCTTTGAGCAGCAACACTGGCCTGTGCTCTGTTGGCTGTGGTTGTGAAGAGCCTCTCATTCAAACTGTCTGCCACTGCTTGGATGAACTGTGAGGCATCAATGATGGGGACCTGCCGACTTTTAAATCTTCTTCCTTGAATTTCATGTCTTTCTCGGCCTGACTTGCCTCAAACTGTATGTTGTCCTGGGTATGTGATAAGGCTTTCTATCCTCTTGATGTATGTTAGCATGATGTCATGAGCCTTTGGGAGAGTGATCCTCCTGTTCTGAAGAATCTCAGAGAGGTTCTTCAGTTCTATCAGAACATCAGCCATCAGAGCAAGATTTTCAGAAAGTTGATGGAGCACAACTTAGAGAGCAAGCCTTGGAATTTGGCTCTCTCTCTGCCATCTTTTGTCCTGTCTTCTGATGCATCTCGGAAGTGCTGTGCCAGTGCTCCATATAATGCCAGACTGCATTAACAGCTCGCCATGAGGAAGCCACCCATCGGACATTGAAAACTCTTCCAATTCTTCTCAATGTGATTTGGAGATTGTGGGCGCACTCACTCAGCTCCCGCATGCTTTTTGGGGACTGACTGTATAATGTATACAGGGCATCAGGAACGCCTGGAAGTCCTTTGTCCCTCCAGTGGCTTCCAATGCCTGAGCCACCGCCAGCTCCAGCCTATGATTCAGGCAGTGCCATTAATTTATTTGTGAAGTCACCTTGGAGCAGCTTCCCACGCCTACTTCACTCCCAGCATCACATTGGCCCCATCACTGCAAAATCCAATCAGCACGCTCCTGCAGGAGGCTCCATTGTGAATCCATTGTTGAGGCACAGTGCTTATTTTGCCTTTGTGTGAGCAGCAGACAAATTGTCCAGCTCATCAAATCTAAGGGAAAAGCAATGGGCTCCATCTCGCCGTCAATGCTGGCCTTTAAAAACACAATCAGTGTCGATTTGTGCCCCACACTGGTTGACTCATCAGCCAACACAAGTAATTTTACTTTTATTTTCAATTATCCTTTCACAATTTGATGTTTTCATTTGAGTTGATACATGGTCAAGTGATGTCAGACAGAGACTGTCTTGCTGTGCAGAATGCGACCTAATTGAGTGAATTTGCGTCTTGAAGATCACTAATTTCTCAAAATCTGTAAAAGGCTTGTCATGTTTTGCCAACAAAATAAGCAGTCCTGAACACTTTGGCAGTGGCCTCAAACGCAGACTCCTGGCTGGTGCATTCATGTTTAAAGGATCTCTTTCTGTGCAGTTTTTTAAGAATCTTAACAGCTTCATTATGGGCTGCAGATTCTCTGTGTTCATGAATTTTTTTGCGGAAGATGACAGCTGCACGGTCCTTGAATGGCCACATGGGGCGATATTCCCGCTCGCCCAATTGCTTTACGATATTAAACACCTCGAGATGCGCTGACAACCAGGCCCTTAACATCACGACATGAGATGCAGCCAAGCATGCCATGTTGGGCATACAACATTCGTTTTTTGTTCTGCTGTTCAAATTGCTTCCTTTGACCAACAGGGGGGGTAAGCGGTACTTGCAGCAGGTCAAGCATCCTTGTTGACGGGTCCTGCACCTGCAACGTTACTCCATTCTTCCTGCTTCGGCAAGGGACTGCATGCAGCGGCCATCTGTTTTCGACTTTTTTGAGGTTCATTTTCATAACTCGGTCCCCCTTTTAAATAGCTCGGTATTCTTTTCTGCATTATTTTATCTCTCGGTATCACAATCCTTTCTTCACAGCACGCACTTCCTGATCAGCTTCTGAAAATTTCCCATACATTGTGTCCTAGTGATACACTGTAATATTTAACCACGTATAATGTTAAATATTACAGGGATTGAGAGGCTCATATGAATACTTTTTAGGGAAAAGCGTTCTTACTTTACAAAAGTATGTACATTAGGGTAATAACTTTTTGACTTTTTTTCACAAAAATGATTACCTGTAGCACAAATGAATGAACTTTTGCTTATAATTGCCTAAAATGACCTTTATTTCATTGAACTAACAAAAAAGGTCACGCACAAATCACTTTGAAAAATTCACCCTTAACGTAAATAAGGGCTAAATTCGATAACGATAAGGAAACATTTACAAAGTGTCTTTAATGAATTAACCGGATTGAATAATCCGAAACCAGTTGAACACGATGTGCTGGCTGGTGGAAGCTTAAAGGGGACAAACCTCACGTGAGGTTTTATAATATTCTACCACTTTGCTTGACCGTCTACAGTGTTCTGAATTCTTCTATTTTATACATTCTGTTCCTAGGAGTATAGCTTAGTAAAGAACAGCATGCCGTTTAAAAAAAGTTCCTCTACCACAGAGAAGAACAAGGAAACCTGGAGAATGAACTTGGTCCAGTTCCAAGCACCATCAAGAAGAGGCAATGTGGCAATCCACGAAGAACCCCTGAGTGACCGGAGCCGCATGCCCCTGAAAAGCCACGTGATGGGACGTTTCAAATCCCTTGAATCCATCGCAAAAGAACGGAAAGAGAGGGTCGGTCTGATTGCTGTGGAACTGAAAGCTTTATGGAGGACGACATTGAACTTCCCGCCTGTATCAGATCAAGCCATCCGTGCAAAACTAGAAAAGCTCCTGCAAGAGTATGACCATTGCAGGAAAAAGCAAAACTTTGATTCATTGGATGAACTGTTCGATGTGACCAAGGTGAAAGGTCAATGGCTTTGCAAAGAGGATAAGAACCTCTACGAACTGCAAATGCAGAGCAAAGGCCAGGTCGGTTATTCTACTGGCAAACGTGCCAGTGCCCAGACCATCCACCCATCCAAGCGAAGGAATACATTGGATGTGGATGTGTCCAATTCAGCAACTGAGTCCAGTTCAGTAGCATTAGATTCTTCTGAAACAGGTACGGACTCATGTGACACTAGTGAAGACAGTTCTATGGAGGATGAGGCTGCACCATCAACAAGAACAAGGAAGTATAACCCCACTGGTGTTGCAAGGCGACTTGTTACAAGCTCAAAGCTATCGACCCATAAAGCAGCAAAGGTATGCCGTCAGCTTTCAGGTGAGGGCATCGAGATCCGGACCCCAAGTCAGCCAGGAATCCACAAAGCTCTCTACAGGAGAGCTGCTGAAGTGAAGCAGCACTTGGTTAGCACACTTCATCAGGAGAAGTGGAGCTTGCACTTCGATGGTAAAAAAATCAATGGCATTGAACACCAAGCAGTGGTCCTAAAAAATGAAGCAAAGGAAATCAAATTGACTGTGCTTCAATTGAAGGACGGTACAGCTGCAACCATTGCAAAAGGGCTCCAGGATGTCTTGCAGGAGTTCAACTTGTGGGGATCAATTTTGATGATAATTGCCGACACGACAAGCGTCAACACCGGGAAGAAGTCTGGTGTTGTCATTCGGCTGCAGCAAATGTTTGAAAAGAATGGGAGCCACAGACCCAAGTTTATCAGTTGTCAGCACCATGTGCTCGATCGCATCCTCCGTATTGTCATGGACGATGAGCTCCACGACTCAACCAAATCTCCAGATATTGAGTACTTCTTTGTGAAGGACTTGGTGCGCATGTATGACCAATTGAAGGCAGCTTTCATCAATGGAAAGCTGAGATCAAAGAAACAGGCGGTTGGAGAGACGACATGAAATTTCTGTATCACCTTACTCGTGTCTTCCGACACTTCACTGAGAAAGATGAGGTCCCTTTTGTTAACTTTCAGCAGATTCCTAACATCAGCAATGCACGCTGGAACTCTCGTGCCATTCTAGCCCTCCTTGCATTCATTCTGATGCCTGAAACTCGAACCAGGCTGCGTAAAATCTGTTCATTTATTTCTTACCAATGGGCCGGCCATTGGTTTAGCAACCAATTGTTCCGCAATGAGGATTTCGAAGAACTATCATCTGCTCTGGATGGATACCCAAAAGGTCTCAAATGCTTAGAAACCCACTGGAAAAGAGATGAATCGCCCATCAATATTGCCCGAAGCAACCAATGCTGCGAGCGTGCGATCAAAGTTATGCAGGACTTGGACAAGTCCTGCCGCAACAAGGACAACCTCCCCCTGAGATTCGTCCTTTCCAATGACATTAATGTGACCAATTGCCATTGACCAATTGTTTTTTGTCCCTTTATACAGCTATACAATAGTATAAATATCATTCTTAAAAGTTTTTGTTTAAACTGGAATATATTTCATTTGACTTCAAGAACTGGCCAAAAAGCTCTTAATTAAATTATTTAAAAGTATATTGTGCGTGACGTTTTTTCATCAAATAAACTTAAAAAATAGATATTATTTAATCTTTCATAAAAGTTCATCATATGATGATACAGGAATATGAGGTTGTAAAAAAGTTATCACCCTAATGTACATTTTCAAGCTTGCGGTCCTGTAGCTAAGATGGAAATTCGATGGATATTTTGGGGCGTGGTTAAAGGAAGAATGTCTGAAGGTTGCAATTGCGTTTCAAGCTCCTTGTTATCATATTTCTCTCTCCTCTCTTGAGGATATTATGTTCAGTTATGAAGAGGACCATCGCCAAAACCGAAAGTATTTAATTTTATATTTGAATCTCTGTTTTTTGCTTCCGTTCGGAGGAAAGAATATCTACAAATAGTTTACTCAATTGCACCTTTCAGAATTCTCACCTTCACAACCCAAAAGATATCTCGACTTTCATCTTAATTTATTTGTCTGAGTAGAAGCCGTCCTTCAGTATGCCCCCATCACCCAATATGCAGTTTTTGAAAGCTATATAACATTTCGCTGAACAGTTTTTAAAGACGAGAGTCGAGACGACTTCATTCACTAGAACTAACTGCGGATCAAGCGTGGCAATACCAGGAGATGGAAACAACGGAACGCAAAGTCAGAAAGACCAAAATATATGGGATATTTGCAGACGTTTTGAAAACCTGATTACCTAGGCTACGGATGGCTTTCCCAATCTAAAATTTATACCATGATTTCCAAAAAAAATTAGTTGGGTCTGAAAAGGGTTGGATTGAAAGCGTCAGTCGATGCAATTGGAAAGCTGGCAGCACGAGCGGAATCCTTGACTATTTAAGCTAAGCTGTATTTCTCGGAGCTGGTCAAAAATGACATATTATGGTAGCCTAATATGTTTTTTTCTTACCGGCGAGCGTTACTTGCATTTTTTGATTTTTGTATTTTTATTTTATTCAGCATAATAAAGCCTTACGGTGCGCCGCACCCGCCCCGAATCTTTACAGGAACGCAGCACCGCCCCGCACCGGCGTACTTGGTACAAGGCGTTATTATGTAAATGAGAGACTTTGTTGATTCTTGTTTTATCTTGATCTTTATAAGCTGATCTCAACCATGTTAATAGGGTTTGTTATAGTATTTGGTATTCTCATTGTAAATGATGTATAAAATTATAAAAATCTATAACAAATTTTATTCGAAAATATTGCCCCCATAATGAAGGTTTTGGGTGATAACAATCTTTTATCCACTAAACAGGTCTCAGGTTAATAGTTTTTTCCATGATTAATTTGTCCTTTTGATGCTAAATTATTAGAATTAAAAAGTTAACTTATTAATATGTTTTTTTTGGGTGACATTAAACATTATAGATTAATTTGCTTTTTGGAAAGAAAGTTTTTTGTTGACCAGTCTCTTATCCCTATTTATATATATTCCCGTTAGGTTCATATATATTATATATTTTTTTTTCTTATCTAAAAAATCTATGAAATACACAATAACATAGTAAACAAATATATAAATTAAAAATCTAAAGACAGTTACGTTAAAAAATTCAAAATTACTGTCTAACGAAAAAAGAAAAAAACCCTAAATATATAATATGCACCTAAAAAACCAAACACCTTAATCTCTATTCAATCTGTAACGGCGGTGTCACGTATGGTAGATTTTGAGATATTGAGGTATTGGAGGGAATTGGAGGGAATGAACCTTATTAGGTCACCCAGCACATGTCCACGAAGATGCAAGACGCTTGGAATTTTAATTGCCATAGCGCAATACCGAGCAGCTGTCCCAATCATATAGCTCTGAGGTCTTCAATTTTTATATACGAATGATTTGTCAATTTCTTTGCTATTAAAGATTTATGCTTAACAGCGATATTCAATTGCCTTATGATGAGATGCCAGCTTCTGTTTTCGCCTGAAGGGTCCAAACAAGATCGATGCCTTAATGATATTGGAGTCGATATCCTTCTTGCGGAAAGACATTTAATTGAATAAAATACCTCACAGTCCTTAATAAATGACAATCTACAAAAGCGTGTATTATATTATTGTATAGAGTGCCACAATTATTGCAAGGATAAAAAAAATTTAATGAGCCCAGTCGAGATTTGAAATTGAGCTGTAAATTTGGACCCATCAGCAATACTCCAGGTCGAACACGAAATTATTTTTTCCATGAGGAAGGAAGACTAAAAATGCTTAAAAACTAATTATTTTCTTTTTCTTCAATAAAACTTCTGCCTGTCAAGATTCAATTTAAAAACCACGGCATTGTAGGGCACATGGTTTTGACAGACCTCTGAAGAGGAACCTAAATCTACCTTCGCGAAAATGGAAGCTGCCTCCACGTCGTGGATTGTAATAATTCCATTCAAAAGAGCTGTTTTTTTCTAAGGAAGAGGGATCACCAAATCTATTAATAAAAGGTCGGACACCCCTGTTTTTGTGAATAATATCAATCGAAGAGTCTGATAAATATTCCGGGTAGCATGCCATATAATTTTTTGCATCGACGCAAGAAAGGTGAAATTTTTTCCAAACTTCATTAGTTAAGGGGGTACCTAAGTGTAGCCAAGAATAGTACTCTGAAGAAGTATATAAAAGTCGCCACTCTTTGTCAGGAAAAACTCCTAACTCCCCTACAATCTTTTTATAATATTTTGGAATTATAAATCCCACTGGCACAATCCGCCGCCAATCCTGTCTTTTGGACGCTTCAGAGAAGGAATATAGCTTTTGTGGAAGAGGGAGTGAAGCCACGCATCTTCCTCAGCTAATGCAGACTCAGCTAAAGACGGCAAAGAGGTTGCTTTATATAAAACAAGAGGAATTATACGACAATTATATAGATCAATACGGGTTTGTAGAGCAAGATTTCTCCACTGACGTATCTGTTTATAATAGTTATATTCAACTTTGTCCAATTATTTCGCGACGCACCTGTTCTTGTCCATTGTATCCCCAGAACATTAATAGCCTCTTCAACTTTAAATCCATTAATTTCCATACACTTTTCGGGAAACCAGGATCCCAAGGTAGTATGGTTGTTTTATTTTTGTTTATGGTAAGTCCTGATATGTTCGAGAATTTGTTGAAGAAGGACACAAGAACGTTTTATACGAGCAATAAGTTGCCTTGCAGATGAAGCTTCAATAAACAAAGTAATGTCATCCGCATAGAGATCTATTAGATGCTTTTTTCCATTGAAGGAAACTCCACCCCCCGTATTTCCTTTTTAGCGCTCGTGTAAGTTCATCTATAGCACATATGAAGAGAGTGGAGCCATAGGACAGCCTTGTCTGCAACTTTTTTTAATAAAATTGGCTCACTGTTTTTGCCATCTAAAGAAATGATAGAAGAGCCATTGTTTAATAAAGCTCTTATGGGATTAAAAAAATGTCTAGGTAGAAGTTTTTTTATCGAATTTTAAATATGGCCATGGTTGACGGAATCGAACGCTTTTCTAAAATCAATAGCAATCACTGCACCAAATTTTGACTTCTGTTGAGGGATTCAGTAGCTGCAAGAATGTTTCGCGATATGTCAGTGATTTTTCTTTCTTGAGGAATCCTTTTTGTTCCTCTGAAATTTTTCTGTTTAAAAAGGTTCTATTTGTTGAGCTAAAATTCCCGATAAAATTCTATAAGCATAGTTAAAACAGTGATAGGCCTCCAATGATTAAAATCTGTCCCATCACCTTTTTTTGGTATAAGTGCAATCCTACCTTTGCATAACGATCGCGGCATCCTACCCGATTTTTCCATTACCTCGCAATAGCTAAAAGGTAAGGAGCAACTTCCTTAGGAGCAAGAGAGAAGATAGGCCCAGCTAAGCCATCCGGGCCTGACGATTTTGAATCTGTAAATGTTTTCTATAAAATTTTCTATTATTTGGTATTGTAAAAACTTTAGTCTTTGATGATTTTTTCGGTTTGGAAAATCTACTCGTTGACCACCTAAAATATCTGAGAAACGAAGATGGAAATAGTCTTAAAATAGGGGGATTTAGAATAGTTATATTATTAACAACAATCTTCCTATGATTGGAGCAGAACAGTATTCGTTCTGGGCAAATACTTTATCCTCAGGCTATGATTTGATAATATTCCTTTTTCTTTAGCATTTCTGACTCCACAATGTCAAAGATTCTATAGGAATTGAAAAGATCAGAAAAAATTGTTTATAAAAATAGAGGAGCTGTTCAGAAGACTCTCAATTTCACTCTGAAGTTTTGCGATCTCTTCTTAAAAGATTTAATAAACCTTTTGACCGTTTTAGTAGCAATTTTGAGCGAGAAGTGAGTATGCATTTTTTGGGGTAATCATACCGTTATTTTTCGAGAAATTTGTTTAAGATTATTTATGAAGTCATTATCACCAAAATCCATCTTGGAACATGTAATTGGTTTTCCTTGGCACATAGCGCAACGTAATAGCAATCATTTTGTGGTCGGAAAATGGTTCAGCTCTATAGCAAGCGTCTTTTAATATTTCTTACTAAGATGTTAGATATTAGTGCCAAATCTATTCTAGAAGATTTATTGCCACTACTCCATGAGATATTAGCCTTCGGATTGAATTTTTGGTTAAGTCCACAAGCCGTAGTTTGCTTATTAGTTTCAAAAGAATCGGAGAATTGGGTAAAGATGTGTGGGTTCGTCAATATCTACATTAAATCGCCAATCATTAAACGAGGCATATCGCCGTCATTTTGGAGCGTTTAAAATTGACTGAAAAAACTTTGAAGATCGATATTGGGTCTGTAGATATTAAATAGAGAAATGGCATCCAGAAGGGTTAATGATTATTTGATGCCAATCACCTTCATCGATCAATTCTTGAACAAATACTGGCCTGATAGTTTTTAGTAATGAACGTCAGAACTCCCCTC
>CP045893.1:23859313-23917257 GCA_013387185.1 Caligus rogercresseyi | reverse complement strand
AAAGCTTGAACTGTTGATGAGTTTTTACACGAAATAAAAGGACCAAAATGATGAAGAACCCTTCTCAACTACTTAATTGTAATTCAAAGGTAAGAAGATGCTCCAAGAAGAATGAACACATTAAAGCAAAGCAAAGCTTAAGTGACAGCCTTGTGAAAAAAGAAGAAGAAAATAATATTTTTTGGAAGAAGAACTCTAAGCATTCAAAGAATGTATTAACATCCATTTTCTACATCCCACTCATTTAGAAAAATCATTTAACACATTTATTAATTAGAGAAAGAGAGATGTCCCAGCACTTCATTATTCATGAGAGAAAAAAAGAATTCGCTTTAAATAAGCTTCCCCCACCAAAAAAAAAGAAATATTTCCAGGGTCAGGATTAAGCAAAGATGGGATTCGGAATAAAAAAATCTGCCGGCGGGTATCGGTAGTCGGTAACTACATAGATGTATAATAATATCTCCGATGGAAGCGATGTGGGTAGATTAAAAAAGTTGTATAAAATGAAAGCTATTTTAAAGTCCGATTACATTGTTTCTAAGTAATTTTTCTTATTTAAGTTAACTTAAGAATGAAAGTTAACTATAAAGATTATTTGTCAATTCTTTATCCAAATTCAAAAAATACATAACTAATTATTTAAATCAACCTCGTAACAATTATATTTAAAGAAACCCTTGACATTCTACGACCTGTGGATCACTTGTTGATCACCAGGCTCCCCTCCTGAATTGTGACTAAGTTAAGTCCATTTTAATCCCTTGCAAAGACTCAACTTGGTCCAACCCCATCAAATTTATACGACAGTGGGTTTCCATGATTATGATTGCTGTTTAAGCTGTTCGTATTCACGGCTTTGCTTATTTTCTCAAGCCAGATAGAGAGGTTGTGAAGAGTACAGATAGAGATGGAGTAAG
Organism: Caligus rogercresseyi; assembly: GCA_013387185.1. Classification (NCBI taxonomy): domain Eukaryota; kingdom Metazoa; phylum Arthropoda; class Copepoda; order Siphonostomatoida; family Caligidae; genus Caligus; species Caligus rogercresseyi. The sequence goes on along the minus strand of CP045893.1, from coordinate 23,916,337 downwards.
GGGTTCGATTAATCAAAATAAAGTATGCAATATATTTGGGTTCAATATTCTTTTTCTATAGCAGAGCACAAATCCACTAATGGTGGTTAGATGTGCAATTTTAATACTTATCATGCATGTATAAAGCTGAAGTCTGTGTTTTTAATGTTTGACATCACTTGATTTTAGATGATTTTTGTAATAATATATGATTTTCGCTTTTTAATATAACACTATCGATTGACAGGAATTGTGCAATCGGTAGCATAACTCGGTAGTTTTTTTCAAAATGCAAAGAATATCAATCCGTATTCCAAGACCTCATCTACAAAATGCAAACATTAGTAAAGAAGATTTGTATTCTATATAGATTTCCAATTGTAATTTTTTTTTTGACTTTATTTGATTAGAGTTATTGTATATAGATATGTATATATAATTGAACATTATAGTTCAAAATTAAAACCCTAACTAAAGTCAAAACAAATTGAAATCACATATAAAATATACAATCAATCAATAGCAGCTACAACTATATCTATCACGTAAAAATAAAATCTGAGAAAAAATATTCAAAATTAAAATACAACAAAAGAATAAAAACTAATTATATATAGCGTATAAAAAGTTCATAAAATAGATATTAAACTAAAAATCAAAGAAGTTTTCTTATTTGACTCTTTGGAAACCTTTATAAAGTCTTAATAGGCGTCTCAGAAACCGTAGGCTCACCTTTGAGCCGTTTGAGTAAAGCGTAGAGTGTCTCCAGCATAGCTCCAAGTCGTCCCTGAGAGATCCGGGATCCTGATGGTGAGAGCCGAGTATCGGGCCAAAGATGGCATTAGAATAGCCCTTAAGGCACTTTGATCCAGCGGTTGAGCTGTCGACAGTTTTTTCTGCAAACATACTCCGGATGCTAGAATTGTAATTTTATATTCAAATCAACTGCTGCAAATAAATAGTTTTCAAAGATATTATCTAATTATAATTTTCCGAATTGTTAAAATAATTGTTAAATAATTTTCCGAATTGTTTTATAATATTCAAAATGTATTTTTCATTCAATTTAAAAACATTCTACATTTCTCAAAGACATGCTCATTAAACCAAGAAAAATAGGGACACAAGACAATAATGTAGATTACAAAACCTTTCACTTATGGAGGTTAATTTTCAGACAATAAAATGTTTCCCTTCATTAGTGACTTTTCAACATGTTCTTCAAATAAAAATAACAAATATTAGGATATATATATATAAGTCAAAATGCATCTATCACCTAATTCCTCTTAAAGTTTGAACACGGTTGGTCTTTTAGTTTGTGTTTGATAGTCTTAAACAACTTTGTGAATTTTGAAAAAAGAAGAGTAAAAAAATGGCAATTTTTCTCGAATTACGCTATAAATTGCTTCTTCATCCACCATATTCTCCTGATTTAGCCATGAGTGACTATTTTTTGTTTCTGAACCTTAAGAAATTGCTTGGTGGAAATAGATATTATTCCAAAGATGAAAGCATCTCACAAACAAAAACATATTTTGAGGACCTCGAGAAACCTCGAGAAGGGAAAAAAAATTGGAGAAACTTTGGACGAAAAGTTTGATAAAAATACAATTACTGTATATCAATAAACCTTCTTTCATTTAAAAAATAACTGATTTCCTGGCCAGCCCTCATATAAATATATATATATATATTTATGTATATATATATAATGGAGAATATTTATCGTTTAAAAATTTTATATTTATTTACTTCAATACATGTCTCTTTATATGTGAATGAGAGACTTGTGATTCCTTGTTTTATCTTTGATCTTTATAAGCTTATCTCAATCCATGTTAATAGTGGGTTTGTTATAGTATTTGGTATTTCTCATTGTAAATGATGTATAAAATATAAAAATCTATACAAGATTTTTTATTCGAAAAATATTGCCCCCATGAAATGAAAGGTTTTGTGATAACCATCTTTTATCACTATTAACATGTCTCAGGTTAATAGTTTTTCCATGATTATATTCGTCATTTTGTATGCTAAATTATGTAGAAATTAAAAAGTTAACTATATTTAATATGTTTTTTTTTGTGACATTAAACCATTAATATATTAAAGTTTGCTTTTTTGAAAGAAAGTTTTTTGTTGACCGTCTCTTATCCCTATTTAATATATTCCAGTTAGGGTTAATATATATATATTTTTTTTTTTTTTAAAATATATATTTATTATCTAAAAAATATAGTGAAATACACAATAACATAGTAAACAAATATATAAATATAAAAATCTAAAGACAGTTACGTTAAAACATAAACAAAAATTACTGTCTAAAGAAAAAAAAAAAAAAAACCTAAATATATAATATGCACCTAAAAAACCAAACAAACTTAATCTCTATTCAATCTGTAACGGCGGTGTCTACGTATGGTAGATTTGATGATATTGAGGTATTGGAGGGAATTGGAGGGAATGAACCTTATTAGGTCACCAGCACATGTCCACGAAGATGCAGAGACGCTTGGAATTTTAATTGCCATAGCGCAATACCGAGCAGCTGTCCCAATCATTATAGCTCTGAGGTCTTCAATTTTTATATACGAATGATTTGTCAATTTCTTTGCTATTAAAGATTTTATGCTTAACAGCGAATATTCAATTGCCTTATGATGAGATGCCAGCTTCTGTTTTCGCCTGAAGGGTCCAAACAAGATCGATGCCTTAATGATATTGGAGTCGATATCTTCTTGCGGAAAGACATTTAATTGAATAAAATACCTCACAGTCCTTAATAAATGACAATCTACAAAAGCGTGTATTATATTATTGTATAGAGTGCCACAATTATTGCAAGGATAAAAAAATTTAATGAGCCCAGTCGAGATTTGAAATTGAGCTGTAAATTTGGACTCATCAGCAATACTCCAGGTCGAACACGAAATTCTTTTTTTTCCATGAGGAAGGAAGACTAAAAATGCTTAAAACCTAATTATTATTTCTTTTTCTTCATAAAACTTCTGCCTGTCAAGATTCAATTTTAAAAACCACGGCATTGTAGGGCACATGGTTTTGACAGACCTCTGAAGAGGAACCTAAATCTACCTTCCGCGAAAATGGAAGCTGCCTCCACGTCGTGGATTGTAATAATTCCATTCAAAAGAGCTGTTTTTTCTAAGGAAGAGGGATCACCAAATCTATTAATAAAAGGTCGGACACCCCTGTTTTTGTGAATAATATCAATCGAAGAGTCTGATAAATATTCCGGGGTAGCATGCCATATAATTTTTTGCATCGACGCAAGAAAGGGTGAAATTTTTTCCAAAACTTCATTAGTTAAGGGGGTACCTAAGTGTAGCCAAGAATAGTACTCTGAAGAAGTATATAAAAGTCGCCACTCTTTGTCAGGAAAAACTCCTAACTCCCCTACAATCTTTTTATAATATTTTGGAATTATAAATCCCAACTGGCACAATCCGCCGCCAATCCTGTCTTTTGGACGCTTCAAAGAAGGAATATAGCTTTTGTGGAAGAGGGAGTGAAGCCACGCATCTTCCTCAGCTAATGCAGACTCAGCTAAAGACGGCAAAGAGGTTGCTTGCTTATATATCAATACAGAGAGGAATCTATACGACAATTATATAGATCAATACGGTTTGTAGATGCAAGATTTCTCCACCTTGACTTCAATTTTTTATAACTAGTTTTTTATAAGTTCAACACATATGAGAAAGCCATTTGTTTAATAAAGCTCTTATGGGATTAAAACATGTCTAGGTAGAAGTTTTTTTATCGAATTTAAAATATGGCCATGGTTGACGGAATCGAACGCTTTTCTAAAATCAATAGCAATCACTGCACCACATTTTTGACTTCTGTTGAGGGATTCAGTAGCTGCAAGAATGTTTCGCGATATGTCAGTGATTTTTCTTTTCTTGAGGAATCCTTTTTGTTCCTCTGAAATTTTTCTGTTTAAAATAGGTTCTATTTGTTGAGCTAAAATTCCCGATAAAATTCTATAAGCATAGTTTAAAACAGTGATAGGCCTCCAATGATTAAAATCTGTCCCATCACCTTTTTTTGGTATAAGTGCAATCCTACCTTTGCATAACGATCGCGGCATCCTACCCGATTTTTCCATTACCTCGCCAATAGCTAAAAGGTAAGGAGCAACTTCCTTAGGAGCAAGAGAGAAGATAGGCCCAGCTAAGCCATCCGGGCCTGACGATTTTGAATCTGTAAAATGTTTTTCTATAAAATTTTCTATTATTTGTATTGTAAAAACTTTAGTCTTTGATGATTTTTTCGGTTTTGGAAAATCTACTCGTTGACCACCTAAAATATCTGAGAAACGAAGATAGAAATAGTCTAAAATATCGGTGGATTTAGAAATAGTTATATTATTAACAACAATCTTCCGTATGATTGGAGCAGAACCAGTATTCGTTATGGGCAAATACTTTATCCTCAGGCTATGATTTGATAATATTCCTTTTTCTTTAGCATTTCTGACTCCACAATGTCAAAGATTCTATAGGAATTGAAAAGATCAGAAGAAAATTGTTTAATAAAAATAGAGGAGCTGTTCAGAAGACTCTCAATTTCACTCTGAAGTTTTGCGGATCTCTTCTTAAAAGATTTAATAAACCTTTTGACCGTTTTAGTAGCAATTTGAGCGAGAAGTGAGTATGCATTTTTTGGGGTAATCATACCGTTATTTTTCGAGAAATTTTGTTTAAGATTATTTATGAAGTCATTATCACCAAATATCCATCTTGGAACATGTAATTGGTTTTTCCTTGGCACATAGCGCAACGTAATAGCAATCATTTTGTGGTCGGAAAATGGTTCAGCTCTATAGCAAGCGTCTTTAATATTTCTTACTAAGATGTTAGATATTAGTGCCAAATCTATTCTAGAAGATTTATTGCCACTACTCCATGAGATATTATCCTTCGGATTGAATTTTTTGGTTAAGTCCACAAGCCGTAGTTTGCTTATTAGTTTCAAAAGAATCGGAGAATTGGGGTAAAGATGTGTGGGTTCGTCAATATCTACATTAAAATCGCCAATCATTAAACGAGGCATATCGCCGTCATTTTGGGCGTTTAAAATTGACTGAAAAACTTTGAAGATCGGATATTGGGTCCGTAGATATTAAATAGAGAAAATGTGCATCCAGAAGGGTTAATGATTATTTGATGCCAATCACCTTCATCGATATATTCTTTGACAAATACTGGCCTTGATAGTTTTTTAGTAATGAACGTCAGAACTCCCCTCTTGCCAGACCCGGAGAAAAACTATATTTGCTTTTTCTTATAATATTTGTCATATTCTGGATTAAATTATATGGAAAGTAAAAGTTTATGTCCATCAAATAGTTTATTTTCTAAAATGTTACCGATAAAAATGAAAGGTTTTGTGAATAAGGTCTCTTTCCCAATTTACTCATCCCTCATCAGGGTTGACAGTTGTTCTTGGGTGTTATTTTTTTTTCTCGTTTATGGTTAATTACTCTTATACATATATGTGTGTGTGCTGTTGCCAGTGTATTTATCAAGTGGAGTCTTTTGTAATTACGCTGATAAATTGAAAGATATTCCATACAGAGAGTGAGAGAGAGATCTTAATCTGATTTCAAACGCCCCACCATTCATACTACTACAAAATAAACTTTCTTCCTCACAGCCTCTTCCTAGAAGAACAACAAGAAAATAAAAAAAGATCCATCATGTTTCAACGCAAACTTAATAATCTAATCATCTCTCTCAAAACTTTTTCCCTTCTTTCCGTCTTCTGGCTAGGAATTGGTTTATGTCGTGCTCTGAGGTTTTGTCACGTCTTGCCGTCATTTACTATATGTATATGATTGTGTGAGCGCATTATTATTTATGATGTCTATGATTACTCAAATTGAGTGGCCCTTTTTCGGTGTGAGGACGTCTCTGATGGATTTCTTAATAATCGTAATAATAATAGTGATATTATCAACTCCCATGATTCAGGAGGAAAAGAAAAATGGGTCTAATGGCAACAACGAAATAGTAGTGCCTATGTTATAATTTGATATGATATGTAAAACGGTGTACGGAAGAAATGGTCGGGGGCAAAATATCTTAGGGAAAAAATCACGTTTTAGACTGATAATAAAGACATAAAGAAGAAGAAAAAAACATTGAAAACCTCTATAGTAACTGTATGTACAAAAGACTCGAGTAAAAAGGGAAGAACAATACTCGACTCAGTAACTGATTGGCCATCTTATGTCGCTTAAATCAGATGACAGAACGAAGAAAAACGGCTAAGTCTTAAGGAATAGATATATGAAAAAATAACAAAAGGTATACCCAGATACGTCATCCTCAGGGACTATTTTTTGTTTCAACATAACGTAGGATCTCTGGACATTTATTGCAGAATTTACTTTTTTCCTATTACCAAGACCACTCAATTTTGTTCCCAAGTAGGGCGGCCATCTTAGTCATCAAAGAGTTCTTTAAGTTATCTTCTCTGTTGAGATTCCAATTATTACAGTGGTCGGCAGTCAAAACACTTTGGCAGAAAGCATTTGTTTTGTTCTTCCATATTTTCCTCTATCGCCATATTTATTAATAAGACCCAAACAATCATAAGTATATCTGATTGGAGTAATATTATATTCCTTTTTATTATGAAATATAAATATTTAAGTTGATGAAGCAAAGAAGAAGAGAAAGAAGGAATTATTTTTATTCCTTGAGCAGTTTGAGTCTAAAGTCCAATGAAAAGAAAAATGTATAAATGACAGATGTAATTCTCAGTGACGTCATTTTAAGGGACAAAACAAACATAAGTATCAAAGACGACTTAGGTAGCAAGTCATTTAGTTGTCTTCCTTCTTTTCTTTCTTTATTGAAAAAATTTATACTTCATTTTAATTGTTATAAAAACCTGAATTTGTGTCTAGATAATCTTAATAAATTAAAGAATGACATTTCTGGAAAGGAATATATACATATATATATATATATCATAATAAAATAACCAAAAAAAGTAAGGAATTTTCGAAATATTCTTTTATGTAAAAAACGTAATCACTTTTCTGAAATATTTTTTTTTTGACATTTTTTTTTAAAAAACGTCCTCACTTTTTTTGGAAATTGTTTTCTAAAAAAAAATCGTCAATTATTATTTGGAAATTCTTTTCTAAAAAAAACGTCGTCACTTCAGAATTTCGAAGGAACGAAATATATATTAAGTTCCGGTCCAGTTTTGGCCCGCCCTGGGTCCCGGCGAAAAAAGGTGTCCCGCTCGTTTCCTGAATATACATATATATATAATCATAATACAATTAATAAAAAGGATAATACAACGAAGATAAATCCTTCAATATTCATTCTTGGCCTTCTTGTACTTCTTTTCTTGACGAAGAAGAAAATTGGCTATTGTTGATAGGTGAGGTGATGTAGATCTTGATCAATGATAGTGTGTAGATCTATTGTCTTTTTGGAATCCTTCTATTCCTATTTTGGGAATCTTGAGAGACAACACAAAGTATCTTGCGATTATCCAAATCATGATGATTCGTAATTTTTGTTCGCCAATCAAATCCTCTTTTGTAAATAATTTGGACACATACAGTTACTTAATACCGCACACAGATACGAACTCTCAAATTTGGTCGCAGAGTCACCTTTAGAATAACAATGAGGATTAGAAAACCTTCTATATGGTCCTTCTCCATGCCCTAAATGCGTTCAGTGCGTTTAATTAAAAGTAATCCTTGATACTCGTATGCGATGGACAATCATAAAATGTGTTTTTTTTTTGCATATTTGGTTCGATAGAATTGTATCCGACAGGATATAAATAAGCATTATAGTATTAAAGCTAGTCTATCGAACCTAGGATCTTATCAATGACGTAGACCAATAATGACCATCCCCTCTCGGGATTCGAACCTGCGCTACCCCCAACATTGATAGTTGAACACGCCTTAAAGCACACGGCTATCGCAACCCTGTGTGTTATGAGATTGAAAAGACCCTTGCAAGACCCCGAAAAATTGATTACAAAACTTTATTGGTCCTTACAACAGTTCATAATCACTAATGAATATGTTTCTTTAATCACTCGCTCTTCTCTTTGATTGCACACAAACTAAAAAAAATCTAATCAAAACATTCCCATACTCTTTGTGAGATAAGATACTTTTTCCAACAAAAGAGCAATTCTGTAAGATTACTACGATTATGATTAAAGTTAATTCAACCTTCCACTCTTCATCTCATCTTTTTTTTTTGTCATCATCATCAAATAATAAATGGAATTATTGCGCATTTCAAAGTATTCCCTTCTTTCAGTGAACCACAGAGTTTTGGGGGGTTGTTCAAAACAACAACAACAACAATATCGTTTAAAAGTTAATTTCTTTCTTTTTTGTATGTATGTATGTGCGTAGACGCGTGTGGCCTCCTTCCCCTCCCTTCTTGCCCCAACGGGTAGGGGTTGAATCAAAAGAGATGGGGAGAAGGATCATTTCCCCCCATTGTCCTGAGGTTTCTTCCCTATGCTCATAAACATCATCATTATTATTTAAAGAAATCTACAACAATGTAAGCTTTTTTATTGCTATTGTCATTTTAACATATTTTCTTAGAAAAAGGAAATGATGTTTTTAACAAAATAAAATAGATGATATAACTTTAATTTAGTTTGATGAAGGGAGTCGAGCGTATGGATATGGAATCATATTTACATTCTCAGGGGGGAAGAATTCATATGATTCAGAAAGGACAAAGAGCCCATCAAAAACTTCTATTGGAGATTTTTAAATTAGTGTATGAGGTAAGGCTGTTTTGAGGGTAATGCTTGTAAACCTACTGATTTTTCATTTCAGTTGGTAACACTTTATTTGTTTATTTTTGTATAACAACTGTACGCAGCTACTTGTTTGAAATATATTAAAAAATACTTCTTTCTCTTTCATCGATCTAACTTATTACTGAATGCACAACAGAATCAAAAAAAAGAAGGCAGAAAGAAATCTCGAGAAGAAGCCATCTTAGTTCCCTTTGTTGACGAAGTTTATATAACTAAGTAGATGTAACAAAGAAGAGAAGGAAGAAATACTTATTATCTTCCCTTGAGTAGTATTACAAGTCTAAAGTCCATGTCCTAGGGAATAGAAATAAGAAGAAATTTTCAAAAGTGATACCCAGTGACGTCATTTTAAGGGACGGCTTTTTATGAAATATAACATAGGTGACGGTATCTTGTGGCATTTATCGCAGAATTTCCTTACCTACTAGTTTCAGCAAGTGGGACATCCGGTATTGGGAAGAAATAGCCAGGGAAAATAAGGCAAGGAGGATTGGCCAAAGAAAAGATGGACCAGGAAAAAATAACCCATGATAGAAAATGGAAAAGGATGACACACGAAAAAGTAACCAAAATATACCTTTTCCCAACCTAATAACAACAGGAAATTAAATATTAATAATTACAAAAATTAAATTAAATTTAGCGAATATTTACTCAACTTATATATGAAATAGTATTAGTACAAAATTAGTTGTATTCTACTCAAATCCTTGCCGAACCATGTTTTTGGGCCATTTTTTCCTTTTAGTCATCATTTTTATTTTCTATTTCTGGTCATTTTTTTCCGGGGTCATTTTTCTTGGTCCATTTATTTCTAAGCTGTATTCCCCTCTTCCTTTTTTCCTGACAAGAGGACTGAATTTTTCTTCTCTGATAAGTATCCATTTATTAAGTGGTCGGTGATAACGTTTTTTTCTTATAACTTTTATACCATCACGGGTTTTATCCAAACAATGAAGAACATTAATTAGAAGTTGCTTAATTTTATTTTACTATTCCCTGAACAACAATTAAGGATATTCTCGCACAACTCAATGATAAACATATTTTAACACCTACTTTTTCTTTGTTTTACGTATAATCATCAAATGGGTAATTTTTATATCGCCATTGATGATAAAACAATCTATTTATTTATCATATTAATATAGTTACATAATAATAATAAACGTGGAAAAAATGCACCTTAATATTTTCCAGATTATAAGAACTTGATTGACATTTATAAGCATTCGCCAATGACATTAATTAAGGTCCAAGGGGAAAGGCAATGGGTGTTTTAAAAGATAATATTATTATCCACAACTCCTTTGTAATAGTAGCCACGAGTGAAGTAATGACTTAATCCATAAATCAAACTGCTATTTCATTATTACCACTGCATTAATTTTCACCTTTCACGCTCGAAAAAAGTATCAGTGCTATATTTTTTATTAAGAAAGGCTTATCTATAAAAGCTATTATTAGTTATAATCAACCCTACATCAAACATTACTTCACTATTTTTTGAAATCAACAACTGGGACTTAGATTTGCATACCCATAGATTTATCCAAAAAATTATGTAATCGTTTACATTTCCCAATATATTTTTCAAAAAATAAAAGCATTATTTTATTTACAAAAGTAAACCATAGACAAAGCAATTACTACAAATCATTAGTATGTGGGATTCGTAGAAAGCATATATCTATAAATGTACATATTCATAAAAAATTATGATAGAGATCAATATTGCAGGGAGGTAACACTTTTTCTTCATCGATATATATATATATATATATATAATTTCGAACCGATTGGTATCGCTCCATATATATATATATATATATATATATATATATATCTATATATATATATATATATATATATATATATATATATATATATATATAGATATATATATATATATCTATATATGAGGCGATACCAATTGGTCGAAATCCGATGGGAGAACCGAGAAGAGTAGTATGTGTCTATCCATCCTGTAACATCATTGGAGAGTTAAACTGTGAATATTCTTCCGTTTAGGATGTACGTGGCTTGAGAAATGGGAACTTAATGAAGGTCCCCTATGGGAAGTGTGAGGCTTAATGATGAATTGCCTCTTAATGATGATGAGTGACCTCTGGTTGTGGCAGCCTAAGAACTCTCCTGGAACGGATGCAGTAGAAATAATATGATGAGGGATAACAAAGAGGTTGTTTTTGAAATTAACAAGAAACATTTTTTTTTTCAATTGGACTACCCAGTTTTCTTTCTTTTTTTATGTCCGAAAGTCAGAGTGATAACCCATTTATCGACAGATAGAAAAATAGAATATAAGCAAATGCTTAATTCAAATAGTATTAATAAGTTTAATAGGAAGAGTCCATTTAAAGGATTTGTAAATGACATGGATCGATACACATGAAGAAATGATAATTAGTATTTTAAATAAGTAATTACTAAAACTTTTCATAATAATATTAAAAATTGAGAGGAAAATTATACTGTTTTTAAACAAACATATACAAATGCTGGTCCTAGAAATAAGGAAGTTATGATGAGCTTCATATCCTACGTCATGGTAAATATATGCATGCATCATAAAATAATAACACGATCTAAGGTAAATATTCAGATGTATAAAGATAGCAAAATGATAGTCGGTGCTTAGATACGATTTGATTTATGAGTGAAGAAAAGACTTAAAGTATTTTTTAGCTTAAAGAGAAGCAATAAATAATGAAACAGTTTATTAAACTATTATAAAAGTTATAAGAACAATATGCTTACTTTGAAAAACCCTTTAATTTGTGATATTAATTCCTTTCTTGGGACAACTAAACGCTATCAATCTCTTAGCCAATCAGATAGATTAGGAAATTGGAATTTTGAGACATTCACATAAAGCTGAAAAATAGCATAGCAAGGAAACGATATTGGTTGGTAAATTGGATTATTAAACAAAAGAATAATAGAAATACAAAATATTTTTTTAATGACTTAATCCAAATAATAATGAATCACATACATTTCGTGCATTACGTACAACTGGTTTAACAAAGAGGTTACATAGCTAGAGGAGTATTTTTAGACTCCAATACACCAATGAAGAAGAGTTTTTTTAATCTCGTTCATATCTCTCATCCTAAAAAACTCCTTATTAAAAGACTATCAAGTTTTATAAAGGATTTAAAAAATGTCTATCTATCTATCTATCTATCTATCTATCTATCTATCTATCTATCTATCTATCTATCTATCTATCTATCTATCTATCTATCTATCTATCTATCTATCTATCTATCTATCTATCTATCTATCTATCTATCTATCTATCTATCTATCTATCTATCTATCTATCTATCTATCTATCTATCTATCTATCTATCTATCTATCTATCTATCTATCTATCTATCTATCTATCTATCTATCTATCTATCTATCTATCTATCTATCTATCTATCTATCGGGATACCTTTTCAAGCTATCGAGACGGGCCGAAATCTGGGCCGGGACTAATATATATATTTGGTTATCTTCGACAATCTGAAGTGACGACGTTTTTTAGAAAAAAAAATTCCTAAAAAATAAGTGACGGCAAAATATTCCAAAAAAAAGTGACGACGTTTTTTTAGAATCGAATCTCCAAAATAAAGTGACGACGATTTTTTTAAGAAAAGAATTCCAAAAAAGGGACGACGTTTTTTAGAAAATAATTCCCAAAAAATTGACGACGTTTTTTTTAGAAAATAATTACAAAAAAAGTCACGACGGTTTTTTTTTGAAAAAAATTATCAGAAAAAGTGATGATGTTCTTTTAGAAAACAATATTTCGAAAATTTCTGTCTAAATGACAAACGAAAGAAAATATTTTAGTCCTGGACCGATGTCTAAAAAAACCGGGACACCGGACCGGGCGGGACGCTCAAAAAACAGACGGGTACCGGTCGTTTCCTGATATATATATATATATCAGATATATACATATACAGGTATATATATATATTACCGGTGACAACTATGTGTTGGGACACTTTAAATTAAGTACAACTAATCAATAGCTTGCTTAGATACAAAATTTATTTTCTCAAAACATATTGGGTATATTCAAAAACATATTTGTATAATATATATTCAATATATTCACCTTTGGTGATCACCACAGCGTTGAGCCTCTTCTTAAATGACTGACAGGCTGTACGGATAACATTCGGATCAATTTCTGCCCATGCCACCTCCAATGAGACCTTCAGCGCCCCCAAATTCTTATGGCTCTTCGTGCACGCCTTCCTCTCCAGGATTCACTAAATTGAAAAGTCCTTAGGATTCAAGTCTGGTGAGGAAGGCGGCTCATATCCTTTGACCAGAAGTGCTCAAATGAACGATGACACCAGTCCTGAACTAATTTTGCTGTATGAGACGGTGCACCATCTTGCTGGAAGCAATACGAATACACCCATTCCTGCTTTTTGATCCAAGGAAGCACTTGCATGCTCATCACATCGAGGTAAACCTTTTGATTAATCTTTACCCCCCTTGAATGTAGATAAGCGGAGTTTTCCTACCACAGGTGGTGACGCCAGCCCACACCATGACGGAAGCTGGATTTTGGCGCTTGAAGACGGTCTTGTCCTTCACAGGCACTTGCCGGATGTCTTTTGCAAGAATGCGGTCGTTCTGGCTGTTGAAAGCAGCTTGAAGGGTAATAACCTTTTCGTCCGTCCAATTAATGGAAAATTTGCGTACGAGATTTGAGCCAGTTTCTAAGTACATTGTATCTTTCTAGCCTCTTGTCCACATTCGTGTCACTGAGGAGCTGTCGTTTCTGAAGGTGATAAGGCTTGACTCCAAGGTCCTCTCTGACTATTTTCTTCATCACTTCACGGTTAACTCCTACCTCGAGTGCCATTTTCCTAATGGATCGCTTATTGTTTTGATGAATCTTGATTCGTGTTGCTTCTATCAGCTTTTTGGTCCGCACAGACCTTGGACGTCCTGACTTAGGCCTTTCAGCGAAGCTGTTTGTCTCCTTAAAACGCTGTATCGAGTAAGAGACATTTGATTTCGACACCTTCATGGGCTTCAAGGCTTCCACAATTGCCCTGCAGCTATGTCCCTTTCGGTAGAGCTTTGCGATGGCTTCACGTTTCTCCATCTTGAGGATGACCAAAGGAGTACACAAAAACAAGTAAAGTAAAATATGTATTAAAAAGATCTCTTTTACAATATACAGGTAATAGAGAGAGGAAAAATCTAGAATTGGACCCAATAAACACACGCATATGTACTGTCCCAAGACATAATTGTCACCCGGTATATATATATATATACTTTTATATTAAATCTGTACAGCATAGGACATTAATAAGAAAAAATAAACGATGGTAATAACTTGTACAACTCGAATGAACATTGTCGGAGAGTTTGAATCCACAATAGTTGTGAAATAGGAAGTCTCATGACTTCAGTTATTAGCAAAGTAGAGTTTATGCCTCATGTTAGAACTTCTCTCTTTCCATTTTAATATTTGCGTGGATCATTGTGACTATCATCACTCATTTTAATCCTTGAAGGGATAGCTTCCCCCCTTCCAAAAACAAACTTTAAACAGTTGATGTAACTTTTTTTGTCACTATAAGATCAATGGTACATCATCATGTACGTGAAGTAATCAAAGAATGCTAACTAAAAAACAATGCTAAGAAAAAGATAATTAAAAGAAAAACTAATGAAATTAAAATGAGGAGTGGAAGATAAACATAATATATCAAAAAAAAAGAATTAACAAACATGTTGGTTTTCAACTCTTTCTTTTTGTGTTTCCTTGGGGAGAAAAAAACATATATTCAAAGATAACTTCAAGGCAAAGATGAAAATAAACTTGTCAAGGAGTTTTTTTTCATCTTTTTTCATCTTGTTGATGTTCATTTAAAAAAAAGTTAATTTTAAGGATGATGATTAATTAATATGAGAGATAAAAAAAAGTAAAAGGACGAGTCCATGATCCTTATAATATGTAGTAATAGACCACCGATCTAGATGCACAACAGGAGTAGTCAACTGATTAAATAATGACTGTTCATATATTTACTCATTTATGTTGATAAATGGATCATCCCTCTGACTATCGAACGTATCAGACAGTGTTATCAAGGTACGAAAATGATGTTTATGGGTGAGCATAGAGATAAAAAGATATAAAGAGCTTATTCCTTTCAGATGTATCTGCGTGTCCAATATAAACAAAGTAATATGTACTACGTCACCGTAAGCTGATCATAGAGATAGAATCTATCTCTATGATCAGCTTACGATGACGTAGGTCAAATTACTTTGTTTATTTGAACACACAGAATACAGCTGAACGTTGTTTCTCTGCTATTGAAGGAATCAGCTCTCTATATCTTTATATCTCTATGTGGGTGAGAGTGAGAGAACGGCCATTTTGTTATCCTTATACATGAGGCTCCATTTCTTTGACCCCTCCCCCCCTCTCAGTTGAAGAGCTTGTTTTGACAACAGCAAGGAGAAGAAGTCATTGGAATGGAATGCAATTGTCAACTACTACACACCGCAATCAGTTCCTTATTCAACCCCTCTTACATCAGCTTCTTTTTTGTGTGTGTACTACTATACTACATAATATAACAAATATAATTGCCATTATTACTATTATTATTGTCGTGGTGGCTATTATAATCACGTATATTATTATTATTATGGTATTATTATTATGGTATTCATTTTAATAGACTGAGTAGCAACTAACACGTGACATACACACCGTTCTTTTTGCTGTTCATGATTGTATGTATATTGTATTATTATATAGTGATCCTTGACAATGCTCTTCTTAATGAATGGTGAACGGGACCCCTCCCTGCAATAAATGTGCTTGTAAAACCCCTGTTGCCCTGACATTTTTACTGACCGTTAAGTCCTATCAAGCATGTACGATTAAAGCCCCTTTATATATATATATATATATATATATATATAGAGAGAGAGAGAGAAGATATATATATTAATAAATGCTTGGAAAAAAACTAGATATGACTATTTAAAACTTAATGACTCAGTTATGTCTTGATGCATCTAAAAAAAACAAACAAAAACTAAATTTGAATCCTTGTGATTATACTACCCTTTGCACCCAATTATTTTAATTATAACAATGATATAGAGGGCTTGAGAGGCGATGGAATTGTAAATATTACATAAGCCTAATAGATAACTTCCGTTCAGTACACCTTAACGTGATTCGTTTTCAGATGATCTCTGGTAACTCACACAAAAAAGAAGCGAGACAAGATGACCTCCTAGAGCAAAAGTTGTTGAAGAAATAATGTTAGAACAGGGTTCCTTTCATTATTTAATATTTAAAAATACTTCTAAATCAGTAAATACAATCTTCTGGGACAGCAATGACAATAGACTTCTAAATTTTAATGTCTTCCTTTTCATTTTTGTCTTATCAATTTTAATATTTTACATATTATGTACATATATGCCTTCATAAAAAAGGCTTAAGTTGCCTCCTTTTTTAGTTTTCTTCCTCCCTTCTATTTGCATCCAGTTATAAGTTAGGTCGATTGTTCGTGGCCTACCTGCAGCACAGAAGGTTACCTCAAAGAGAGAATCTCCTCTACTGCTTTGTTTATCAATATCCTGCATTTTCACTTTCAAGCTAACACCCTGGGCGTGATTTCCCTCCTCTTTTTCTTATTTAATGTAAAAGGCTTGAAGTCAAAGAGATGAAGAAAAGAAAAAACTATGTAGACAAAGGCACAGCAGGAAACGAAAAAAAAATCAATGAGAACAATAACCAAAAACCACTTATTGGCTCATAATTTAACTGCCTCTCTGCTTTGAGTGACACTCTAGTTACCAAATGTTACTACTTTTAAACGAGGATTTTTGATGCCTTTAGGGGCCCTTTAAATAAGAGAAATGGGGGAGATGTTGAACTGTTATTGTGGGAAGTGCATTAAGAAGGGCTTTTTAGTAATTCTGCCCTCAATGTTAAAAATAAAAATAAATTTTTAATGAGTTGGTAATATATTATTTTTCAATCTGCGTATTCGTTGGAATGATCAGTGGACATATTGGCCTCAACAGCCATCTTTACAAGATGGGAAAGGCCATAAGTCCAATTGATGAAGCAAAGAAGAGAAGGAAGGAATACTTATTTTTTGTCCCTTGAATAGTCAAATTCAAAATTCCAGGCCCTATGGAGTAGATAAAGGAGAAAATTGGAAAAAGTAACACAATGCTAACGGAATAAATATTTTAGTTCTTTTATATGATCCACATAAGTTCACATTTATTGTAAGATATCCCTTCTCTATATTCCATAGATTTCTATTAGAGTATAGATCATATTTCAATGCTTACCTAACGTGGCAGCCATTTTAACAGCATTTATGACGTCTTCAAGATGGTTGAATGTTTCTTCTTCTCAGTTGAGATTCCAGTTAATATATATACAACGTTATTTGGAGCGTAATTTTTTTTTTAGTTGGGAATATATTGCACTCTTTTACATTTTATTTTGTATCAGTTAAAAATACAATCAATATTTTTGTGTGTTAGCATGAACTCAGTTTTACAGCACAGTCCATTTTTCTATTTCTTATTATAAATACGTACAATACGTGTACGGCTTTAAAATCAGAGTAGGTACGTAAGAGTACATTATAAGAACAAGTTTAGAATTAAAGGTCCTGAGGATTATCGGATTAAAAGTGTTAATCATTACGCATACTAAAATACATATATAAAATCAAATCACTGATATCTCATAAGTCAGTGTCTTCAAGATATCAATAATTGTCAATGCGTCACAAAACCTTTATTTAAAAAGTAGATATGTAGGTACTTAAAATTGAATAATAATAATATATATATATACATATACATATATATATATATATATATATATATATATATATATCTTTATGCTATAATAACAAAGAGTTCCGTTCATTTATATACAAAACCATTCAATCAAGTTCCTTCAGTACATGAAGAACAACCCACTGGATGATATTGTTTATTATCAGACGCTTTAAATTATCTTAAAATTTACTTGTAACAATATTTTCACTCTTTTTTAATTATCACCGAATCTTATAATAACAAAATATAATTTTGATTTTTTAAAGTCCTCGGAATATAGTAATTGCGGATACAAAATCTATTTCAAGCCAGTTTAGTTACATGCAATCTTATATTTTTTTAATAAGAGATGCTTAAATACACACTATCTATTTTTTATTAGTCCCTTTTTTTAGGATGCCCTGGATTCAATATTTTATTATTTAATGATCCCTTATTTGAAAAAAAAAAACAACTAAAATGCATGCATGTCTCTGCTCGGTTCCCCTGATGCACCTCGATATCCCCTTCCTAAAAAAACATTAAACTGCATTGGCACCAACTTTTGGACCATTAAATGAAACTGGATTTTTGAACTTGTCATGGACTGTCAAGTATTAATTCTAGGAGACAAGTTGTTGTTAGACGTTTTAAGAAGAATTACTTATGTAATTAGAATCATATTGGTTTTTTAACCACCAATTTCGTGGTCCATTCCATATAACACACATACATTTCAACCGAGATCTTTTCTTATTTTATCTTGGTAGGTCAAATAAATATTATTTTTATCTTCAAACCAGTCTTTATACAAAAAAGAGTTTGAAGTAGATAATATAGCCTTCATTCTAAATTTTGTTCTTCAACAGAAGAACAATTCAACAATAAAAATTAAAGAACATAATTTTCTAATCTCAGGGACAGAGTGAAGGCTTATTTTATTGTTTATGAATGGATTTCACTCTAACTATTAGACGTCGCAAAACACAGTATTAACAACCCGAAAAAATGTTTATTTGGTGGTGTGAGTTTGCAAAAAAACCGTTCTCCTATCCCTATTCAAACCTACAAACATTCCCCCAGTGTGTGTTTGATTATCAAACAGAAGGAATCAGAAACCTTTTGTCCCCTTCCCCACCCCAGAGGTATTTCTTAAACCATAAATTTTTACCTTGTACACTCTCTACATAATATAGTACAACATGGATATATAAACTCACTTACACTCACTGATAAGAATATTCTTTTTTACAGTGTGTGTGTGTGTGCAAGAGAATCAGTTCAATCATGCACGCCGCACACAAAAGGGAGGAGGTTGTCCCTATCCTGGGCTTCAAAGAAGAGAAGGTTTGAAGTTTTATTATTATTATTTATATGATACACAACCATTTTGTAGTTTGTTGTTGGTGCTGCTTCTTTCGTCTTTGCTATGTTATTCATTGAATTAAAAAGAATGTCAATATTGTAATGTATTAAGGAAGGAGGAAGAGCAGAAACTAACGCATGAGTGATTACCAATGTATCAATTTCGTCGCATACATGAACCATGTTGTTTGTTGTCACTTGTTATTATTATTATTATTGTATTTTGTAGTTACTTTTTTGATATTAGCGGGAATACTGTGATCCCTCAGCTTCAACTTAGGTTTTAATGGCTCTTTAACTTGTGTTAGACGGACACTTCTTAAACAAACGTTTATTAGACATGGACATTTTCTTAGATAGATATACTTCCTAGACAAACATTTGTGGCACATATTCTTTGCTTACCACAATTAGGATATATATTGACTTTCTTTTGTTTATTGAGACCTCGGGTTCCATTGGGGGGGGGGGGGTGATTTGAAAGCCAATTACACATACCGGGTGTACAAGTGAAACCTTTATACTTAAGCCGGTCAAACTTTATTGAGGTCTAGTAAAGCAGCAAGAAGAATCACGTGAAAACCAATTTTACAATATGAAAGAACAGGTATATTGTAAACTTTTCATTCGATGTACCGCTGTTGGTGGCCACGATGGCCATGAAGTGCTTCCTGAAAGCTTGGCAGACCTTGGCCACGAAGTCCTCGTCCATTCCGGCCGACTCTTGGTTGACGGCGGCTTTGAGGGGCGGCGATGTTTGGGTGGCGAAGCTTGGCAGGCCTTGAACTCAATGTCGGCCAGAAAGCGTAGTCCAAGGGGTTGGCGTTGGGGCTCTGGGGCCACAAGTCCTTGGCCAAGAGCTCTTGAGGTTGTTGATGAGAGCTTGGCAGCATCGGAGATGCTTTTTATTCATTGCAGGGGTTAGCAACGGCCTCTCCAACCTCACCAAACTCTTCCCGCCCGAATTCTTGACAGCCAAGGCCAACGTGGAATGCGGAACGCCCATGTTAGCTGCGTGGGCCCTGATCGACTTCAACGGGTCCGCCATGAGAATTTGCATGAGTCTAGAGACTGCTTTGCACCCGACCCGACCTCCCAATCAATGCCAGTTGCCTTGACCTTGTACTCGGTGGGCCTGCTGATGCCCAAATGCCTCGAAATCTCCGTCGGTGTTTCCCAGGTTTCCAAAAGCGCGTGGATCCGAATGCAGACATTACATTCCAGAGACATTTTCTTCGGAGTCGATTGACCAATTTTGTTTACTTTTTTTTGTTTGAAAGATGACAAGCAAATGTTTTTTTCGTATATTGTAGGAAACGAAGCTGAGAAGAACATGAAACCTAGCATTTAACTAAATAAGAGTGTAAAAGTTTCACTGTACAACCCTTATATGTGTTGTGATCGGCGTAATCCGGCAGCCCCATTGGTGATGGATTTGTAGCTCCAATATATTGCTACTACCGGGGGAATCATATTATATTTGCAGCCAAGTTACGTCGAAGAAAAGATCCTACCTATAGAATCTATCTCTATGATCAGCTTACTATGACGTAGTACAAATTACTTTGTATATTTTGAACACACAGAAACAACAGAATGGCTGTTTCTCTGCAATTGGGGAATCAGCTCTCTATGTCTTTATATCTCTATGGTCCAAATCTAATAATCTTCGTATAAGAAGGGCTTGTATGTGAAGATGCTGTCTAATAAAAGTCCTGTTCTCGGCAAATATTGGATTTTTTAATCCACTTTAGTTTTTTTCTTTCTTTTAAGAATAAGACTGATAACTATTGCCGATTATAATGTTTAATAAACCGTACCGTTCTAAAATAACCGGACTCAATTATTTGATTGCTTTTTTTATGCGTGTATGATTTCTCGATGAATGTTTTGATTTTTCCCGAGCAATAACTTTGAATCTTTTTGTATCAACATTTAAAAAAAATATTCTAATATATTTCAATCGGCAGATTTGGGAAAAACCTTATTAATCTGTTGGAAGTAAGGTAATGATCTAGCGGCGGCGGCTAGATACGCGGCTTTAGAATCTCAAGATCTCCTCTGTCATCGATGGAAAGTGAAAAATGGGCGACCAACGAACTTTCCTATCTCCCCTTTTTTCCATCTCATCTTTTGAAAAAATAGTATTTTTTGCGTAAATTCAAGGTTATTAAATAAAAAAGTTATGGTTGATATATGAATTTTATTTGTGTAAGTTATTTTTTTTAGAAATTGTAATTTTTAATTATTATAAATATATACTTATATATAGTATATATATAGAATATGGGGTGAAAATTAAACATAAAAAACAAAATAAATAAATAAAATCTAAAGACTGTTTCGTTTAAATATGAAGAAGAAAGAAATGAACATTGTCTTTTTAGATTACTGTCCAAAAAACTCTAAATATATAATACAAAATATAAAAAAAACATAGTTTTTATTCGAAATATAATGCCTTCTTATAATACATTTGTATTTTAGTATTTGCTTTATATGTGGCACTATATTTTTAAAGTAAAAATCTTTACTTATGTTTTTATACGCATTCTTGAACTCTGGAGTAAGTAAGATACCCTTTTTGATGAATCCCTCTACTCTTAGAGCCCACAAGGCGGGCTCAAGAGGGAAATAGATAATTGCACTTTCTTCACATTCAAGGGGCGGTTGCTGGCATTTTGATGGAAGGTGCCAAGGGGATGATGCCCTTTTGCAATCATGCCTATCTTTGAGCCCCCCCCCTCTCTCTCTCTCCATACGCAGGTGATGGACTTTGTACATAGAAGGAAATGAATGTATGTATGGTGGTGTATGCAGTAGATGATACTCTGAGGGGAGTGTCCCTTTATTTCGGGTGGGGTCAGAGCGCGCAGGTGAGTGAAAACAGTGAAAAAGTGCCCTCCTGCCTTTTTAGCTAGGCATCCATCCAAGTGTGCATGATTATAAAGGGCAGAGGACATCCAAGTCAGTTGTTGGTTACACAGAGGCCTTGAGTTCAAGTGTATATACATTCCACAGCCTTATCATGCCCCCTCCTCCCTCTTATGAATTTGTAAAAGAAAATGTTGGTAGAACAGCATTGAACCTTGAAGAAGAAGAAAAAAATCACTTTTATTATTATTAGTATTATTATAAATGAGAAAACCTTTTGACAGTTTTTTTCTTTCTTCATAAGAGCCGAAATGTATCCCAAAGTGCATATTAATAAAGTTAAACCTGTGTTAGCGTCCATAGCGGTCACCCAAAATTTACTCTAAGGTGAAAAAAATAGTACTAAAGCCTTCTGTGATTAGCGGACACTATTTTTTTCCTTGAGTGGCCACTATAGACAGGTTTGAGGTTGAATTACTTAAAAGCAGGGATGGCTTATTTTATAGACTAAAATAGAAAATAGACTGGAAGGTCTAGAGCGAAAAACAATGTCGGAGTGGGCAACTGATGGTCCCTTGAGGGAATTAAATTTTAAGGGACTACTTTATGATGAAACTTAATATAGAGTGACGAATTCAATGGACATTGATTGCTGACTTTCTTATTTTCTATTCCAAAGGTGACTTACTCATTTCATTACCAAGTGAGGCAGTCATTCTTAGTATTCAAGGAGCTCTTTAAGTTGACTGTATTGTTTTTCTTTGTTGAGTATCCAGTTAGTATAGCAGATATTTGGACGACATGAATAATATCGTTGATGAAAGGGTTGTACGTGACTTAAAACAATGTCATCAAACCTAAGGATGACGTGACTAATCTTAGGATTTAAAGGGAAAGGAAAATGCACGAATTTACGAGTCTGAGTTTACTCGTCGCTGTCAATAAATAGGTCATCACTCTCTGACGTTAAGACGACAAAAAGAAGAAAAATAGGGTGTCTAACTGAAAATTCGTAATCGAACTTACTTTAAAATCAATCTCTTTGATTTTTTGAAATCTTGAGTAATTATATATTGAAATATATAAAATCATTTCATTTTGGAACTAAACACACAAAAAGTCGACTCACGCCATGATTAACTATTCAATATATAAAATGTATTGCAAAAACAATATATATATAGGTTAGAAGAAAAATATAATAAAAGTCAGTCTGATCTATTAAATCGAAAAACTCTTATTACATTATTCTAAGGAGAGGATGGGTGAATTTCACATCGTCTCAAACCAACTTCCATTGCACAAGAATATGGATGTTGAGAGCTGAAAAATCCTTCAGCCTCTGACTTCACTCTTCTTTCATTAATTTGGCCAGATTATTTTATGGTCGAGTATTAATGTGCTTGCATTAGGTTGGATCTTAGCTTTTCTGATAAAAGATTATGAATCCATGGATTATAAAATAACACAGAAGGACTCCCTTATCATTATTTTCAGCAACGAAAAATCTTAAAATTATTTAATGCACCAAGCAAAAGGCGTTTTTTTAAGAATGTGGGTTTCTGTGGTTTTGATCCGTATAAAAACTCGTACCAACCAGTGACCTTACTTAGTTGGATCCATGTTAAACCCTTGAATATAGTCATAATAACTAAGGCGCATTATCCAAATTTTAATCTTGTACAGTAATTTACTTTTTTTTGGCACAATCCTTTTCATAAATTAGAGTTTCATTTACTATCATTTTGATATATACAAGAAACAATCTTTTTTTCAATACATCCTTTGGCGACCCATAAGATTTTTGGTGATTTTACCTCAAATTTGAGGGTACTGAAAAAAAATTGAAACCTTACTGTTAATTCTCATATTATACTCTAATTCTAATCAAACTATTCCTCATATTTTCATCGTTGTTGCGTATATTACTTTTGTATTATAATTATCCTGTGGCTTAGCCATCAGTAAATAGCCTTTTACAGTTTGAAATAAGAGCAATTAATCATCCCACAATGGCTTGACATACGACCTTTGATTCAAGGATACCAGAGGAGAAAGTGCCGCTCGATCCCGTGTGGATCAAAAGAATAAAATATCTACCAACAGCACTTTACCAAACGATGTTTTCTTTTTACTACAAATCAACATAAATATATTAAAGAAACATTCAAAACAATATTCTAGCTTTAATTTTGTGTTATTCTTCTATTACATATATATTTTATTTGATTAGTGTCATAGTGATGAACCCATTTTTGTGGTCTCTTTTTATTGTTATATCTTGATTATTATTGACCTTTTAATCCTTGATTGGCCAAAATATATATAAAACTATAAAGCTTATTTAGACACAAATATTTTATGCATTCGCTTGCCTGAAAGAAACAAAATAGGCTTTTACAGCTAAACAAAGGCCAATGGCGTTGTTTTTAATCTCCAGATCTTGAGCATGGAACATTAGTCACTCATAAGGATGAAGCCCTACCAAGTGGAAATTCCACATTTGTAGCTGCCGGCCCAGAGGGGGGACGGCACTCAATCTCCTTCCAGAGCAAAGATCCCCTTCCTCTTCATACTACTTATATCCTCATTCATCATAGACGTTCTCTGGCCGGAGGTGATATTTTCCCTCCCTTTTATTCCATGGACAATTTGATTTCTTTCTCTTCAATTTCTTTTCTTCTTCTTCTTCTCCTTTGTCCACCATTCTCGACAACCTACACAATGGTCAACCTTTTTCTCTCCAGTCTTCTACGATTATTATTATTGGTATTCCTCGATTGGACATGGTCATTCGGCCAAAAGGGAATGGGAGATTTATGAGTCCTTACTCCTCCGATGATCAGAATTATGTACATTAAGGAAGAATATGATTTATAATAGTAGTACATAGTAGAGGGTGTGGTGTTACTTCTGTTTTTTATTTATTTATACGTATAAAATATATTCAAACAAACAACTGATCGTATATACTGATAATCATAATAATAATACAACACAAAATGCGACTATCACAGATGGGAATGGGAAGGAGAGATGGTTTAGATTTACACAAAGGGGGGCACTGACTTAAGGTTAGCTCGATGCATCATTCAAAACTTAAGGATGTTATTAGAGATCCAATGGTTGTTGGATTGTAGGGCAATAACATAATTTTATAATAGCTTATTGCAAATCATTATTACTAAAATCCTCTTAACATCCACGATTGGTTTGTACAGTATAGAAAATACTACATATAAATAAAAGCAAGGTTTTTTTAAGTGAATGCCTGCAGTCTTTCGAAAATATGCATTATATATAAGATACGTTTATTTATTTGTACAAAAGTATAAGCATACTTATATTTGACTTATTGTACAAAATATCTGAATGAAAGTTTGATGATCATTGTGTTTAATATTTATAATGGAATTAGTCACAAGGCCGCCAAAGGATCCATTATTTTACTGACATACATTAAAGCAATAAATGTATGTTATATACAATTTTTCTTCTGATATGAGGAATTGTTTTAATTTCATAAATGTTGATATTGGAGGATTTTAAATAAATGCTAAGGATATTGATCAATTAAAAAGATACACTTGAGTTTTTTTAGATATGAAATTATTTTCTATGATGTTCATTCCACAACAGAAGGCATGAGTTTAATGATACTTTGATGAATAATACCACTGTATTTCTTTACTATTCCCTAACTCATTGTTTCAACAAATCAAGTTTAAAAAAACTAACTTTTTTGCTATCTATAAACATGGCTCTCTCTCTTTAACATTAACAGACCCAATTTGTCTTATTTTTTCCTTTCATGGTGGTGCCTTCAATATTTTTGTATGATGAACACCATACTAACGCTTGAGTCCTTTGAATTGATCCCCCTTTTGTGAATATCTGAGTAGTATTTATATTTCACTAGACTATTCTCTCTCATTAACTTGCTTCTTCAAATTGTTTTGCTTTTAGGAAACGCAGGAGTAAGAGGAACCCGTTGTCGTGGTGGTCGAGGAAGATGGAGGTGAGCTACCGCCGCCGCTGCCGGAGGGCCACTGAAAGTGCTCCCCGTGAGGATCATGTCCGAATAAGGTCTCTATGGGTGTCTTTCCCACGAGCGAACAAAGAAGAGCTGCTCGATGACTCCTGAGCTCACGGTGCGAAGAGATGGGAGTCGAAGGAGGAGCTTGCCGAAGCGAGAGGGCTGATTGGGATAGTGGTTGCGGGTGTACTCCTCCAGAGCGCATTGGGACTTCTCCTGAGCTGCTCGATCATGCAGGATTCCGAGAGACCACAGGCATCTGAAAAAGTAAACACATTATGCTTATAACGTAAATCCTTATTACTTTTATTTTATAATGAATAATGATGTAGGGTTATTTTTGAACGCGTTAGATTTTTGGAATAAATGTAGCATTATTCCATAAAAATCTAGTTTCTTGTGATGTAGTAAATATTAACTGCTTATCATTAATTTAAAATTCCATTCAATTTTCCACATTATTCAGATTTATTTTGAAATAAAAATCCATTGATTTCACACACGTTCGTAAATAGGTGCATATTATTTCTTCATTATATATTTCTGATTAAAGTGCTTTTAATATCGCTATGCTATCAAAATTTTACTTTTACTCTCAATCAAGTGCTTCTAATATCTGTTTGTAAGTTATACAAGACAATACTTTTTTTTCTGCAATGTCTCGGGTATTAAGTAAAAAACAAGAAGGAACACCATTAACTTAAATTGCTTATATTTTAATCTGTCCTTCCATTTATTCAATTATTTAATCTTTAAGTCAACATTTTTTTCTTATTAGAACAACAAAATATGTTTTTTTACAGCCAAATCATTTATTTTCCTTTTCTAGTTGGGGTCATTTCTTCTTAATATCAGATTGTTATGTAACTCCACATGATAAAATAATACAACAAAGGATAAATGCATATTTGAAAAATAAAGACCATTTATTAAAATTAATATTCAATACTTATATAATTTGTTTAATAAAATTGATCATGAAGGAATTTTGTTGTGATTTTTAAATGAATTGGTTTATCAAAAGAGATTATAAAAAATGGATGCGTTTTTGTTATGTAAATCTCTAACAAGCAGTCACCGGTCTGAGTTCGGGACCACCCACCATCCACGACGGACTCAAGTGAATAACTAACATTAAAGTACTTAATTTATTAGTTTAGTTTTTAGTTCTATATATATGTATCGTATTATCGAAACGGTCGGTATTCTTTGATAAGAGTTTCGGATGCTAAGTATGTTGGAATACTTAAGGTTATTTGACAATCATAAAGTTACTTCAACGTTCAGTTGATGTTCTGGGCCTTTGTGATTTATTTCGATGAACCAATTAGATTGCTTTGAAGTGAAGTGACCCTATTTATAAGTCATTTTAATAAATAGTTATTTTTTAAAGATAAAATATGGATGCACTAGAAAAATACAATCAAAATACTTTTTATGTGAATATATATGTATTACAAAATACTTAAACAATCGGCATCTATATTTCAAGCATATATATGTAATACCTTTAATTTATACAATAATATATTTTGCCAATGCAATTGCATTAAAAGCCAATTTTCATCTTTTAATTAAAATGTTTAATATCATGATGCCATTGTGTGGCGTTGATGAGGATGCTGGTAAAATAATAATTATAGAAACGATCTGCCCTTGAAAAACAGCTTCCCCTTACTTCCTACAATCGTTCATCGGGGTCAACCGGTTATGGGCCTACTACTGATACAGGAGTAAATATATATACATATATACCTAAGTTTATTTTAGAAGGAAGGGAAGGCAGGGAACAAGGAGGAGTAAAAGAAGAGATTATAGGAGGAGGAGGAGGTCAACTGGGCAAAGCCACGTACTTGATGTTATGAATAACTGGATCAGCAGGAGCCAACCGCGCCCTCTTGCACTGTATTCTATTTCAATGCTCCTTGAAGTTCATATATATATATATATATATAGGAAGAAATGTTTGGTTTGGGAGGGTAGCCTTCAATTTGCCCGAATTTTAACAAGAACTGTTAAATCTGTCAAAAATATCGAATGAAGCAAGCTATGTAGATTAATATTTTTCTTTATAGTATTTACATACTACTCATTACATTATATTCATTTGGTTATAATTCAAATTCCGCTGCTTTCCTAGTTTCATATTATTTATTCAACTTAAATGCCCCAATACCTCAACCAATTTGCCTGAATTTTAGAACTCAACCGAATTTTGGGGGGCAGTTGCCCCCCTTGCCCCCTGTCTCCCACGCCTATATATATATGTGTGTGTGTATATATATATATATATAATCCGGAGCATTTGTACAAATATCAACTATAAAACGTTTTTGTCTATATGTAAAGCTCCAAGGAAGAAAATGTGCACAATTAAAGCAACATTATTTGATGCTTTGGGGAAATAAAACATATATTTTTGTGCAATTGAGTAATTATCCAACTTAATGTAAGTGGGCATGGGTGATTTTGTATTCATTTTATCTGTACTCTGTACATCCTAAGTCACCATATTAGGATAGGCACAAGGTGATGTTTTTGTTACTTGATTGGTTGAAAGAAAAGGTGGGGGAATAAGAAAAAGCAGTTTGCATTATGCAATAATACCAATTCAATAGTTGCTCTTGAGGAGTGAAATCAATTCAGATATAAGAACATCATCCTTAAAAGCAACAACTTCAATATCACTTATTGATTTTAGTTATATAAAAGTATCTGCTCAGCTTCTGATATAAGTAACGTTAATTTTTCAAAGTTCACCTTTATATATGGATCATCACCATTTCGAGCAGTAGAAGTAGAAAATATATACAACTGTTTTACCATCCTAAAAATATATATATTCATTGGTGAGTTTGCAAAAATTATTTTTTCCCTCTTCCTAACCGTAGTAGAACTCGGTATATGATACACATATTCTATGTCACTTCAATCGCCTTCCTTTCTCAGCAATAAAAACAAGAGTATTCGGAGCTGTAAGAGATAAAAATGGGCATCACTTTCTCCCAACTAAATATAATATTTATATAGATTGTCTCCCTCTAGCGGACAAAAAAGGAAGCTGTCTGCCATGATTATTTAGAGAAGTTTTGTTGTACTTATTTCCTGGAATCATCGTTAATATTACTACCATTATTACTATTTTTATTATTGTTGTTATTTTCCTTCGTTTGAAGGCGTGCGATGTAAACTATGCATTAAAAAAACAACTCTCTGGGGTCACGACCTTTTTTATTTTTTTGCTTTATATTACGAAGCAATAAAATTTTATCTTGAATGTGTGTGTGTGTATACTTCATACAGGCAGGCAAGACTATAAAAATTAGCTTCAGAGTTCTTCATATATGTGTGTGTATGTGCTATGTATTTATTTCCTCTCAAACATGTATATGTGTGTATGAATGTCTATGCTTCTTCTAACCGAGGAAGCTCTCTTTCATCATTATCCATCAAGAAAAAGGGAGTCCTGGTGAAGGTATTCCTCCTATGTAACTCCTAAGAACGATAAAAGTCTCCCTAAGATTACTTACAAACCTCTATTGGAGGAGATTTTTTTAATCTCTTTATATGAAATTAAATAATGTGACGTCATAATATGGCCGCCATTTTGGTTGGTCCTTGTTTAGATAAAAGCCACTAGTAATATACAATTAAATATGAAACGAAGGGACTCAAATAGCATTTGAAGATAATTTTCTAAATGAACCAATTGTTGTCAACAATGTGACTCTATTAAATCTCTCTGGGATACCGAATCAATGAACGAAGCACCACAATATTAAATTTGTTCCATCTTTTTGGCATTTTATTATAAATACAGTGGATTAGCGTGATCAACTCTCACTAATGAGGATGTAGGTTTGACTTCTACAGAGGGAGGAAGACCATTTTGATTAATCTAATTGGCAAATGGATTCCTAATTTTTGCGATTTTTTTAAAAAATGTTCTATTGAATATTCATATCGGTTAAGATCATTTCCGAAACATAATTATCCGTCATGAGAGCGGGGATTCGACTTCTCTGGAGAAGGAGAAAGTCAATTTTGATGAACCTCATTCATAGTAGATAGTAGAATTCGATGAATTAATTTGAATGCTATCATGCATATTCTTATTCAATTGCATAGCGCAATTCTATCGAATCAAATTGACACAAAAGTGAAGCTGTGTTCGACTTTATAAGGTTGAGGAGGAAGGTTTGACACCTCCCAAAAAGGTGATGGTTAATATATTGACTAACCACATTTAAAATAATAAATGCTCCAATAATAATAAATGTGGCAAGATAGAGTCCCTCTACTAAACAATAAAACTTTTTATTTGCCTGGAGGAAATTCCCATGATTATTACAACATTTAAAATATAGGAAATATTGCAATTGTGATGATGATCACAATGTGTATCTAACATTATAATAATGAGGACTTCTACAAGTTATTTATAACAGTTTATTGCAATGAACGTTCCTGCCTTGCTTTTAAACCAACAGATTTATTAGACACTACTGAGCATTCCTTAAGTATCACAAAATATAGGTATATTTTATTAGTTAAGCGTGGATATATAAGTTAAGTAAAGTACTCTTGACTTGAGATATTTTCATTATTTCAGCATACCTTTTTAAAATACTTCATCAGTAAAATATATCATATTCAATATATAATTCAAATAACTTTATAGTCATTTGATATTAGATGTAATATTTTTGATATTGGCTGTTATAACATTTGTTAGGGCTGTGATTTAAATAACCAAACTTGAAAAAATCTATTATATATATATACTACATTGTATCAACTTCTCTAAAATGCATCTATGTGTAGGGTTTAGATGTAAGCAAATTGTTTTATGTCTAAAAGAGACATAAAACATTTAACCTTGATGGATTGGAACTATTTATAAACGAACATAGAAAATAAAACCTCTCAGCATGTAGGTTTTGTTTTTATTTATATAATTTTTTGCGGCCCATGATCGCCGAGAGGAATTATGTATATATATAAGAAAAGTTTTTTTATATAAAAACATAAACTGGTTCTTGCAATAGCACTTTTTCTCTTTCAGAGAAAAAA
Source organism: Caligus rogercresseyi (assembly GCA_013387185.1). Taxonomy (NCBI): domain Eukaryota; kingdom Metazoa; phylum Arthropoda; class Copepoda; order Siphonostomatoida; family Caligidae; genus Caligus; species Caligus rogercresseyi. The sequence continues at coordinate 23,885,285 of CP045893.1, read as the reverse complement.
TTATGATTTCTTTGGGCAACGAAAAATAAGCTTTCTTTCGGTACTAATTCACCTCAGATAATGTATCAGATATACAAGTAATAAGAATATAATAAAAACAGTAAATATTATTATTTCAATCACTGGGGATTTTCTGAAATAATATTTTTCACTAATTTTAACGTGTTTTATTGTGATATATATATATATGAATTTTTTATGTAAATAATATCAGTTTGATCTCTGTATATTTGATTAATTTGAATATTTTAAGAGCCTGGATCATGTTCATCATACTCAAAACAGGTTAGGAGAAGCATTGTTTGGAGCACCTTTGATTTAAAGATTTGAAGATCATAATTTAAAATTATGATTCTCTACTCAACTATGATTTGAATAATGGTGACAACTAACAAACTTGAATTTCTATTATATTTATTTGATACTATCCCTCTTACATAGAAGGCATGATTGGATCCAGTTAAATAAAAACATTCATTGGTCACAAGGCTAGGTGTTGCCCTTTTTGAGAGGACAAATATATACCTATATATTAATATTCCTTAAATAAATATTTTTTTTGTCAAATCTTATTGAAGAATGAAATATACATACATTTTAAAATTAATAATCACTTATGTTATAGCTCACTTGGTCTTTCCGCTATAAAAAGTCACTACATTCTGCATTTTCTTTCTCTCTCTCGAAATCTTAATGTTTCTATTGGAACGAAAATGGTGTTGCTTTCTTTTAAAATATTCCGACACTGGATCAATCTACGGACTTATCACATAGAGACGTTGTCGGAAATAAATTAACTTATCCGTTATAATCAATATATTATTTTTAATCATATCAAAATTAACAGCTTCCAAATTGATGTAAACATATCAATTTTACTATATTTTTGACGACCGTATTGCTTTGGAATGTTTATTAATAATAGTATGTGAATATTTATTTATGTACTTGCTATATGAATCTATCAATGTAAATAAAAAGTAATACATTTAATTTTGATCATGTGGCCCTTTAGTAGCATTAATCATTGAAGTCAATTATTTAGAAAACGAAAAATGTAGATAAAATATCATATTTTTTCCACTCCATTCGATTGAGATTTTATAGGACTCAAAATATAAATTTAGATTCTATGTCTCTTAGTGCGTTGTGAAGAGCACACAACGCAGGACCCATTAAGGGATGTCAAATTATAAGCCAATAAAAAAATGAAGGTTAAGGATTTTATTTTTGTGTATTGAATTGAGTCTTTTGAGTAGAAGAGTATATAAATTTTTATGTAGATGCAATATCTCCTTAGCTGTAGGTAAGATCATAACGTGGGCGCCATAATGAATTGCTAATTTATAAGCCAATCAATAGTAAGTATAAGAGATCTTTTAGTGGTATTATTTTAGATTATTTTCCTTTGTTTTTTTAATGTTGAATAAATATTTTAAAATATATGCCTCCTTACCCGTGGTGAAGAGCACAACGGCTTTCATGCAAGAATACTCCGCAGGATCAACGTGTAGTGCCTTCAGCTTCTCGACCTGCTCCTGGAATATCCGAATGTGATCCATGAAGGCCACGACTTTATCCGCCGCCATGGGATTGGCATGCAGCCCTGCTGCCGCAAGCGGGGTGCGATATGTAGCGGCATGTTGCACTGTGAGGCGTTCAAACAAACAGCTCAGACCACACTAGACTGAGGAGCGCCACTTGATCCGTGACGGGGAGATCTGGGAAGCTGGGAATGTTTCGAGCCCACTCAATGGCGCTGAAGAGGACCGTGCCGCAAATTCGCAGATGTTTTCGATGCCCACCATGTTGGACATTTGGAGTTGACCGTAGCGGGATGTGGAATAGGGCTCAGCTCGAAGGAGCATTGAGATGTAGGAGGATAGTTAGTTTGAAGGAGAAGGTGTTCCACCGCCGCTGCCGGAGGATGGGCCCGAGTTCGATGAACGCTCACTTCCGTTAAAACCGAAAGGAAGAACGCTCTGCTGTGAGGCTGGAATGCGCCCTCGTTGAACGGCTGAGAAGGAAGAAGGTTTATTATTATTATGATTATTATTATTTGTATCTGATTGTTTGATTAAATTTATGCAGTTCATCTTATTTCTTTATAATTATTCATAAAACTTCAATGACTTAGTTTTAAATGCATATAAAAAACATTGTAGTCTAAAAATTGTAGTAAAAAGACAAGCCAATTCAAACCACTTGCAAACCTTGCTGCTGAATCTTCTGTTCTTCGGTATTTTTTTCTGTCTTTATCTATCTATATCTATCTATCTATCTATCTATCTATCTATCTATCTATCTATCTATCTATCTATCTATCTATCTATCTATCTATCTCTCTCTATCTATCTATCTATCTATCTATCTATCTATCTATCTATCTATCTATCTATCTATCTATCTATCTATCTATCTATCTATCTATCTATCTATCTATCTATCTATCTATCTATCTATCTATCTATCTATCTATCTATCTATCTATCTATCTATCTATCTATCTATCTATATATCTATATCTATATATAATCACAGGGTTGTTGCGTAATTGAAGTTTTATTAATTAAAACTACTTTATGAAATTGACTACACATTTCTTGTCACCTCTTTTTTAAATAATATTTGCATTTTCTTATATATTATTTGATATAATATTTTTATATCAATAATTTATTAAAATGTGATAATAAATATGATCACATACACAGGTGATATTTTTAAAATGATAATTTTAGATTAAATGATTGTCTTTAAAATAAACTATCGCCAAGATGAAATGTTGTAGTAATTGTAATGCATGCCTCCAAACTTCACAAAGGTCATGATGATATCATATCCAAAGTTTTTAAAATATTTTTTCCATTGAATTATTGTAAGCATTTATATATATATATATATATATATAATTAATGATAGCTTCCTTACAAACTTACTTTATTAAACGGAAGTTAAAGGCCAAACAATTTTAAACTCCTTAAACAGCTTACTTTGTAAATAATCCCAAGACGAAATATAGAGTATAGAACGTATTCATGCAAACAGTTACTTTCTTCATTCCAAAAAACTTTTAATAAATCAAAGCATTTCCTTGAAGCAAGTCATTAGGAAAAATCCTTTCGATACATAATTAAATAAAACTCCATAAGAAGGACTAATTATGAAAAGAGGAGCGCGGGAAAGGTTTCTGCTTTACTCTCTCCATGTAGAGAATCACACTTTCGACCCCTCCCAATAAAAAGGGAACGCCAGTATTGACCTTTCAAAGAAAAAATCTTAGCTTCAATGATAAACATAATCACAGCAATGCCCCATACTTATTCCTATCAGCATGGATGTAAATCTATAAAGCCTAAAGTGATTGATTCCTTGGTTTCAACAGAGAGATATAAAGATATTGAGAGCTGATTCCCTTCAATAGCAGAGAAACAGCGTTCTATTGTTTCTGTGTGTCCACTATAAACAAAGTAATTGATACTACGTCATCGTAAGCTGATCATAGAGATAGAATCAAACACAATGACGTATTTCTCTTCCCTCCTATAGCAGAGAAACATCGTTCAGCTATATTCTTGACACAATGGCGTATTTCTCTGAAGAGTCCAATAAGCTCTCTATATGGGTTTCAAGCAATCATAGGAAGCATGGGGGGTTTTCTTTTAAAAAATAGACTAAATTTATAAACAGACAATCAGCTATCGTGAACCTTGATATTGTTCTTAACACCAAAGTCATTCTTATTTATTTATGACCTTAAGTTATATATATATATATATATACATATATATAAAGTGGGAGATAGAAGAGAAAATTAAAGGAGAGCGACAGTAATTGTATTTATACTGCTACTATTAAAACTAATATGAAGAAAAACAAGTTTTTGACCTCAATGGATTCTCTGACCTCGATGCATATATACTTACATACATACATAACATAAACGACCATGCGTGTAACCCAGAGGCACATATCTAAAGGGTGTATTCCCGCCTATAATGATTTTTAAGATACTTTCTGCCTTCAGGAAATGTTGTCAAGACACACATATTTGAAGTATTGTTCTATTATATCGCCCTCTAAGACACTCTTCTTCAGTCTTTATACACATATATATTGACCCGGGCGTGTACCATAATGGGTAATGGGTTATTACACCTGTTAAGACACACTGAGCTTTAAAGGGAGGATCCCTTCTATATTATTATTATTATTCTACCACACTACCTGGAGCGCAGCAACCACCCAAAAAGACAGCAAATGAATGAAAGGCTTTCAATTAAGAAGAAGAAATACAGAGGAAGAGAGAAAAGTCACTTCATACATGTGATGCACAAACAACATAATATGTAATTAAATAGCTACGACATTTATAAAGTGAAATATATAAGTTTATTTAATATCAATTATTTAAACAAAAAAGAAACTCCTGATTCACAAAAATAATTTCTAATTGATAAGAAAATGCCTTTAATTAATGGCTTAGAGGTTGCGGGGTCAAATCCTTTGTACATCCTATGTTAACCACCTGAAGGTGGGCATTGTTATGTTAATGAAAGGGAGGAGGCAATAACGCCCTCTTACATTTTTTGTTTTGTTTTTGTTGTTCTTGTGCCGTTGGACACTGCATTCATATATTCTTCTTTTTCTTGTAGTTAATAATGTTTTTAAGCATAGGATCCAATGAATGTAAAGAATAAGAAAAAGTGGAATCCTTACCTTCCTTTCGCATGCCCATTTGATACACTTTTTGAGGCGACAGTGTTGACACTGGTTTCTATGATGCTGATCAATGGGACATGAACGAGATCCTCGACATTGATAGGTTAAATTCCTTCGAACGGAGCGTTTAAAAAAGCTTTTACAGCCTGATCAAAAACAGGGATATATAAAGATACATTAAATTACAAATAACTTTCGTCGTCAAAATAAGATGGATGCAACTTTACCTTCACATGTAAACTGTCCGTAGTGCTTCCCAGAGGACTTATCTCCACAGACAACGCAGCCGATATCCTGTCCGTTTTCGTCCTTAATATGATATCATCACCTAAGGGATTGGATCCACTGCTATTGGTAGAATTCATGCTCGAGGGATTACTCTCTGAAGGATCTCTCCACACGGAATTCGCTGTAAGAGACGCAACCAAGGCCATATCAAGATGATCTCAACACCGGGATGAACGTCCTTTTTTCTTTTCCTTCACGTCAAAACCGAACAGAGACACACAAAAACACTGAGAAAAGATTTATTAGCTCAACATCTTCCTATTGTATAAACTCCATACAATTGTAGCAAATAAAGGAACAGAGATTAGGTCAGCCGTCAGTGTGCCAAGAGAAGACCTCCTTACACTGATCCTACACTTCATTTTTGATAAAAAATATTAGTGCCAGGGCACGCTTTTTTGAGCAGGGCAATTCTTCCCTCAAAAAGGGGAAGAAGTAACTTTGTATTTAAAAAAATGTATATACCTTGGGTTCTGCCCTTTGTGATATGGAGGGTTAGAAGGCAACTAACTGAGGACGAACTGACTGGCTGCTGCTGCTGGTGTATGTGCTCAGAGCGAGAAATAACGCCTAGAATGAGAGTGGGATTCATACCTGCAGCCGACAAGAAGTAGAAGAAGCATTGGGACATGTATAAAAACTCACTCTTTGAGTCTATTTCTCTCTCTCTCTCTTTCCTATTATATGCACCATGACCTTTTTGACCTTTGAAGTTATATTTATGTGAAGAGAGTGTTTATTATATATATATATATATATATATGGTAGAGCAGTGTATTATTATTGTTATTATTACTGTGTTTGAGCGTAGAGTATTTCATATTAAAGAAAAATAAGATGAAAAGGAAAAAAGTTGTAGTCTTATTATCAAACCCAAGAAGATACACCAGAAAAGAGCATCCAAGGGCATTCCTAAAGTGTCTCCATAAGATGTCTCTTCCCATATATGTATGAATGTATTTTACGTGACGTAGGATGCCGTTTAGATACACAGTCAAACTCGTCACTAGCGGTCACTCAAGGGAACTCTCCGTTAGAGACAAGTGGCTGCTATACAAAAAAAGTTTTTGTATTATTTCTTTGCTCTGCAGAGAAAATTTGGGTGGCCGCCGTGGAGATGTCATTGCTATTGACAGGTGACCGATAAAAAAGGTTTGACTGTATTTGTCCTACTTGATATTCTTTCTTTAACGGTTGTTTATGCTGTGTAATAAAACTACCAATTAAATATTACGCCAAGCTGGTACTAAGCGTTCAACAAATGTGTAAATAAGTATTGTTACATTCAAATTTTAGCACCATACATTAATATACAATATTTGATTTCAATAAATGAATAATACATTTTTTCTCATGCTTTAAAAAGTATTTTTTCCGATTTTTACTAAAAGGAACTTTGTCTTAACCTTCTCGAATCAATTGGATTTAAAACTTGTGTCTCATATGGTGTTATCTCAGGGAAGTTTAAAGGATGCGCCATCATAAAAAGGTATTGAGTTAATGCACGGATAGGATCAATAATAAGAAACAAAAACGCATGAGGTAAATATTGAAGAAAAGAGAGTATATAGTTATTTAAAGAAGGATTAATGAGAATCTTTAAAAATATTAAGAGAATAAAATACATATAAGCTTTGGGTTATACTCTTAGCCAACGGACACCATTCATTGTCTCCACCATTCGGTCTGCCATCCTTAAGAAGGCAGGAGAATCCTCGCTTGTCGTTTTCCATAGATCCTGAATATAGTACATATATGAGAGTACATTTTCTGTTTTGAAGTGATTCTTTTATTCTATGCATATTGCTACAAGCCAGTAGGACTCGGATTAAGATATATTATAGGTATTTAGGACATTGTCCACCACGTGTTGTCTTATGCCGTTTTTTCCTGATTGTAAAAAAGATGGAATTTTGATTTTAGTTTAAAATAGAAATTTGGTTTATGACTACATGTCGTATTTGCTTTTTCCTATGAAAATCGTATTAACATAACATATTTCCATTTAAAAAGAGCTTTTTTGTTCATGACTTGATGTATTCCATGTCCTATAAGTCTAAGCCAATTAGATAGCAAAGGAAAAGGAGATCATTTTATAAATGTACATGTTCATTCTACCCCTAAAGACCATAGGAGGAATTCGCCTTATCCATGTTTTTCTACAAATGATAACTCAGTGGGCCTTCGTTAATCATAGCTCTTCTTCAGGAGATAACTCAGTGACTCCACATCCGATCCTTGTTTCTCTTGCGAAGGCACTACATACTTCACTTCGACTGTGTCTCAGTCGTCAAATACAATATTTAAAGGAACTTTGATATCAGCTGCTGCCATATATACGGCGTGTTCCCTTATGATACCGTCCCTTCACAACGATGATTCTTTGACTCTTGTTAAAAAGAGCCAAATATTTCACTTCAAGGTATAAATCACATTTTGAAAAATAAAGTAGAATAAAAAATGCTTATTTTGTTGAGAATCGCACTTTTGTACAAAGTATTAGGGGGTTAGATTCACTGATGTTAGATTGCTTTGATTATTGCTTAAATGGGTCCACTATCTAAAATAAATAGATATAACAATATATAACTCTAAAAAATATAATGATACCTAACGAGATGTTATCCATTTTTTACTATATATATATATAATATATGAAAGGTCGTAGAAGAATAACACTCCATAAATCCATTTATTAACCTCCTTCCCTTTGTAAAAAGGTAGCCTTGCGTAAGGTAGTTGATCATGACCACACCCGAAGGTCCAACACCCTTCTTATTTGATAGAGAGGAAGAAAAGGGTAGTTTGCATACAGTATGGGAACTTGTAGTTGTTGCTCAAATTGTATTCTTCTAACGAACAGCTAGTTGTGTTTGTAGATACTGTGAACCATCGTCAATTCACAATAAGGTTTCTCAAGTTGTGGTTTCAAATGAAAAGTTTGCTTATAAAATATAAATATTCTTGTGAATATGACCATTAACTATTTTACCAGTCATCAACTAAATGATAATTACATATTTACACGGCATAATTTTGAATTAAATACTTAAAAAGTACTAGTAATTAAAGTGAGATAGACCAAAATGACGTTTCGTTAAAAGAAGAGGAACTATTAATAAAACACACACACTTATATATATATATATATATATATATATATATATATAGGTATATATATATATATATATATATATATATATAAACTAGTATGTATGTTCGGATAGTTATAAGTGGCAATCCAGTTATACGAAGAAGACAAAGGAGTTATTTTTTTCCTTTCTATATCTTCCATTCTTTTTTTCTTCTTTTGCCATTCCTTGAGGTGATGGTGGTGGACCAACAAGGTCAGGGTGGAGCGGGGACTTTTATGTTTTTTAGAGGTCACTTTGGGAGGGGGGAATGAGGGTCAGAGTTTCCCACAATTAATCTACTATCTACTCTCATGAGTAATATGAGAACACCATTTCCTGAATGTATTTTTGACGTTATTTATTTAGTTGAATATATATATATATATATATATATATATATATATATATATATATATATATATATATATATATATATATATATATATATATAGCTATCCAAGACATACCTCAGTCATAAAATAAACTAAATCTCATAGTCCATGGGGATCAGATCCAGGGAGGAGATTGGCCAAAAGTGTTTCAACCAAAAGAATGAATGCATGTCATACAGATGTTGCTTGCGTTGGCAATAAGGTTAGTGTCCCTACCCATTTTGTTGGAACACCATAAGAGTGTCTGGGTAATCCTTTTGTACTTCCTCTAAAAGAAGTTAAATGAACACAATCTGATCGACCTTCAAAACCTCCTCGATGAAGATCAAATTGACTTTCTTCCTGTTCTAACCTCACCCATCCTGGCCATGACTGAGTGGCCTCTACCTTTCAAGGCTGTCCTTAGCTCCATGAGGAGTCTTCCTTCTTCCTATCCAAAATTTGCACTCTGGCATTTATGGGTGGCCGTGACCCTGAAAATGTCTTATCTGATCAGAGAACTGGTGACAGTTTGTGTTGAAAAAGCCACTGAAGATTTGAAACAAATGAACAAAAACCTTTTTTTGTGGCGTTAGACAGAAGTTGGCGGAGCTTCTTCTAGTAGTAGGATAACATCCCAGATCCTTCCGGACCGATCTATTTATCTGCTATTGCTTATATATATATATATATATATATATATATATATATATATATATATTCATATATCATATATCCATCCTCATGGGCCAAATGAGGTTTGTCCAAAGTTTTTTACCCCCTTCAATTATGAGGAGATGGAATCAGAAAAAAACAAAGAGAAGGCATTTTGCAGGTCAAATTGGCATTGTGAGTGTAATGCATACTCTTGAACCTATGTACTATGCATTTATATAAGCCAAAGCCCAAATAGAGATGAAAGCAAAATCTGGTTTTTCAAATGACCGACATAAGAAAGTTAATTTATAACTATTTTTATTACTATATATGTATGAGTCTCCAGGAAAGGAAAAGGCTCCAAAATAGATGGATATTTGGTCTTTCAAAATGTGTTGATTAATGAATATATTTGATAATATAAAACTATGATTTATTTAAAAAAATAAACGTCTTATCAAACAAGCACACTTCCAGTCCTCAAGGACCTCAAGTCCACTGTCCTCATATCCGACGGCCTCCAGAGAGACTGTGACTCCAATAATGTTTTACAGACAAGTACGAGGAACTCCGAAGCAAGGAACTTCCTGGACACGTCACCAACGAGTGTAATGTGATGATCAATACATGTTATTTGTGGATGCTACGTACAGTTTTAATATATGGAAATATTTAATACTCTTTTGGCAAAGGTATGTTTTAGATCAAAGCGTAAATAAAGTTATTTGAACACTTTGGTATTTTAAGAATGGAAGTAAATAAAAAGAAATGATCGTTTTATACTTAAAAAATTACAGTTAAAGGCATCATGGCTCCTGATGGAATATGATGTTCTTATGTCATGTTACGCATTCATTACCAATATAGAAAAAATATATGAAGCAACATACTTTAAACAAATATTAATATTTTTGACCATTATTTACTTTAAATTTAGAAGTAAATATTATTTCTTATGAAACAAAATATAGGATTACATGATTGGGCATTTCGGGGATTTTATCCCTTTTTTCCCCAGCCAATATTGCTTCACCTATTGGAGCAACCATTTAAAGTTGATATACATCATTAAAGAGTTCTTTTAATAGAGTGAATTTTTCTCTTCCTTTCTTCCCTACCTCTCTCTATGTTTAATTATTCTTCTCACTCATCCAACACGCAACCTCTACTGCAGGATTTTATTTTTAACAATGCTTAATCGGCTCAGATTAGTTGTATATTCTTCTATTGATATACTCCTAAATTCTTCACTAATCATTCCCTTAAACTTCAATCTAATGAAGATTCATCCATAATTGCATACCCATTATTGCAATTGCATTTGCCTGCATTCCTGCATGTCCTTCAAATGCCTTAGATGGAGTGTCTTTCCCTTATTTCTTTATATTTTCCCTTGTGTATGCGGACAATCTCTTCATAGTTTCTACACGTAGTTTGGTTTTTATACTCAAGGTTCAAGACCTTTTGACTCCAAGGTCAGGATTTCCTATAGTCGTCATAGGTGGTGCTCTGAGTGAGCACACGTTGAAGGAGTAAGAAAAGTGGTAGCTAGGAGGGCACAACGGAATGAATCAACTTGGACCATCCCGGAGCTACTAGTTATTAATATATTCTCTATGCTTCATTTCTGTAATGAGAGCGCAATAAATTGATAACATACGCTGCTCGAACGATATTTGGTGAAAGAAAAAGAAGAATGGAATTTAAACAGTAGTTTGTAAAATGAAATAAAAAATCACTCATGAATGTTGATGTGTAAACGACATCTACTCAGAGATAAGAGTACCTAGGCTATATATATATATATATATATATATATATATATATATACCTAATACTGAAAACGGTAATATTAATCATAAAAAATAAAGCTTCTTTGCTAATCAAATTTTACTCCATTATAAATATATAAACTGACAAAAATATATAATATAAAATTGATAAATACTAACATTTAAATCTTTTAATTTACCTGCAATTTAAAGTAGACAATGAATCCAACAACTAAACAATTTGAAATTACGATCCCATTTTGAAATGATGTTTTAGCTTTCATTGTTAATGTTACAGATGATAAATAAAGTCATAAACATTTTGCTTTACAATAACATCAAATATCTTTACATCAAATATTATTCATTTAAAAAAAATTCAAATCAAATTCTCAATCAGTTCAATTTTTTTTAAAGGTATACCCTCTTCTAAGGAATAATTTAATAGATACTACTTCTGATTGGTAAGTTGAAAGATTGATTTATAATATTTGAACATATCCGTGAAAGGATATTTTATTATGGCGGAGTTTGCTATAATTGATGGGCTCTTTGAAGACATTACATCTATGTATTTTATCTCAATCTTTTATCAAGGTCGTGTGCAAAAAGATGGAGTAACACCTTTGAAGGTTGAGGGGAGAAGGTTTAGTGATTTAAGTATGATAACACTATTTCTTTTTGAAGTTAACACATAAAGTTATACAAATTTACATACAGTAAAAATTGCAAACATTCATGCATGTATTGAGTCGTATATATATATATATATATATATATATATATATATATATATATATATATATATATAAATAACAGTCATAGGTATATCCCATTTATGAGCAAACCACAAGAGGATCCAATGAATAGAAGATGCGACTTATGCAAAAATGCAATCGATATTTCTGGCCACTTATTTGCAGATTGCATGAAGGTAATGCTTCCATAGAACTGAAAAAACAAAATACTCGATGCCACCCTATCAAGAGCTGATTGGTTCATTTCCTTCACTTCCCAACGCTATAACCACTCTAAAATAGAGAAATTATCCAATGCATTCGGAAAATTGTTTACCTAGCAAGATCAATCTTTTCTGTAATCACATGTGGAATGGAGGAGCTATTGGACCAGAAAATTTCCCTCCTGGAGAACTAGAAACTGGATTCAGGCGGGATCATAGGATCACTGACACTATATAAAATCTTTATAATTATTCATTCTTATCTATTTTTACTTTCCTATTTTAAAGGACTTTTTAATAGTGTACCTTGTTTTAAAAATTTGTGAATATAAGTTTTACTATTTTCCGCATTAAAAATAAGTACATCCCATGATACGCATATACAGTCATGCAACCATACAGTCTTACAAGCAACCATATAGTCTTACAAACAACCATACAGTCTTATGGTACAAACAACCATACAATCTCAAGAAGAACCATATTGTCATACAATCATCCTTACAACCAAACAAATAACAATGCAATCACACAAACAACCATAAATTTATACAAACAACTATACAGTCATACCAACAGTCATACGTACATACAAGAGAGAGAGTAACAAAAGGATAAAAAAACATAAACCAAACAAATTTTACGTTATGAATGAGGATGGTTTCTTTGATATTAAAATGTTGATTTAAAAAACCATGGAACACTCATTTCTTTGGCTTATATTTACAATCTAATTAAGCGTTCAAAAATTCATGATTTACTTTTACGTGACGGGCCGTATTTTTGGTGTGTAAAAGAAAAAAAAATTGTCATGTCCATAATTATGACATAGATACATTTAAAAAAATACATTATTTTTAAAATATATATAGTTAAAATACAAAAAATTATGAACAAAAAACGACGCAAAAAAAATTACCTGTGAATATTCACCAGCAAAAAAAATTTGGTTTTAAAAATACCCGCAAAAAAAGAAGAAACGACAAATTAAAATGACATAAAAGATCAACGATGTATTACCCGCGACAAAAAACGGAACCTATTCAAAGGTGCCGCGACAAATTAGGTCGAAATGAAATTACATGTGAAATGGGCCGTAGACTTCATTAAATTTTATCCAAACAGTTCAAAATTCTATTGGAACGACATCAAGAGGATTTTAAGAATGCATCGCCGTTTTTCTATAGAATACATATTAGTTTTTCAATTGTTGTTTTATATATATATGGTTTTCAATCTGGACAGTAATTCTGAGTTATGATGTTTATAGATGTTTTTTTCAATAACTATCCAGATTTGATTAAATGTCTTATGTTATCGGTATGTTTTAGTATATTTTTATTTTACAATGTATTCTTCCTTGCAGTAACCGAATGAAATTATTTTAGCCATAAAATTATCCAAATAAAACAATGTATTAAAAATGGTTTGTGGTGTAAAAAATTATATAAGAAATTAAACATATCAGTACATTACCAAATCTCAAAAGATTAAAAATACTTTTTCTAATAAAATAAGTTTAAAAAAAAAATACTATATAAAGTTCCTACCTAAAGTCCCTTTAATTTTCGTAGAGAGTCATCTGCCGTATTTTTTAGGGTTTTATATTGTTTGTTGGGGGCTTAATATGTAAGCCATGTATACTCCTTTTTTTCGTGCCCCCATGTATCATACTCTCTATATATTTATGTCTGTACCACCGCCCCAAAAAATACCCTACCCCATTTCCCAAGCCACAAAAACCGCAAGTTGTTGAGGAACCTTAGAGAGATGAAGAAGAGAAAAAAACATGTACATGTTTCCTTGGCATTACCTTGTTTCTATGGTTGGGTGTTCATTGCTCATGGGTATGCATGCTGCCTCTACCTAATTATGGGAAAACTATCTCTACTGCAGGTAAGAATCAGGAGAGAAGGCAAGCAAACAAGACACAAGGTCTTGCAGAAAAAAATGCAGGCGGAGATGCAGAGAGAAACAATGACAGAGGGAAAGGTGTTGAGATTATTTTGACCTTTTATATATAGGTATATAATATAATATATAAATATATATATATATATTTATATATATATACATTAGGGTTGTTCGTATTTTTCAAATGTTTGAAATGTTAGCAACATTGTGAATTTTCTGTTTCTTGGTGATAAAAGAAGACGGCATACAAAGTTTGAACAAAATCGGTCAACATTACGGGGTCGCTCAACGAGGTCGAAGTTTTAAATTTTTTGTAAAAATATAGTTTTCCCCAAATTTCTCGAAAATGGTGGGCGTTGCAGACTTCAATATAATTATTAATTTAAAGGAAATCTAGTTTACTACCAGACGTATTTTGATGTTTTTTTAAAACAAATTTTTCTGTAAAGACAAAGAAAAAATGGAGTGTGTAATGTTAGTATATTTCATAGCTTTTTTGTATCAATTAACTTCACTCGCCTATAGAAGATGACTTTTTCGCCTTAAGAATGATTTTTCGTAAAATAATATCTTATATAATTATAACATATATATAATATCATAGATATATATATTAATGATATATATTATATATATATAATATATAATATATATATAATAATATATATATATATATATATATATATATGGGCCTCAAAGACAACATAATTTTTGATTATTAGTAATTTTGTGATGACTTTTTTGTTGGTCTAGCGTGAGAAATCACTGATTCTTCTTTCCTTTCTCTCCTGTCTAATAACTATCATTATGGAGTACCTACATATCAAAAGGTGATTCCTGAGACTTAAAAAAATAAAATGTACGACTTCCTCCTCACCAACAACAACAATAATAAAATAAGAGGAAATGGGAAATTGTCATCAGTCAAGTAGTATGTTGAAAATTGCTCCTCATTTTCCAAGTCCTACTCCTCGACCGGAAGGATCAAACCAATTTCCCCTCCTTACGCATGGAAGGAACAATTACAACATGATATCTAGTCAACACCGACCTATTTTATAACTTGATACTCAACATAAAAGAAAAAATCACTCGACTTAAAGGGCACTTTGATAAGTATGGCGACTTAAAGCACGGTAATGAAAGAATCTAGGTGTCTTGGAATAGATACAAAGGGAAACCCTGCAATAAATATCCATTGTTGTTGTCAGCCTATGACGTCATTTTTAATTAAATAGTTTTCTTAAAACGGCATCACTGAATATTAGTCTTTGTCCTTCCTGTATTTTTTTATTCTTGGTTATTTAATCCTTGAATTATTTATAAATATAATATATTATATATATATATATATATATATATATATATATATATATATATATAGAGAGAGAGAGAGAGAGAGAGAGAGACCAAAGATGGCTGCCATTGAGTATTCTTCTTCCCTTCTTTTATAGAGTCTAATGTGCATCCATTTAAGTAATAGAAACATTTGCTAGGAAGAACAAAATCCAAAAAGGGATCCCTAACTAGCTATCTGGAAGGAATTATAATTACTCCAGATGACAGAGATTCATATGAGTCCTTAGCTTCATTAAACATCTCACTCTATTTTTTATTTAAAAAAACTTTTCTTCTCATCACTAACTTTTTTTAGATTTGTAAATTATTTTACTGATGTGTATATTAACAGCAATAATAAAAAAGTTTTTTTCCTCAAGTTCATATTCTCCTCTCAACCATGGAACACCCCCGGTCTCTCTTCAACCAAAAAATAAATAATTCAAATTAACATTTACAAAGAGCGCTCTTAACCACACTGATGATGCCACCATATGTCGATCATTCGTCAAAGGGGAGTTGCTACGATTTGTCACCTCAATTCAGAGGGAAATGGCAAACAACAATCAGATTTAAATATTAAACCATTCATCTTCAAGAAGTACTTCGAGTGCATACATTGTAAAAGAAAGGGGGTGATAAATACTTCAAGTACCGGTTTAGAATGCAGACATATATGCTAACTAACAATATATAGAATATATGTAGCTCTGGGACAATTTTTTCTTATGTGTCTTCATATGTAAAATGGGTTGGAACATTACTAGATTGTCTGATTCTGTTTTGTTCTTGAAGTAATTATTTTGGATTAATAAGAATTAAATACTTTAACAAAGACGTAAACTAAGAATAATGTTTAATTTTTTTACTTTTTATTTTTTTCTATTTTTTAATTACACCTAAAACAAATAATATATTTAAAGCACATCACGAATTCATTCTAAATATTAAATGTTAGTACAAAAACATAATGCAACTTAAGAGATGTCTTGGATAAAAATAGATATTTACTTTTACTTTCATAGTCGATTTTCGTTTATTCCGGCTTAGGATTTTGATGACAATATATTGACAGAATAATAATTGTACCCATATTTTGAACAGGTTTTTAAATATTTTTGATTGCCATAATGAAATTCTTCTTTCGTGCATCACAGTTTTTTTGCTTGTACATGAAAAATTATCGAAGAAATCTGTTGTGTTATGGAACGTGTAAGCATATTAAGACGTATGGCTCCCGTTTACCCCCGTTGAACTCGTTGTGTTTGTCAGTCTTTTTCTTCTTCTTGTTATTATTATGCTCACATTCATCGCCATCACCAACTTGTTGTAGAACATTTTAACCGACAACATACTGCACCTTCGGTTAACCTCCTTCAAGACAAAAAATCACCCGGGGAAGTCAAGAGGTGGCAAGAAAAAGTTCATAGGTCTTGAGAGAGGTGCAGGAGCACAAGCCTAAAGAGTCCTCCTAATGGACAATTTTAAAGGAAAACAGACTATATGTCACTATAGATAAAGTCTGCTAAAATCTACATGGATTAATTATTTCAAGTTATAAAACATAAACATAAGAATGCCATGCTTTCCATAGTATTTACATATGGTCATTTAAAATAAAAGTTATCACAGTTCATGTCAAATCATGGGGGTGATCTAAATTTGTATGTATCAAATTGAATGTTCAGTGTTAAGAATATATATATATATATATATATATATATATATTATATATATATATATATATATATATATATATATATATATATATAATATATATATTATATATATATATATATTTTGATGGGTATATAAAAATAAATATAATATTCCTTTTAAAAATTTCATCCAAAAAATTTATAAAACAATTAATTCAAAATGACCAAAATTTTCAACAGGTGGGAGCAAGAGTTTTAATGCTTCTCAAGGGACAAGGATAAAAAAGAACCCATGCCTATTATCATATTCCAGCTGTTTAATAATTTTTAACTAAATTAATGACACTAAGTTTTTATTTAAGTTTTTATTTATTCAATTCTTAAAACAAAAACTGTAATATTCATAAATCATTTGAATTATAATATCAAAAAGTTCTTGATTTTTATAGTTTCATTAGTTTATTTAATTGGAAGAATTATTTAGTATGCTTCTATTTAAAATGAGAATTAAGGACATTGCACTGCAATTTGAAATATGTGGTTAAAAAAATATCCTCTCATGTAGTTTTCATTCGATTAGTATCTACGTATTTTTTTGTGTAGTCTTTGTTTTGCATTGAAAACAATAAAAATGAAACCAAAATAACGATAACAAATAAAGATGATATAATTAAGTACAAAGTTTGAATAGTTAAAAAAATATAAGCTGCGCCCTTGAAATTTATATATTTAAAATATCTACTTTTGATTTTTTAAAGTTAAAAATAATACTTCTTTCATTTGTCTGCTTTTTAAAGACTATTCGACTCTTAAATATAAAAATGCGATTGTACCTCATCATGTATGTTAATCTGTAACTACAAACTATGTGCAGACGTGCATACAAAAAAATGGAGTAAATTGTATTTTATATATGATAATGTTCTAACCAAATCCTGAGTTGCCTCCTATCATTGGCATACCATTCGTTGGGTATTTGAAAAATTCCTGTCATCATTTTTTTTTCTTTAAGGCACAATAAAAAACATGTTTTGGATTTGTGTGGGGAAATGTTTAATGCTACACAAATTCATACTATGATAACGTAAATTCTATATTTGTTTAATGAAGATATATGACACTACATCAACTAAAGTCCATAGGATAACGACCAATTTTATGTTGTGATAAGATATTAATGCAATACTGATGAAAATATGAAAACATTTGCAAAAAAAATCATTTTTTTAAAACAAGTTCTGATTATAGCTTTATGTAATTTGAATTAAATTTAAGTATGTCCAATAATAGAAACAATCACGATATCAATAAATGTTTCTTAACATATTTTGTTTATTTGAAACGCAAATATATATTTTTTATAAAATGTTTTGGTAATAAAAACTAATATTAAGGCCCATTAACATTTATATGTACGCATGAAATATTATTCATGGGGTAGAAATTTCCACTTGTTCTTGTATCATTGCATTCATGGCATTCATGGATAGTGGGGGGAGACTTGAATTGCTTAATGAGCTTCTTTCATAGCTCTGAAGAAAAGGAATGACGTCATTGAATTAATGAATCTCATGTGTGCTAAAAAGTTATATAATATATATATATATATATATATAATATATATATATATATATATATATATATATATATATATATATATATATATATATATATATATATATATATATATATATATATGCTTAAAGAAAAGAGATGAAAAGGAAAAAAAAAAGAAAAAGATTAATCAGTTACTCTTGATAATAACAATAAAATATATCTTTAACCTCTACTTCGACCTTTTGTGAAGATTAGTAACTATATATATATATACAAACACACTCAGAGTCGTATATTTTGTATTTATATGTATATATCATTTCTGTTTATTACCACAAGACGTCTCGCTTTTTAAAAGGCTTAAAGTAATTGTTGCATGATCCATATATGAAAATATTAAAAATGTGAAGGGTATTGATTATTTTATCTCGCTCCATGAATACAGTTTTTATTGAATAAAAAATATACATAATATTATGTAAAATATTTATGATACAAAGAAAATTTAAGTTTAACACATGTGGAAGGGATTGAATCTATGGTGATTTCAGTCATTTTGGTTTTCATATTAATTTATCTTTGTAAATTGTATACACCTTATAATGCGAACATAATACATTAGGAAAATATTTCAAACATTTCTTATATAATTTAATTACCTCCGCCGAAAAAGGTATTGTTTTTTTCACTGGCGTTGGTTTTGTTTGTTTGTCAGCAGGATAACTCAAAAGTGCGGAACGGATTCGGATGAAACTTTGTAGAGTTGTTGGAAATGCCAAAAGGAACAAGTGATTAAATTTTGGCATCTCTGAGTGCTTCTTTAAGATGCAAAATGAGCTAAATACTAACAAATATTTCAAGTTAGCCTACTCTGCCAATAGATGTCGCTGTGCTGTGCTCTCAAAGAAGAGAGCACAGCACAGCGACATCTATTGGCAATGACAAAAGACCAAGTGATTCATTTGGTGGGGATCGGCGGAGGTTTGCACTCTCTGAGTCCTCTAGTTGTATATAATATGCATCTCCCAAAAGCTATTTAATAACTGTCCATTAGCCTGTCTCAGCCAATCTCAAATTTATTTCTTCTTTAAATCACTATGCGTTTATACGTTCTATAATATACACCAAGTCCTAAATAAAATGATATAATGCTTTCTCATGTCCATATGGATACTGCAATTCGATCGTATTAAATAAGCGAAAAAGTGGAAAGAGACGAATTAAAATTCATGTCCTAAGATTTCAAAGAGTGACCTGATAAGACAGTGATTTTTTTAAAGACGATTCTGACTTTTTGTGCTTATTTTGTTTTTTTTATGAGACGCTTGATAAGTGTTGCTTTTTTGTTTTCAATTGTTGATCCTAAGCTCAAGATGACAAGCTTGAGATTTATTTCTAATTGTAAGCCCTAAATTATTACATAACAATTGCTATTAAACAAACCATATACAAATATTATATTCTAAAAAATATTATTTCCAGGTGCAACTACTACCATTGAAAGACCTAGTAAAAACAATTACTCAACAAAATTAACAATAAAGAGGCGCACTTCATATTTTTAAAGACGATCTGACAAAAAATGTATCTGGTTTTAGTTAGTATTCATAAATCAAATGCCACAACAAAAACTTAAATAAAAGTGATTCACATTTTCTACAGTCCAGATATCGATGATAAAAAAGGAAAAATACGTTTCCTGGTATCATAGAAGCTATATTAGACCTTGACAAAAATAGCGAATAATTTTGAGAGTTTAGGGAGGATGTTAGTGGTGGAAAACACTTTGGAAACTTTAATATTGCAACAACTAATTAATTAGTTCAACAATTTTTATTCAATAGTTAATTATTATGATGTTTACAAGGGATTACATAGAAAACCTATAATAATGTATGAATAAACATTTTAAATTTTAAATAATAAAATTATTTATAATTTTATCTACACTTTTTGCAATTCCTTAAAATTGCCATATTATGTTTCAACTTTTTTCCTGTGGCTGATATTAAGGATGTTAAAATGTGTTATGGAATATTTAGGGACTCCAATAAAATTTCGAAATATTTTTTGGTTAAGATGTTTATTGATTAACTGCAAATACATGCATTGTAATAAAAAAATTACAACACACTAGAAAGTAGGAAATAAAAAACAAAATTTTAAGACAGTTACGTTAAAAACAAAACATAAATGAACATTAGAATTCAAAAGTACTGTCCAACGATAAAACTATAGTATAAAATGACTTATTAAAAAATATTTTTTATTCAATATAAAACGTTGATGTCGTATTATTGTCGATTTGATGAGTTTGAGGTATTCGAGATAATTTGAAGGAATAAACTTTATCAAATCTCCAGCCCATGTCCTTGACGTCGCAGATGAATTGGGAATTTTTATTGAGAGGGTATATGTTTATATTTATGGTAGCATCTACTTTTACACATACACACACACAAACATATATATATATATATATATATATAAATATTTAAAAAAATGAAAAAGGCAAAAACAAGAGCAAAAACTAAGAAATACTTATGCTCAAGGCTAAATACCCATGGATGCTCCCTCCTCCCTTTCGGGATATAAGAACATATACAGAACAAACCATGAACAACCTTCAAAAATAATTAAGATCATGAGAATGGAATAAGGAATGATATGAAAAAGATATAGAGCATGCATATATAAAAAACAGAAAAATATGGTTGATAGTAAAAAAGGAATATGCTGATATATTCCTCATAAATCTTTTGTATCTATCTATGTACAATATAAGTCTCTCTCTATATGACTCTCTCAATGTATGTGTACTCCAGATACATTATTATTATTATTATTGTATGATCATATCTCCAACCATCATCATTGAAATGAATTTTACTCTGAGCATATTATAAATATATGTGTATATATATATATATATATATGAAATATTATATATATTTCAAAAACTCTTATGTTTTCAGTGCACATATAAATCAAAACTCATAGTATGTGTGGCGGGGTATTATGCTTTTTGTAGTTACATATTGTATGTTTTAAAGACAACCCAAAAAGTAGAGACGTAAGACAAATATTTTGCTTCTCCACATGAATACTTCTAATGGAATTCTCCTTCTTCCCCAGTGTGATTTTTTAAGAGGGGAGGGGGTGCTGTTATTGAATAGAAACATATTTATATAGTGAACCAATGATTTTTTACGATTTATGGGGACCTAAGATGGCTAAATAAATATTTTTTTTGTCAAGTTGAGGGTTTTGTCTTTTCATTCCTCCTTTCTATACAAATTTGTATGAAAACTACGTTTTGTCAATGTTTTATGGTATTTTGTTTAATATTGGCCAACATGCTTAACTTAATCTTTGAAATTATGGAAAAAGAACCCGTTTAAAAACAAACAAACAAGAGATATATCATCATAAAATCTGAATACCTAACATTTGTAGGAAAACCTTTTTTTGTGAGATTGAAAATCCTCAAGTGGAGCTCACAAACTGAATCATTGCCCAAAATATCGCTGCATGATAAGCTTTCCCTCGCATAACATAAATAATGTATGTACTTTATTAAAGTGTTTTTATTTATTTACATACAATTTTTTTGTTCATTTGATTTAAATTATGTAATAATCCCGATGGATTTAAAAATATATTCATGTATTCCGAGGAAGTCGAACTTGCAACATCAATATTGAGAGTTAAATCACACTTCCATTTATAGTTCAACTTTTCTATTATTTTCATTAAAAAATTGGGTTTTTATTTAAATAATTTAGTGTAGTGTATATAATAGTATATATAAATTAAAATTATAGATTAAAATTAATACTCTAAGCATAAGTGAAATGGAATTCCTTACTATATATCAAGGCAGTAAAAAACATGATCAAACCGAAGTTACACAAACCACAAAATCATATAAATATACTATCTATCTTCTATCAATATATTAAAATTTAAAAATTTCAGAAAAACAACAGATTTTCTGCTAAACAATCTACTTTAGAATATTTATAAAAAACTTTTTATGCATTTGAAAAAGCCAGCGTTGAAACTTATTGTATTGTTATGAGGGATAATATTTCCCGCATATTCCCACGATGAACCATCCAAGTTTGGAATTTTGATGCCAAAGGCCGAGTAGCAAGCTGATGAAATTAGAATTGCCCGAAATTCTTCCACTTCAACCGGTATTCCTTAGTAAAATTTCTTATGCCGATTTGGCAAATCACGTCAATGGTCGAAGAGGCGTTAAATTATGGAGTTCCATTGCTCTATGAGCTGATGCTACCCAGGGAGAATATTCTTCTAAATGAGTATTATAAAATCTCTGATAAGCAAAAGTAATTGTAAACGGGATTTAAATGCCCTATATCCCTCCATTCAATTCCAGGACGGCAAGAGATGTCTATAAAAATTTTACGGTATATTTTGGGTAAAATTATCCTGATAAGGAATCGTTGTTACTGTGTTTAAATTTTCGATGCTATAATGTGGTTAAAAATATCGATCCTCTTCGGAAGATTGAATCTTCTTGACGATGAGATCGTAGTATCTACATAGTATTTAATTGAATCCCAATTGGAAAACAATGATCCATGTTTGTCCCACGATATCCCGAGAACTGAAATAAAGTCCATGATCGAGCAGCCAGTATTATTTAACTGTTTTTCAGGACTCCATTCCCAAAAAAGTAAATTAGCTGTTGTTTTACTATTGTTGTTCCTCAGAATTAGCTTCTACCATTATGGTAATATCGTCAGAGTACATAACCAAATGTCTTTTCCCCTCACTCCAAATCCTATGAATTTCTTTAAAATTGAAGGTCTAAGACTATGATAGCAGAAATAAATATATAAATTATTTTATTACCACTAAAATTCAATATTTTATGTATAAAATGAGATCTACTCGAGTTCCTGTACCTAATTTTTTTACTTCTCTGGGTGATTATATTGTTAATAACACAACGTTTTAATGTATTTTTATAAATATTATAAGATATAATATCATGTGAATAAAATTTTATCTTGGTAAATTTTTTTATAAGGGCAACTCCTCATTAAGTTGATTATATCACTCCTATGATTTCCTAATGATATAAATGACGTGCCATTGACGAGTAGGGCTCAAATGGAATTGAAAAACTTCTTGACGAGTAATTTCTTAATGGAGTTGATAATGAAGTTATGAAGTAAGGAATCAAACACATTATAAAAGTCTACTGCAACGATAGATCCATAAGTTTTTCTTTTGTTACCTTTTCAATGACGGTCTCAATAATTCTTGATATATCGCTAATTTTCCTTTCTATCAGGAATCCTTTTAGTTCTGGGCCAAGTGTGGTATTTAATGTAGGCTCGAATTCTGAAGCAAATACACCAGAAATAATTCGATAATGCTCATGAAGAACTGCAATAGGTCTCCAATTGTTCGTATCTGTGGCCAGCCCTTCTTTGGTATAAGAACTATTCGCCCTATAGTACAGGATTGGGGAAGTTTCCCATGAACTACCATTGCTTTCTCCAATTCAACCAAGTAAGGGATTTTTGTATATAGAAGCTATTACTTTACACATAATAACTATAATAACTATTTTTATTCCTTGTGTCTTTTTGCTAACTTGAAATGCTCTTTATACATTATGTATAGCTCTAATACACATTATATCATACATGTAAATGTTTTTTCTTGCTGAAAGGATGGGAAGAGGAGGATCCGAAACAATTATTTAATTTGGAATAGAAAATTACGTATCTTAGAGCAACAACAATAAAGATATTTCAATTCGGCACTCATAAGCCCTCATCGCTAATAAATATTATAAAATTACTTAATCCCAAAGATCTTATAAATACCTTGGATATTACGACAATGCTAATATTATTAACTGCAGCTAGATACGCAGGCTGACTTTAAAATCATTTCACCAAAGTCTGCCTCAGGGACTTTGGCTTGAAAGAATTCAAATATTTTTTGTATGATCGGTTTTGTTGTTTTGTAGTTTTATATAACCTTTTCATTTCCATCGGATGTTCTTTGGTCGATACAATATCTGTTAAAGTTCCGTCCTCTCTCTCTATATATAAATTGTAATAGTATAAATTCATTAACATAATTTAATATGTCTTTATAAAATTTTACTCTGTAAATAAAATAGTTCAGGAATAATTATAGTAATTATTCAAACGAAATATTCACAAAAATACTCCATTTTCACGAAACCTTTCGTTCAAAAAACTACGAGTTACTGAATTACCGCGAAGTTTTGAGGGCTCACTGTTGTTTATGCATTTCATACTTATATTTGATGTATACTCCCAATCCTCTTTTTTGCAAAGCTGTGCAAAATCTATTTAAAAGAGGAGAAAAAAATATGTTGCATAATGGCACGTTCTATTAATTGCTTTATAATCCACCATGATTTATCATTATTTTTCCTATTAATGCAATGCACTTTTTCTTTGTGTTTAAAATATTTTTAACAAATGTTATATAGCCTTTGGGGTTCTTTGAGAGAATCATTTGTGTTAAAAAGCAGTTCCTTTCAAAACATAACAAAATATTGGGAAACTGATTGTAATGCGTATAAATGAGTGATCGTTGTAGCTTATTTATTCAAATCAAATTAGAAAATACACAAAACATAATAGTTTCAAAAAATAATTTTATGTTTTTAAAAACATTATAGTTTGGGAATATAAATGATGAAAGATGTTTTTTAAACTTGAAAATTCTAATAAATGCAGATTTTTACAGGTATCAATATAGATAAAATATTTTAGATAGATAAATGAACTGAACGAAAAAACGATATGATAAAAATAATTATACAATGACAAAAGGGTATATATATATATATATATGTAGAAAGATAGATAGATATATATAGATATATAGATAGATGGATAGTATAGATAGATAGATAGATACTTTGTATATAAACAGATGCACAGTTTCTTAACTATGACATTTCAAACTTTTTGGATTATTTTAAAATAATATTTGATGCTGAGGGATAAAATTGAGAATAAGAGCGGTGTGGTCAAGGAACAACACAAATTAGAAGGGATTGGAGTGAGAAGATAGTATAAGGAGCTGCAGCTGATATCATAATGTTCCTCACATCATTATTCCTCATAATTGTGTTGTTGGTATACTTATCAGGCTATTTAAAACGGTGAATCAACTTAGCATTTGTTGACATGGATCCAATTAATGCAATGACTTGAGAAAAGATGTAATTAGCAAAATCTCAAGCTCACTAGCTTATTGATGTATAGATAGGGCCAACAAAAAGACTGTTTTGAGAAAACTCAGAAGTACCATGATTTTTTCATTTGATAACATTGTTTTCTTTATTTTTCTACGTCCGATCGTCTAAGCGATGATCCATTTATGTCAGATGAAACATTAATAAATGATATTGTTTTCTGAGTCATGAGCAGTTGTTTTTTTCATTCAATAAATAATAGGGGAAAAAGGAGGAGTCCATTTAAAGAATTGACAATGACGTCATGGATGAAGACCCATGATGAAGAGACAATTTGTATCTTTGAGATAATATTTTCTCTTGAATAGATGTTCACGT
>CP045893.1:23848691-23859213 GCA_013387185.1 Caligus rogercresseyi | reverse complement strand
ATGAGTAAAAATAATGTTGATGCTGTGGCTCTGTCTTGGCACTAATGATGCTGCTCCGATTGATGCACATTGCAAAACATTCTAAGCCCCTGCTGTGCTTATAAGGAGGAGAATTATCATCATTTATATATGTTATATAATATATATATATATATATATTATACCGAGCTGTGCAGAAATATTTACTGATTTTTGTACAGAACAGATCCCACAAAAATGACATTTCGAATGACTTTAGAACCAATGATTCATACATTTTTGAATAATAAATGGTTTGTGATCCACTTTAAACAATGTGTCCACTATATGACTTAATAACACTGGTCAGGCAACGGCTGAAGGTGCCAAGACTTGCTGGATGTATTCTGCGTCCATGGAGGTCCACGCCATGTTGACAGCAGCGTTTAGGGTATTTATATTTTTGTGTCGTTTTTTACAGGCCTCGATCTACACTGTCACCTAGATAGATAATTCTAGTGGTTTCAGATCTGGGCTCTGAGGGTGTCAGTAGTTCTTGGACCAAAAGCTCATGTTATTCCTTGATCCACTCCTGAGCTTTCGTGGAATCGTGGGCGGATGATCCTTCTTGTAGAAAACCCCAAGGAGAGTTGCTGACTATGGATTTGATCCACGGAATGACCTTGACGCCAAAATCTTCACATAATCCTCCGCTATTTATTTGTAGCCATCAGGAACCCATACCGACTTCACGTTGGAGGCCTCGAGGCCCAACATTATGATGGAAGAGGTTGTTTTGCCACATAGCGATGCTTATCTTGCACATCTCCAAAGATCACAACACGTCATTTTACTTGTTGAAAACAGGATTGGCGTTAAAAGTTTTTTCATTTGAAAACATTATGATGCATCCAGATTAGCTCTTGATATCATTCAAGATTTTCTTGGCACGCTCTAGCATGACTTCTCGTTGACGTTCAGTTAGCAAAGGGCGTTCATACACTTCAGGGATTTTTTTCCAGCCCTTTCAATGCCCTTGAAACAGTTGATCTCGACGTTCCCATCTTTCTGGTCATGTCGGCAACGGATCTGTTGGGAGTCTTCTTGAACACTGTTTTTACTTGGGATTCTCCTTCACTCAGGGTCTTCTCAGGGGTGGTGGACCGAATGATGGAGGTGATGGATGGGTTCCCTTGACCGGAGCATAACCCGGAGCCAATATTAATTTTACCTGATCGTGTTTGATGTTTTTATGATTCTCACAAATCTTTGTTTTTAATAACTACATACTCTCTTTTGTTTATATTTACCCTCGTGTGCTTGATGACGTGGTACATATTATTTGTTTATATTGAGCATAGGCGACAGCTGAACGATGTTTCTCTCTGCTATTGAAGAGAATAAGATCTTTATATCTCAATGGCCTCAACTCTTTCCCTTTCTATTATTCTAAATCATCCCTTATAAACTCTCCTGAAAAGACACCACCCCAGCAACATCAGAAGAAGACGACAAAGCTTTAAGTTTACACAATACCAGTTCATTCGGACCCATTATATTTTCAAAATGTGTTTATAATGTGAATAGAAAAAGTGAAATAAAGAAATTAATTAATTAAAAAAATACAAACATTAAAATGATTCATTGAAATGTAATTTTCTTAATTTTATTCATAACTAGAATTAATTAAGCATTACTTCATAGTTTCGCAAATCTGTACAATAAAAAATAAATATATACTTAGTGCATAACGTTATGCAGGATCGACAAACGTCAAAGTATTTTTAACTGTCAAAACTGTCGCAAGAGTGACATTTTTATATATCTAGTTGTCATATAACAGCTAATTTCATTATAGGGCTTGTTCATGAAAATGTTCATGAACAACTTGCTAATCTATACAGAGTCGATGGGTCGAATTTAACACAATAATACCAATGTAAAATTACTGGGATAAATAAGAAAAAAGAGGAAAATCTTTTATTATAAGAAATATAAAATAAAGAAAAAATTAAATAAGATGAAACACATTATTTCAAAGGGTTTGTTTGTATAATCTTACAATTAGAGATCACTAAATTTTAATTGCAATGAGGTTGTCATTTGTTTCATCCATCAAGAACTATAATAAACTCCATGCTCCAAACTCATGAACTTATATTGCAAGAAAGAGCTATTCAACCCATTAGTTTTTGATGGCTTAATTTCAAATGCATCCTCAGAGCCGTAAGGCCATACCATCTAACCATATAAAAAACTATTATTGCTTCTAATGCACCCTAGTCAGTACATGGTCCATCACTCCTCCTCTTCATATTTATCTCTTTCCCCCCTCAACGTCTTAACGATCTACAGCAATGATCTTTAAGAAGATACACTCAAAAATAACTCTTTTTTTATTCTTATGACTATAATCATAACAACAATAAAAAATATTTTTTAAGAGAAGGGTTAGCGAAAATCATGAACATGCAACCGAAGTAGTTTTAATTCTCATGAGACTAAAAAGCTTTATGGTATTATCAATATGAATGTAAAATTTAGTCATCAATTAAGTACATTTTTCTGTATTAAGAGGTTTTTCTATTCATTGTCGTTCAAAAAGTTCCGAAATAATTGCAATAGACGAAAATACAAATATAACTTCTAGTGTAAGATTAATATTATGTCGAGTTAAAGTTTTATACTATAATTTATAGCAAAAAATATTTTATTTTTTTGCCTATTTGGTTCGATAGAATTGCATCTATTGGATATAAATAAGCATTATAGCATTAATTAGTCTATCGAACCTAGGATCTATCAATGAGGTAGACCAAAATGACCATCTCCTCCCGTGATTCGAACCTGCGCCCCCAACATTGAGAGTTGAATACGCCTTAACACGCACGGCTATCGAGCTCCCTTCAAATATGAAATTTTACTAATCCTTATTGCTTGTTTTTTGTTATGCTTTCAGTTTTTATTTGATGTTAGAAATGTAAAATTGTTTTAAATCTTTATGAAGTTTTAATTTTAGACTACAATGTCTATTTATACATTTTTTTATACACAATCACTTCATGTTAATAAAGATTTCATGAAAGAAAAGAAATGAAAAAGGATATACCCAGATATGTCATTGTAGGGGACATGTTTATTTTAAACATAACATAGGGTGATGATTTCGATGGAACATTTATTATAATTTATTATTATTATTTATAATACTAGACAACTAATTTTTTACCACAAAGTGGTTAGTCAATTAACCTATTAAATTTGGACCAACAAATAATTAAATATCTAAAACCACACAAAAATTATATATCACTTTTTCAATTCCTCGGTTAATACAAGTGAAACCAACATAAAATAGTTCTATTTGATTCTAATATGAAATAAATACAAAGTTAGGAATATAAAGCATTTTTTCACTTTGATGATAAGATTGGATTTTATACGCATTGAATTAACATATTATAACTTTAAATTACTTAATCGAAAGGGCATTAGAGATCTACAATATATTCGTCAGAAACACAGATTATTTTTCGCGCCAAAATACGAGACGGTTCAAATACTTTTTCTTTGAAGATGTTGGTACTTATCAGCTATCGTGATAGTCAGGGAATCAATCGTGGAAAACAAAACATCACGGCTCCATCCAACACTGACTCGCTTCTCTATAGATCTTTCAACATGATAGCTGAAATATATTAAGGAGTGCGATAGTCCTGTGCGTTAAGGCGGGTTCAACTCTAAATGTGAGGGTGCAGGTTCGATTCCTGGGAGGGATGGCCATTTTTGGTCTACCTCATTGATAAGATCCTAGGTTCGATAGACTAATTATAATGATATATGCTTATTTATATCCTTTTGATGCAACTCTATTGAATCTTATAGGCAAAAAAATATATTTAAACTTAATTTTGTATAAATGCAATTATATCAATAACCTAATGATATTTA
Organism: Caligus rogercresseyi; assembly: GCA_013387185.1. Classification (NCBI taxonomy): domain Eukaryota; kingdom Metazoa; phylum Arthropoda; class Copepoda; order Siphonostomatoida; family Caligidae; genus Caligus; species Caligus rogercresseyi. Next base: position 23,855,304 of record CP045893.1, on the reverse strand, counting down.
CCAATAGTAAAAGCATGATTTTATTCATTTATATTAAATGACTAAAAGAAAGAATATATATGTATGTACTTATATGTCCCTCTTTTACAAAGAGAAACTTCATAAGAAGAAGTCTTTCAATAAGTTATTATTTCTTTCACACAGAAGGAAATAGGCAAGAAAGTTAAAAGTTATTTCTTTTTCCTCAGTTCGTCCCTTCTACTGATATAAAATTGATTTATTCTATTTCTTTGATTGATATTTCTTTCTTAGCAGAGAGAGAGAGAGAGAGAAAAAGAGGGGAGAATAAAAATAAAAGAAGAAGAACCCTTTTCTTTACTTCTTTATAGGTATGTGTGTGTGTGTACATATTTTTTCTGGCTTGTTTGGTCTACTTAAGACTTAAGAAAGGGAACAGCCACCATATGATGATGAGAAGAAGAAAAGGATGATATGTACATAAAAGAAGATTGAAAGCAAAAAAAAAAAGGGAAAAAGAGGAGGAGAACCTTAAAAAATAGTGGGAACTACCTTTATAAATACGAGTGTTGTATATTAACCAATTTGCCATTTATATTTTTATAAAATGGATTAGATGTCCCTTCGGAGGTTAAGCTACTGGACACTGACCCAACTACATATTAATTGGATACTTAACAGACAGAAATAATCATTTCACTTCCGGCCCGGCGGGATGGGGGGGGGGGGGGGGGGGCCCTACCGAGTGACGTAGGCCCGCCCACCCACCGAGGGACGATTTTTTTATGAATGTGCCAACTGTGCCCCCCCATAACAACTGTAGCCCCCCCCCCCCAACAGCCTGGGCCTGCTGCCGGGCCTGTTTTCACTTCAATAATTATTTAATAATGACCAAGACGGCTGCCCCACTTGAAGAGGAACCATTCAATTCTCTTCGGAATATAAAAAGGAATCCTGCAAGAAATCCTGTTAAGTGATTCCTCACTCCATCTTATGTTTCTTATAATTAGTCAAATGACGTCATTGGTGGTATACCTTTTGTCATTTCTCCCTTTTCTATGAATCCTTAAGACTTGGATCCCTGCTCAAGGGATAATTACAAGACTTCCTTCCTTTTCTTCGGTTTACATCTACTTTAATAATATTTTTTTTCGTCAATAAAGGGATATAAATGTCTTCCACTCATGCATGCTCTTTCCTTCTTTTATGCAATCCATTGTGCATCTAGTTATTATATAAGTTAATAAGATTCACTAACTTAATATAACACCTGTCACATATAAAAACACCCTTTGGTCTCATTCACTGCAGTCCAATTCTAATAAGCTAAATTGACTGTAAAGGAAAAAGTATCATTATTTATATTACGGAGTATAAAAGTGTAATGAGATCTTCCGTTATTATGCGTGTTGTTGATTAAACTTATATACATATAGCTTAGAGTATAATCCTTTGAGCGCCATTTATATTTCTCACGAAGATGATATATTTACCGCAATGGGCACATCATTATGGGAAAAGGCAGCAAGGGAAGTTTAGTTCGCCAAGATTGTATGGCCGATTGAAACCACATAGAAGACTAACTTAAGAGAAGCAAATCCACCAAAGCAGAGCCTGAAGATCAGACCCGTACCCAAAGTCAGTCTTAAGGGAGGCTTATGAAATTATGAATGGACTCAATAATTAATAACCTACAATATTAGTAATAGTCTTATATAGTCTATTAGCGCGGCAAGTACTCATCCCAGTCAAGCGAAAGGGAAAAAATATCATGTGCATATTTTTTGCAATTAGTTATTATATAGGTTGCACAAGCTCAAAATTCATTTTGCTTTAATGAAATCATATGGGGATTGGTCCTGAATTATGTTCGAACGTTTCATATAGTTTGCTTATTTACAATGACGTCACTGGGAGCGACCTTAAGACTTGTTTCATAAAGTACTAACTTTCTTAATGCATATGACAATGGCGTTACTGGATTTTTTTGTTGAAAATTCTTCCTTTCTCTACATATTAAAGCCTGCTATTGAAATTTTAATTCCTTAAGGAATAACAACGACTACTTCCTGATTTTCTTTGTTTTTTTTTTCAGTGTATTTCAGTTCTTAAAATTCCAGAGTAATTGCGTTAAAAAACATAAATAGACATGTAGTCTAAAATTAATACTTTGGAGAGAACGACAACAATTAAAACATAGAATAAAAATTAATCAAACATGAAATGGCACAATACATACTTAAAAACGCTTCTCCAATATTTTAAATAATAAATCACTTTGAATATTTCAAAATCCAACGTAAAATCTTTAACTGAGATAGGGAACTTGATGGGAAGTATCGTACCTCCTCTGAAGCAAAGGTCCACGAGTCGTTTCGAAGAGACGGAATTTTCAGGGAAAAGCAGTGTATCTGACTGCAGCTGATAGCAAAATTGCTCTGTTGGTTTCACATACTCTCGCTTCGTTAAGAGCTGGCAATCCGTGCTTTGGCGTTTAACAAAGCAAAGTCCACGGCCTTAGAGTTGTCGAACGACGTCCTTGTTTCATCGGCTTAAGTAATATGTATATTTTGCAAAAGGAAATTCCTTTTTTGATTTGCTGATAAATAGCTAAACCTTTAGGATTTGTTTGTATAAGGAATATAAAATAAATCTAAACGGAACAAAATCTACTATTGATATATATATATATATATATTTAGAGCCTTCACAAAATTGCAGAACCTATCATTGTGTATGATACTAATACTTTTTGTAACTGTCAGAACCGTTAGATGATGGGCAGAGGTTAAGCATGGCATAATACATCATGCTAAATGCAATCTCAGCCTAATGACTCCGAGAGTAGTGTGAGAAGACATCAATCATGACGACACTCAGCAGCCGCAGGATCCTTAATGACTATGAACAAAAGGTCAACCCATGAGACTGCAAAATGTTATGATTAAAAATTCTGAGCTGATCCTACAGGCGGCGGCGCCTAAAATGCCTATTAATATCAGGGTGCAAATGATGGATGCCATGAATTAAAGTCCACTTTAAAGGCCTCATTTATATCTACAATACGGAATTGCAGAAAAATTAATTACTTTTTTTAAAAATCTCTTCTACGTCAAGTGTGTCGATGATCTGTTTTTTTTTTGGTGTGTGGCCGATACATACTGGGTGGGAGTGATATTTTATTATTATTATATTTCAAAGTGGAAACATGATATAATCCCAATGGCGCAGGTTTGACTCCTTTAAAAATGGCCAATATTGATCAACCCAGAAAGTTATAAAATAACTTTAATATTCAATATTGAAGATACTTAAGTTTAAAAAAACCTTAAAATGGCCGCCTCACTTGACGAAGAAGTTTAGTTGCCTTGGGAATAGAAAAAAGGAGCCTCTGCATGAATGTTCTCCTCATTAAATAAAGTCCCTTAAATGACGTCATTGGTTATTATAACTTTTGTCATTTCCCCTTTTTCTAATTCCTCATTCTCCACTGATTCATATTTTTTTCTTTCTCTGCGATGTTTCATCGACATTAAGAAAAATAAGTTTAAAAGTAGATTCATAAAATATTTTTGGATCGTAAGCCGTGCGGCTAATCCTTTATTACACATTTTTTTGTAAATTGTTTTTATAAAAACAATTTGTATGAAAATTATTTGAAATAGAGAAGGTAATTTATCAGGTTGTAATTAAAATTTGAAACCATATATTTTTCCGCTATTGGTGTTCCATGGTTCTGTTGGCAGTTTATGTGTTTCTTGGCTTTACAAACATAGTTGCATGGGATATTTCAATTTTGATTATTGGCATCTTTAAAGATATTAAAATACCATTTGCATATGTAGGTGCTATTAATTTTGTCTGGCGTAGGCTAAACTGACGTTGCCAGGTCCATCTGACATTTCATAGTTAAGGACATTGTTACAAAACTCCAGATTTTTTGTGATTTATAGTTTTGAAATAATAGTTGAGATAGTCTTTCGCAGAGAAAGATATTTATGAGATAAAATAGTATTCGCATGTTCACTAAGTTTTTTCATTTCATTCTGTGAAACAAACATTCCTTTGTCCTAGATGCAATGAGAGTCTATGCATTTCTTTTTTGAAGCAACAATGGCCAATAATTTAATTATGGGACTCTACGGAGCCTCCTCGGTAAATAAATATATATTTAATATATATAGTAATTAGCAAGTTTATGGTCTATAGTTTTTTTAATTGTCAGGAGTTCTCCCTCCTCAATTAAATTCACACACGTTTAATTGTCCAATATTTTTAAATACTTAATTACCCCAATGCCTCAGAAGCAAAGCAATAAAATACGAGAAAGAGTGTTTAAATATATATCATAAATGCACTTGAGGAGGGCCTTCTATATCTATAGAAACATGTTGTGGCTCACAGAACACAATTTCAACGATCACATCAGTTATGAATGTAAAGATAACAACACTCTGGGACCTTCTTTCTCGAACGTGATTGGTGGAAAAAACTCGGAAAACAATATTTGTAAAAAAGCTGTCGACATAATCAATTGAAGCATCGCTTACTGATTATTATTATTTTATTATCATGAATTAAAAATCTTCAAGCTAAGACAGAAAATAAAAGTTCTTTTGTTCCATTATACATCGCAATATATCAATTAGAAAGTATAGTTTAAATAATTGGGATCCTTGCATTTAAGGGCTTTAAAGTATCTGTATAATATAAACATAAGTTCCTTTCAATAATTAGACAAGACTATCACCATTTTCTCTTTCCAAAGTCACAGTATTCATAGAAAGCAATATTACTTGAAAATGGTTGTTGCGTAGAAATTCATTTTCTATCATAAATATAAAACTGCAGTATTAATTTATACGAGAAAAGTTACTTAGTACAATATTATACATTTGGTATAATTTTACCAATTAAATGATACTAAAAAGTTTGGCCTCAATGTGAAACCCATGATCGCAATGGACACCTTCAAATCCAATTACACCATAGTTTCCTTTAATGTTAAACAATTTTTTTGCAGGTTTTACTAATTTGGAATCTTAAATATAATCTCCTAATTTCTGAAGTATTATAAATACAATTTTTAATAGAAATAAATTTTATATACCTGTGGTTTTCATGCCTAAAAATGCAATTATTTATGGTATATAAAGACTGAATTAAAATATGTTATTGAATAATCGATTGTTAGGATTTAAAAAAAATATAACTGGGTTATATTTTCAATAATATGAGCATAGATAGATATATTTCAAAAATACGAATAAACTTATCCTTTAAATTTATTACAATGGTTATGGTTTTTATACCATTCTATAAAAAAATGAAAACTTCCGACATATAGGTATTTCCAGTATATACCGGGTGTTGCAAAAGTCTTTTCCCATCTGGACGACGTGAGCAGTAACCACTAGTGATTAATCATGACGAATGTCTACATGTTAATGTTTATTAGGGGTTTGTTGTACATATTAACAGATGCTATTATTGATGAATTTGACCTCCTTTGGCCTCGATAACGGCCTCTAGGCGGCCGCGGAATGCCCTGCAGACGTCGGCCACGTACACTTTGCGCATGGACCTCCACACCTTGTTCACGGAGGTCTTGAGGTCGTTGACATGCTGTGGCGGATTTTACAGGCCTTGCTCTCGACATGCCACCAGATGGAAAAGTCCAGGGGGTTCAAGTCGGGGCTCTGGGGGGGCCACATGTTCTTGGGCCAGGTCTCCATGTTGTCAGCCATCCACTTTTGGACCACGTTGGCCGTATGCGCGGGTGCGCCATCCTGCTGAAAAACGTAGGACGACTTCTTGGCCTTCTTGGTGATCTTCAGGACCTACGGGAGGACCTTGGTCTTCAAGATCTCCAAGTAGTCCGCAGCTGTGAGCTTGTAGCCCGTGTCAAACCAGATGGGCGCCATCTTGTCCCCCGTCGAGGCTACTATGCCTAACATCATCACGGAGGCCGGGTGCTTGGTCGTGGTTACGTTGCAGATGTTGTAGTCCTCCTTGTTGAAGCAGACGACCCTGTCGTTCTGCTTGTTGATGACCGGTCAACCGTGAACGTCTTTTCGTCCGAAAAGAAAATTACGCGGTCTCCGTGATGTTTCAAACTGTTCAGGAGCTTGCCACATCGCTCCAGACGAAGATCTTGATGACGTTGACTCAGGAGAGGCCTTTCCACAAGCCTGAGGGACTTGCCTCCCGCGTTCTTGACGGCCCGGGACACGGTGGACTTGTTTACGTTCTTCTTCCTGGCCAATGTGGCCATTGCCAGCTTCGGATTGGCCGTGAAGGCCTTCTGGACGACTTCTGTGGACAGTTTGACTGGGCGGCCACATCGGGGCTTGTCCTTGAGGTCTTGGCCGTCTTTGATGCGCTTGCGCACGTTGGAGACGGTCCTGCGACACACGTTGGTGAGTGTGACGATGTCGTTGGTGCCGTGGCCGGCGCGGATGAGAACTGCTACTTCATGCCGTTTTGCTTCCATGCTGGGCACACGTTTGTGTAGCTACATGTACAGTACTTTGTTTTGAAGATGACGTCATGCTCTACAATTCTCACGCAACAAAGTTTCACAGAAAATATCTTTAACCTCTCAAAAATACAGTTAAAAATATGGGAAAATACTTTTGCAACACCCGGTATATTT
>CP045893.1:23820499-23848591 GCA_013387185.1 Caligus rogercresseyi | reverse complement strand
ATATTTTTTGCAATTAGTTATTATATAGGTTGCACAAGTTCAAAATTCATTTTGCTTTAATGAAATCATATGGGGATTGTCCTGCATTATGTTCGAACGTTTCATATAGTTTGCTTATAACATTACAATGACGTCACTGGGAGCGACCTTAAGACTTTGTTTCATAAAGTACTAACTTTCTTAATGCATATGACAATGGCGTTACTGGATTTTTTTGTTGAAAATTCTTCCTTTCTCTACATATTAAAGCCTGCTATTGAAATTTTAATTCATTAAGGAATAACAACGACTACTTCCTGATTTCTTGTTTTTTTTTTCAGTGTTTTCAGTTCTTAAAATTCCAGAGTAATTGCGTTAAAAAAACATAAATAGACATGTAGTCTAAAATTAATACTTTGGAGAAGAACGACAACAATTTAACATTAGAATAAAAATTATCAAACATGAAATGGCACAATACATACTTAAAAACGCTTCTCCAATATTTTAAATAATAAATCACTTTGAATATTTCAAAATCCAACGTAAATCTTTAATGAGATAGGGAACTTGATGGGAAGTATCGTACCTCCTCTGAAGCAAAGGTCCACGAGTCGTTCGAAGAGACGGAATTTTCAGGGAAAAGCAGTGTATCTGACTGCAGTGATAGCAAAATTGCTCTGTTGGTTCACAAATGCGCTTCGATTTAAGAGCTGGCAATCCGTGCTTTGCGTTTAACAAAGCAAAGTCCACGGCCTTTAGAGTTGTCGGAACGACGTCCTTGTTTCATCGGCTTAAGTAATATGTATATTTTAAAAAGGAAATTCCTTTTTTGATTTGCTGATAAATAGCAAAACCTTTAGGATTTGTTTGTATAAGGAATATAAAATAAATCTAAACGGAACAAAATCTACTATTGATAATATATATATATATATTTAGAGCCTTCACATAAATTGCAGAACCTATCATTGTGTATGATACTAATACTTTTTGTAACTGTCAGAACCGTTAGATGATGGGCAGAGGTTAAGCATGGCATAATACATCATGCTAAATGCAATCTCAGCCTAATGACTCCGAGAGTAGTGTGAGAAGACATCAATCATGACGACACTCAGCAGCCGCAGGATCCTTAATGACTATGAACAAAAGGTCAACCCATGAGACTGCAAAAATGTATGATTAAAAATTCTGAGCTGATCCTACAGGCGGCGGCGCCTAAAATGCCTATTAATATCAGGGTGCAAATGATGGATGCCATGAATTAAAGTCCACTTTAAAGGCCTCATTATATCTACAATACGGAATTGCAGAAAAATTAATTACTTTTTTTTAAATCTCTTCTACGTTAAGTGTGTCGATGATCTGTTGGTTTTTTTTTGGTGTGTGGCCGATACATACTGGGTGGGAGTGATATTTATTATTATTATTATTTCAAAGTGGAAACATGATATAAATCCCAATGGCGCAGGTTTGACTCCTTTAAAAATGGCCAATATTGATCAACCCAGAAAGTTATAAAAAACTTAATATTCAATATTGAAGATACTTAAGTTTAAAAAAACCTTAAAATGGCCGCCTCACTTGACGAAGAAGTTTAGTTGCCTTGGGAATAGAAAAAAGGAGCCTCTGCAATGAATGTTCTCCTCATTAAATAAAGTCCCTTAAATGACGTCATTGGTTATATAACTTTTGTCATTTCCCTTTTTCTAATTCCTCATTCTCCACTGATTCATATTTTTTTCTTTCTCTGCGATGTTTCATCGACATTAAGAAAAATAAATTTAAAAGTAGATTCATAAAATATTTTTGGATCGTAAGCCGTGCGGCTAATCCTTTATTACACATTTTTTGTAAATTGTTTTTATAAAAACAATTTGTATGAAAATTATTTGAAATAGAGAAGGTAATTTATCAGGTTGTAATTAAAATTTGAAACCATATATTTTTCCGCTATTGGTGTTCCATGGTTCTGTTGGCAGTTTATGTGTTTCTTGGCTTTACAAACATAGTTGCATGGGATATTCAATTTTGATTATTGGCATCTTTAAGATATTATAAAAATACCATTTGCATATGTAGGTGCTATTAATTTGTCTGGCGTAGGCTAAACTGACGTTGCCAGGGTCCATCTGACATTGTCATAGTTAAGGACATTGTTACAAAAACTCCAGATTTTTTTGTGATTTATAGTTTTGAAATAATAGTTGAGATAGTCTTTGCAGATGAAGATATTTATGAGATAAAATAGTATTCGCATGTTCACTAAGTCTTTTCATTTCATCCTGTGAAACAAACATTCTTTGTCCTAGAATGCAATGAGAGTCTATGCATTTCTTTTTTGAAGCAACAAATGGCCAATAATTTAATTATGGGACTCTACGGAGCCTCCTCGGTAAATATATATAATATATATAGTAATTAGCAAGTTTATGGTCTATAGTTTTTTTAATTGTCAGGAGTTCTCCCTCCTCAATTAAATTCACACACGTTTAATTGTCCAATATTTTTAAATACTTAATTACCCCAATGCCTCAGAATCAAAGCAATAAAATACGAGAAAGAGTGTTTAAATATATATCATAAAATGCACTTGAGGAGGGCCTTCTATATCTATAGAAACATGTTGTGGCTCACAGAACACAATTTCAACGATCACATCAGTTATGAATGTAAAGATAACAACACTCTGGGACCTTCTTTCTCGAACGTGATTGGTGGAAAAAACTTAGGAAACAATATTTGTAAAAAAGTTGTCGACATAATCAATTGAAGCATCGCTTACTGATTATTATTATTTTATTATCATGAATTAAAAATCTTCAAGCTAAGACAGAAAATAAAAGTTCTTTTTGTTCCATTATACATCGCAATATATCAATTAGAAAGTATAGTTTAAATAATTGGGATCCTTGCATTTAAGGGCTATTAAAGGTATCTGTATAATATAAACATAAGTTCCTTTCAATAATTAGACAAGACTATCACCATTTTCTCTTTCCAAAGTCACAGTATTCATAGAAAGCAATATTACTTGAAAATGGTTGTTGCGTAGAAATTCATTTTCTATCATAAAATATAAAACTGCAGTATTAATTTATACGAGAAAAGTTACTTATGTACAATATTTACATTTGGTATAATTTTACCAATTAAATGATAACTAAAAAGTTTGGCCTCAATGTGAAACCCATGATCGCAATGGCACCTTCAAATCCAATTACACCATAGTTTCCTTTAATGTTAAACAATTTTTTTGCAGGTTTACTAATTTGGAATCTTAAATATAATCTCCTAATTTATGAAGTATATAAATACAATTTTTAATAGAAATAAATTTTATATACCTGTGGTTTTCATGCCTAAAAATGCAATTATTTATGGTATATAAAGACTGAATTAAAATATGTTATTGAATAATCGATTGTTAGGATTTAAAAAAAATATAACTGGGTTATATTTTCAATAATATGAGCATAGATAGATATATTTCAAAAATAAGAATAAACTTATCCTTTAAATTTATTACAATGGTTATGGTTTTTATACCATTCTATAAAAAAATGAAAAAATTCCGACATATAGGTATTTCCAAGTATATATTTCTCCCAGCGTTCAAGGTTGAATTATACAATCATTATAATGATGATATGACTTATTATTCATCGATTCAAACGCTCCGACACTATATACCAGGGATGCCAGGTGAAATTGGTCAGGGGGCCATAATGTTTTCAAGTGGGACCTCGGGAAGCCAAATTACCGGTACATTTTTGGTTTGGCAGGACCATACACTATACAAAAACAAAAGTAGATGTAAATTGGTTGATATTGTATCATTGTGTTATTTACTTATTAAAAAAACTTCGCAACCACTGACGTAACGGGCCAAATGTGATGTTCATTCGGGCCGTCACCATGGCACCACTGCTATAGACTCATTCTAATTATATGAAAGAAAAATAAAAAAATTATGAATCAATTATTTTTTCCAAAGAATCAGTTGTTCGAAAACATGTTTTTATTTTTCCATGTGATTGCATCATATTTAAAGATCATAGTCGTTGCCATTATTATTATTATATATATATATATAAATATAATATAAGTAATATATTATATATTTGCCCTCTATTGCTCATTAAAAAATAATGACCAATTATTTAAGAAAAAACATTTTATAATAATGTATAATAGGCTTCATTCAGTTTGAATGTTTTTAAAAATATTATATTTTTTTCTCTCACTGCTTTATTTGCCTCTAGGAAAACATGTCTTTGAGCACTTATGCATTATGGCTTGCATCTGTCGTTGTGGGATTGATTGAGATGATTCCATTTCCCAGAGTGCTCATTATGTCATGAGGGACATTCTATTCTGTATTTTGATATAGAAATGTCTGTTATGTCATATGTAATTTATAAAATTATATGATTCAAAGTATAAAATATTAAAACCAATGACTTTTGTGTTCAAAAATACTTTTTCACTCTTAAACTCTTTTTATTAATTAGTAATTTTATTTTTTCACGATAATTTCATATAAATTCAGAAGTAGAATTACAAATAGCCATTTTAAAAGTTTTATTTAACTTCATGTCTATTCATGGAAATGTTTTATTTATGTTTTAGAATCTTGATGAATAATAATTTTTTATATTTATATGATACTTAAGGTTTTCATAGATAATTTTTTAGATTTATTTATAGCACTAATATTTAAATGTGCGATGCAAAAAGTTTTTTATAGTCTAGTTAATGAATATCAACCACATCGTCTCCTACCGGCAGACCGGTTCCGAACGGCTCTCTCAAAAGGGCACCTTTAAGACGTCCATCAAACACTCCCATCCTCTTAACCGTGTTATCCATACAACTGGATGCATACAGAAGAAATGCAAGAGGGAGATGTCTCTCTCAAGAACGATCTCAATTGACTCGCTGATGTCTCGCCGGCAAGAATGTGTACGGCCTCTCCGTACTTAGGATTATCAGACCCAGATTGACTGAACCCAACCTGAGGATCAAAATACCTCCTATAAAAGTTTAATATAGTTTGAATTTATCCTTTAGTATTCTTATGTTGGAGTGCAAGTTTTAGATTATAATGTCTATTTATGTAACTAAATGACGCTTGTACCCTTATAAAAATGAAATACAAAGAAAATAAATATTACTTAGATCTCTCATACGGTTATATTACTTCAACCTTTATTTTTGGCATCAAAAAATGAATAATATTATATTCCTTAAAAGAACTAAGAATCAAAGTTATTGCTAAAAAGCATCGATTTGTGTCAATGTAGTTAGAAGACTTACTAATACCAATTGATATTTTCTTTCGAACTCAACACATATATCCATGTTTCATCCCCTCTGACCATATTATAAATGTCTCTTGAAGCACCGTATTTTTTGAACATTTATTTGAAATATTCAAAAATGTTTTTTTACGAATTCCAATATATATATATATACATCAAAAAACGACCGTTACACTTTTTTCGCAGGTACCCGGACCGGGACTTTAATATATACGTTCCTTCGTCATTCTAAAAGTAACTATGTTTTTTTAGAAAATAATTTTTCATATCTTCAGAATGACGAACGAACGAAAATATAAAAGTCCCAGCCCCGGGATTTTTAGACACCGGGCCAGGGCGTTCAAAAAACAGCCAGGACCGGGACGGGCCGGGTACCAGTCGTTTCCTTAGATATATAAACATAATATATTAATAACATTATTTATACATTAAGTTTATTAAAGAATCAGAGTAAATAGCTTATGGTTTCGATAATTTATCATATTCATTTATTCATCTAACAGATATTTAGTTAAATATATATTTATATATAAATGCCATTGTTATAATAATAATAATAATTGTACTTATAATAAATCTATGGGAAACCTCCATTACAATGACATCATTTGAGAATATATTAATTACTAGACATAACGTAAACTTTTCAGAGGGGGGAATACACACACACACACTTAATCCATCCAACGTAGATATATAAAACACTTATTCAGAAGTATGTATAGGGGTGATACTTGTACAACACTTTTACAGCTTATAACTTATTATATACATTATATGTGTGCTACTACTTTTATTTGTCTTTGAAAATATAGATATACTTAACACAAAAATAGGAGTAAAGTGAATATAAGTGCTCTAAGAAGGGGAAAAAGAAGGGCTGAAGTTAATTGAGGTAAAGAGAGAGGTTGCCGTGGTTGGTGGAATGAAATAATTATTGTAATAAATATAAGTAAAGAGGGTTGATGTTTAGAATAGTATTATAATAACAATATAAATAATAATAATTCCATATACATAAGTGAATTACGTTTTTTATGACTGACTGAAAAGTAATTATTATACACACATAACATAGTAATCTAAATGTTATAAAAATCTCTTCTCACGACAAAATGCAAAGGGGACCTTCTTACAGCTACTTTGGTTGCCTTCTATGTCCCAATCATAATATTGATCTCATATTATCTGAGGGTATGCTACTTTAATTATTAAAAATAAGTGGAATGTAGAGAGTGCCTCGAAAACACATTGTGGATTTATGAGTTTCAAAAATTATTTTTTGAAAAACAAAAAGATATTTGGACTGTTCAAACTACCTTTATAGCATTTGTTTTATTGGTTTTCCAAGATATATATTTTATATATATATCAGACTTGTTGATTTTCGTTCTCTTGTTGTCGTTCGCGAACGATGAACGACAAAGTTTTTGACGAACGACAAAAAAAATTCCTTATCGTTCGTTTTTGGCGCCAAAAAAAGACAAAGATTTTAATATTCATGGGACAAATTTCCTTTCTAAAAAAACGTCATCACTTTTTCATAAATTTCTTTCTAAAAAAAACGTCATCACTTTTTACAGAGATTTCTTTCGTCGTCAATTTTTTTCAGAATGGAGAACGACAAACGAACGATGAACGATTTAATCTAAAATTAACAATGAACGACGAACTACAATTTTCGCGAACGTCAACAAGTCTGATATATATATACATAATGTCAAACTTGAATATAGTGATCACTCAATGGAACCCATAACAGTGGCAGTGAGAAGGTTATATTGCTTTATTTTTCTTCAAAAGGGCAAATGTTGATGGCTGTTATATACAAGTGAACGCTATTGTAAAGTGACCGCTATAGTAAAGTGACCGCTAATAAAGTGTTACTGTATTTTAAAATGCTGTTAATAAATTTTTTTAAATAAGACCTACCTAATATTCTTTGGATGATTAAAAAAACAGACAAATTTGCTCCATTTTCAAGTTTGTTGACGTTTAATCATTCTAAAAATGAAAATAAGGTTAAAATTGAAGGAAAATTCTTTAAGAGAATTCACTTTTCCGTAATAAATTAATGATAAATAAAATAATAATTTATGTTTATATCTCACAATGAAATCACTGAGTATGTTCTGTATTGACATCAAGAACACATTTGTTACAATTAGCTAGGAAAAAATTAACATAGCAAATGGCTTCCAGGAGGACTGCAAAAAGGGTGATGACGATTTAGCAAATTAAGTATTTTATGGGGGTTCTTGGTCAAGTTTGATTATAGCTATTTTTTTCTTTTACGAAGGTTATATTTTAGATGTTCATTTATATTATTTTTAATTTATGGCTTCCAGCTATTCACAAATGCTTCTTTAAGGGAGTGCGTTAGCTTAAGAGTGCTTAAGCGTGATCGACTAATAATGTGTAGGACACAAATTCTTCTCCTCCCCGGATTGATCCACATAATTAAAACGAGTATTCTAAATTAGATTGAAACATTTGGTAAAGCTAATGCTTAATCTTATCCCCATAAACGATACTGCAATTCAATCGAATAAATAGACAAAAAAAGCAAAGACAATGTTCTATTTTTTGTTGTGTGGCTATTCCGCCAAGGGTTTGTTTGTTTATCTCTTAGTTCAGCCCCACCACTACACTGGGATCTCAATGCGGTATCATTTGGTAATGTACTGTCTAGGAGCTAACCTTTATCAGAGAAATTATCACAGATCTTCGTCGATTACTTCTTCGTCTTCCTCCTTTGTAGTATGCGTCCGTTCCTCGATATGAGTGTCAGTTGAGGTCAGCTGACGCAGGAGTGATCGTCACATGGACGCCGCTGCATAGGGCCATTGGAATGAGGATCCACTGAGGAGCATGTCACGAACAAGGGTCTCGATGGGTGTCTTTCCCACGAGGCGAATAAAGAAGAGCTGCTCGATGACAGCGGAGGAAACGGTGCGAAGAGAGGGGAGGCGAAGAAGGAGACGGCCAAAGCGTGAGGGCTGGCCTGGATATTGCGTTCGGGTGTACTCTTCTAGGGCACATTGGGACTTCTCTTGAAGTTGCTCGATGGCGGATATGTCCGTGAGGCCAGGGGCATCTATTAATAAAAATGGAATAGAGACACTTGAGATTGTTTTACATCAGAAACACATCAGATATGCGACTTATTTGTACATAAACAAGTTTTACTTCATTTTTATAGTTCTATTGTACTTAAGTGTAAGCTCTTCATCGAGATTTAATTCTGTAAGAAGTTGATGAAAATTTATACAGATAATGAAGCTTGTTTTCCTGAAATAGGTTTATACTACAAAAAGCGCAGCTGGCGTCAATGGACGCAAGGTAATTATATTTGTATCTGCAAATAAATTTGTAGGAGGAATGAATAAAAATTAGTCCTCTGAAAGGTCTAGATGTATTTATACAAAAAAAAAAATATGCCAACATCAGCAAATATTCACCATTCGGATTTTTTGCTTGACAGGGGAATAAACTATGTTTTATTTTGAATTTCTTTGCATGAACAATTTCCCTTTCTACTCATTTTTGTAATTCATAAATAAACTACATTCAAAATAATAGCGATGCAATATATCGATTTTTTCCTCACCTGTTGTGAAAAGAACAATTGCTTTCATGCATGAATACTCTGCAGAGTCAATATGGATGGACTTGAGCTTCTCCACTTGCTCCTGGAATATTCGAATGTGGTCCATATATGCCACAACGCGATCTGCAGCCATGGGAGACGCATGAAGACCCGCAGCTGCCAGAAGGGAGCAATATGTAACGGCATGTTGCATTGTGAGGCATTCAGAACAAACAACTCTGACCACACTAGACGAAGCAGTGCCACTTGATCCGTTATGGGCAAATCAGGGAACCCAGGGATATTCTTGGCCCACTCAATGGCGCTGAAGAGAAGCCGAGCCGCGAATTCGCAGATGTTGTCCATTCCCACCATGTTTGACATTTGGAATTGCCCATAGCGGGAGGTTGGGTAGGGCTCGGCTCTTAGGAGCAGAGAAATATAGGATGATAGATAGCTCGTCCCGGGGACGAGTTGATGCTCCGGGCTATTAAGACTGCCAACAGGGAGCCGAGCTCCATTCCAAAGTTGAGACCAAAGAGAGTTGCTGCAGCCCCAGAATGAAGAGAATTGGGAGCACGACCCTTTTGAACAGCTGAAAAAAAGAAAAAAATTGTGATTTAAATAGGTATTATTAACTCTTGAATACACAAGCAAAGAGTTAAAAAATTTGAATACATATTTTATATTATATTAAACACTAAATGCGTAGAAAATACTCACAATTTTGTATATTTTATCTTTATTAAATATAAATAACACAAATTTGTGGCATTTAACATTAAAATATACATTTTATTGGCAATTGAAAGTGTTTACTTAATCATGGAGTATTCAGGTGTCGCAATTCCCTTGCAACCATATGATTTCTGAGTGACATGTCACTGTATTCAGTTGTTGTAGGTCGTTCTCTTCGAGATATTATCTATGTAGCCATATAGATAATGCTTGTGGCCAACTCTGTTGTTCCTTATTACCTCCATAATGAGTGTCTGAGTAAGAATTAGTTACTTGAAAGCATAGACTTGTTCGCATATTTCTTGTGAGCATTTGTCTTATGAGAATATGAGTATAGAGTTTGTGAGACTTTGTTTTGTGAACAGTGTTTAGTGAATATTTATGTTATGAATAGTTGTCATGTAATCAATGTCATTACGTTGGTACTTACATCTTCTTATTTGTGATTCCATAACATTTTTAAATAATTTAAATACAAGTAATTGACAATACATCCTTTTTTAATGGCAACACACACCTAAGCCTAGATTATCTAATTTCAGAGCTTAAGTAAAAAAAACATATTCAGCTTTTGTGCTGATAGGTAACACAGAAAAAAAAGAAAATCACTTTTTCAAAGAAAAAAAAAAAGACATTGATACTTTTTTCATTGCATTTTTATTAAATGATGAAAAATATTACTTACGGCTTAAGAAGAATGGACGATAAAAACAAATACAATATTTGTCAAAACTTCATTCTTTATGGTAGATTTTCACCAAATGTAAAGCAAAGTTATTAAGTAGTTCAATATTTGAATAAAGTACTATAACAAAAAAAAACTTTTTATTACACAATTCCTTTGGATTTTATGTATCTACTCTATCTGTAAATTTACATAATAAATGAACCAGTTATTTCAACAAATCATGTGTCGACCCTTATGGGCTAAATTTGACATTTTTAAACTGGTACAACATTTTTTCAGTTGACCCATTGTCTTAAGTCGATAAGTTTTTTTAATAGTGATCTCTTACCCTCTCGTCGCATTCCCATTTTGAGACATTTTTTTAGTCGACAGTACTGGCATTGATTGCGATGATTTTGATCCACGGGGCAATTCCGACTCCCTCGACATTGATTACACCAAGTTCCGTCTCACTGAGCGTTTGAAGAATGACTTGCAGCCTTTAGGAAATAGTAGTTCATTTTACTTTATTAGTTAGATTCTTTTGAAATGAATCCTTAATTCAAAATCAAAATATATATAATAATTTAGTTATATCAGATTAATATACAAGAATTATGATGTTTGCATATATAAATTTCAAAAAAAATAAACAATATATATTATAAATAAACAATGGAATAAAAAATATAAGTTAACAATGTTTTTTAGCATATTTTATACCAGAGAATTGCAGATTTATCCTTGGGGACATGAGGGAGCATTGTAATGATTAGGGAACCTCATGGATACTCTTTTTACTGAAGTTGATCGACCTGAAGCTCTAAGAAGTCGAACCTACAGTAAGGGTTCATATGTTTTGCATTGAGTCTAGGAGTATCCATTTATTTACGCTCTAATTGCCGCTTAAAATGCTAAATTAAAATAACCAATCCTCTCCTAGAGTTATTTTTATTGATACTCATAAATATGATGGATAGCATATTTTTTTTATCAAGAAAACATTTACTTCTAAATTCAAAGGATACGTTGGGATCTCTTAACGGATCATTCAACTCGACTCCTCCTGAGAGGAGAAGGTCAATACTAATCACATTATCAACATGGTTTCCTTACCTTCACACGTAAACTGCCCATAGTGCTTCCCCGAGGACTTGTCACCACAAACAACGCAGATAATATCTTGAACCTCCTCCAAAGGATTCTTCTGAGGCCCCTCGAAGCCTCAGAGGGATTAGATGAGGGCGAAGAGAGTGAAGAGGTGATGGAGTTTGCCGAGGCAGACATAATGTTTGGATCCCTCCAAACCGAAGAAGGAGAGGCGACCAAGGCCATGTCCACAAACGGAAAACGGAGAACGTGCTAAACAGGATGAATCCTTGGTTTGGTGGTGTGTTATTGCAACTTTGGTCGGTTGGCTTGCTTAAGAGAGGAGGAGGAGGCGAGTTGAGGGGCTCATTTGAAGGGGGTTGACACAGAAAAAGTAGAAAAAACGTCGAGGAGTGATGAAGAACACGACCTTTAGGCTTCTGACATTTATTCCCCCCTCTCCTTCTGTATGCGAGTCCGACGTGTTAGAAAGCGTCGCATTCAGCTCTCTCTCTCTCTCTTTTTCTCCCTTCCCCACATCGCCGTCAAACTGCGTTATTTAGAAAGCCATATGAAAGGGGGGAAATTGTTGCGGATTGAAAAAATAGTTAGGCGCAACAATAGTCGATGAAAAGGTGGAGACGAAAAAAAGGAGGAGGATGCCTTTAGATCAGAGATCTTTGGCCTTAGAGGGAAAGGAAAAACAGAGGAAGGAGGAGAAGAAGAAGAAGGGAAAGGTGGAGGCCTTTAGCGACCTTTTTTAGGCCAAAGAATTAAGAGAAGAATAAGAGAGAGAGAAAAATCCTGTCTTCTTCATCCTTCTGGCAACATACTTATATATGTATATATGCTAGACTCCTTAAGCATAAGAATAGAGAGAAAAGGCTTTCCACCGACTTATGTGGCCTTCTTCTTCTCCTATATGTGATATCTTATGTTTCTTGCCTCCTTTAGTTGAACTCCACACTTTTATATATGTATGACTGTGTGTTTTTTTACTCTTCTCTTTCAGGAACCTCAAGCCCCCTCTCTTCTCTTTTTTCCTCTCTCTCTCTATCCTTTATTGGCTGAACCTAATAGATCTCGACGATATGAGGAGTAAGTGTTTGTATATTTGCCCTTTTAGACTGCACAGAAAGCTTCTTTTTCGTCTTTTTGGGGGGCACAAAGAGGTTGTTGTTACATCATGCTTCTCTAAAGGATTTCTTGGGAGATCCATTAAAAGTCAGTGGGCGCTATCCGTTGATACCGGAGTAAGTTTTGGGGTCCTACCTATGTAAGGGTTAAACAAACAGAAGTCCATGGTGATTATCTAATAACTCAGGCGAACTATGGTGGGACTCAGTTCGCTTCTTATAGAGACTCATGTGGGACATTTTGACTCCAACGTGAATGGTTGAAAGAAAAGAAGAGGGAATAATAAGAAAGTAGTTGGTTCTATGAAATAAAACGTTAATTTATTCGTGAATATGTAAGATATATTCAAGTAGCTAAGAATATCCTCCTTCATAACAAAAATTGTTCCTTCTTATGGGCTGTTAATCTATTGACTACCATAGTCCCACTTATTGATATTGATTAATAAATAAATGGCTTATACTGGTATAACTAGGAATAAGAAAAGTTAATAGTATTG
Organism: Caligus rogercresseyi; assembly: GCA_013387185.1. Taxonomy (NCBI): domain Eukaryota; kingdom Metazoa; phylum Arthropoda; class Copepoda; order Siphonostomatoida; family Caligidae; genus Caligus; species Caligus rogercresseyi. The sequence continues at coordinate 23,835,566 of CP045893.1, read as the reverse complement.
CAATGTGATTGGTAGAAAGAAAATGATAAAAAACAGTTGACATAATGCAATAAGGTATCACTTTACTTCCGGCAGCTGTTGAGGAGTGAACATCAATTCGTAGAGAATAAAATCATCCTTAAAAATTACTAATTCTCTTCATGGGCCTACATCCATGCCATTATCAAAACCATTGAATGAACTCTACAAACTTCACACATTAGCATTAATTAATATATCAACTGCTCATACTAAAGAATAAAAGAATACTTATTTTGTTGTCTCATATATCTGGCAATTGATATCTAACAATTTAACGTAAAAAGTGATAAAAAATAATGATTGCAAATTAATTTAAATGATGTTTATGGTTGATTTTTCGAGAGCTACCTTTTGTCATAACGGGTCCTTTAACATAAAATGAATATAACGCTATAATGTGACGAACGTCGTGACGTTTAATGATAGCCACAAAAAGGGAATCCTTTAACTGACAGTGTTTTCGAATATTTTGTTTTTCTTGGTGACAACAAAAAAGTTGAATGATTTGACATCATACCTTCCTTGGGGTCTAAGCCGAAAGCAGCTTGTTTGTTAATAAGACTGGATTGGAACAAAAGAAAGCGCTATATTAATGAAATGATATTATGTGTATAGGAATTCCTCGTATAATGGAGGCTAACGAGTTCTTTCTAGAAGAAAATACTCCAAACAAATTCGCTTATTTGAATGCAAAATAAAAATCTGAACTTTTTATTGTTTATACAATTATACATATTTTTATTAAGTGTATATGAAATATTAAAGTTAAATTGAAGAATAAAACTTGAAAATTTGATTGTAAATATTTTGTAGAACGTATATCTTCAGAGCTTAGTGTTCTATTTGACAAATATGTTTTATGTGCCAAACGTTGATTTCAGTCTTTAACTAAATTGACGTTTGTATATATTTTTTAGTTATTGTCAAATATGTTTAAAATACTTTATTTATGTTTTGTGTCCAAATTGTCCTTTAAGTCTTTATACAAAAAGTATTATTTTCATTCCCTCCGGACAAATTCCTCCCTGGACAATTCCCTCCTGGATAATTATTTGTATCCTTTTCTATATATATATATATATATATATATATATATATATATAGATATCCTATAACCAATTCCGTATTTAATTATTTATCAACTAGAATCTTTAACTTTTTTATGTTTCAATAGACGCAATTTACACTTAAGAATAGATGTGTAGTTGGAAAAAATGGAACCTGCACAAGAGAGTTTTTTTTCGTGACGCTTATTAATTTTTTGCTCGTATTTAATGGATTAAAAGTATGATTGATGATTTTTCAATTTGGTACAAATTGTGAGACACAGTTTGGTAGGGAGTTGTCCGGTGGATAATTGCTCTGATGTGATATAATATATTTAAATTATTAGAGGTGGAAATATTAGATGCTAGAAAATATGAGCTGGACATAAATTTAAAAATAACTAAATTAAATAGTATAAAAAGGAATCGGAACTCCAATTGTTTTTTTAACGGTACAGCAGTAAAAATAATTCACATAAAATGAAAAAAAACAAGGATAAGATGGGAACTGTTCGAGGCTGTTTACTTCTCTTGCCTCTCACGAGTATGGGCGATCCAAGTTCTTGAAAATTATTACATACCTTAGCTGCCGCTGATGTAAATGTCTCTGTGGTTTTGGTTCTGAAACATATCAAAATGCATCTTATTTTTAATTGATCTATAATATCTATTTGATGTACTTTTCAATTTAACTAATAAAACATCTCATAGCTTATTTATAAGTATGCTTTTTTAGAAAGACATATTCATTTATTAAAAATATATTTCATCCATAACCTGACGGCATCAATGAACTACTTTTTACAAGGAGGAGAGTAGGGGTTAGAAACACCATATATTTATCCATGAACTTGACCTTGAAGGTCATTATCCACACTTTTATTTGTGAGCAGTAGTAGCTTAAGATTTAGCACCTACTTTGTATAGATTAGTCTTCTGATTTTTGATTAAAAGTCGCTTTTTGACCATTTTTAAATGAATTACTCCATATCCATATTTTATGACCATAGAGTGATAAAACAGCAGGGATTACATTAGTTAATATCATGGCATGCTCAGATAAATACACGAACGCATACCCTTTTATAGCGTCGTCATTCAATTAGGACGCATCTTTTACTTTCAAGATGGCAATTATGGCTTTTATCTCTCTTTCTGACATGCAAATCAAGAGATCCTGACCGACCACCTTTGATATTCATGTTTTCAAGGCATGCAGGTTCTAAGGAAGGGTGTTTATAATATTGGGATGTACCCTAAGGAATGAGCATGATTATTTATCTCAAAAGTCAACAGGATAAGTCAAAAAATCCAAGACACCATTTTTTAATCGGTGAGGTTGAGTGAGCTCATACAAGTTTTATTTAAAGTTAAGAGTCGCACCATTTATATATGCGCTCTCTTGCCTATGTTGACACCTGATTGTAGCTCCTACTTCTTGATCTGGTACATGCTCGGCAAGACAGTGAACGAAATCCACAGAGACCTTCTCCTGATACCTGTCATGGCCTCCTCACTATCAAAAGATAGATAATAGACATTTATAGTGGGATCTTTGCCCCGGGAAGGTGTACAATCTCTGAACTTCCCCGGGAAAATGTAACCCAATGATTGGAACCCTCGGATGAGCACTCGTGAGGCTGCCGCAGCGGTTTTCCCCTTAACAAGTCTCAATCAATTAGAACTTCATGACAATAGTTTAAAAAGGATAGAATTCATGTCGGCATATGTTAAAGTACTCTTCATGATAAATTACAAAATGTTATATCTAAACAACTTCTTCCAGAATAATTCACGAACGATGAACGACGAACGACAAAGTTTTTGACGAACGCCAACGATAGAAAAATTCCTTATAGTTCGTTTTTGGCACCAATTTTTTTATTTTTTTGGGGAAAATTTCCTTACAAAAAACGTCAGCACTTTCTTTCAAATGGCGAGAAAAAACTCCTTTCTAAAAAATGTCGTCATTTTTTTCAGAATGACGAACAACAAACGAACGATGAACGACGAACGATTCAATATAAAAATAATGATGAAGGACGAACGATTCAGTATGAAAATAACGATGAACGACAACATTTGGTCAACGACAAACGAACGATAATTTAGGGTTGTTCTTATTTTTCAAATGTTTGAAATGTTAGCAACATTGTGGATTTTCTGTTTCTTGGTGATAAAAGAAGACGACATACAAAGTTTGAACAAAATCGGTCAACATTACGAGGTCGCGCAACGAGGTCAAAGTTTTAAAAATTTAGTAAAAATATAGTTTTCCGCAAATTTCTTCAAAATGGTGGACGTTACAGACTTCAATAATAATTATTAATTTAAAGGAAATCTAATTTACTACCAGACGTATGTTTGATGTTTTTTAATAAAACAAAGTTTTCAGTAAAAACAAAGAAAAAATGGAGTGTGTATTGTTAGCTTATTTCATAGCTTTTTTGTATCAATTAACTTCACTCGCCTGTAGAAGATGACTTGTTCGCTTCAGAGTAAAATAGTACTTTTAAGTTTAGTAAACCTTTAGATGATAAATCCAAAAATGACCTTGGTTGCATTCTATCAATTCAGAATTCAGTACAATCTGAGTTTACATCATATGATTCAGAGCCTGTATTGACCTATAAGAAATCGATTATGAAAAAATAAATAATAATGTGTTTCTTAGATTTGCGTCAAGGTATCCTCTCAAAATTTTACTTTGTCTCTGACGCATTTATAATCCATTATATGCGTCATTTTGTACGCGAGATAGGCTTTTTTAATGTACATATAACTCTCTACTTATTAAATTGACATGATTTAGTATACCAAAATATTAAAGCTGGTTAACCAAGCTTTCATTTGATATGTTTGGTGTTCTAAAAATCGCTATACTTTAAGAGATATAAGCAAATACGTACTCTCCCCCAAAAATTGATCTTTTGATATGAGAATATACGATTACCATTTGGTAACGGCTGTTAGTGTTACCTGGATAGAAAGAGAAGGGAGAGAGTATTTTGCCTCACTTCTCTCCCTTCTTTTTTTCTTTCTATCCAGGTAACACTAACAATTACCAAATGGTAATCGTATATTCTCATATCAAAAGATCGTTTTTGGCACCAATTTTTTTTCATTTTCTTGGGAAAAATTCCCTTACAAAAAACGTCAGCACTTTCTTACAAAATGGCGAGAAAAAACTCCTTTCTAAAAAATGCCGTCATTTTTTTCAGAATGACGATTAACAAACGAACAATGAACGACGAACGATTCAATATGAAAATAATGATGAAGGACGAACGATTCAGTATGAAAATAACGATGAACGACAACATTTGGTGAACGAGAAACGAACGACAATTTTTCACAAACGTCAACAAGTCTATATAATATAGGTATATATATATAATATATGTATGTATATATATTGTATATTGTAAAGGGAAATTAAGATGGCTCCCATCAAATACTGACTTCAGCATTGTTCTATCTATATTAGTTGTACATCCCGGTATAAAATATGCTAGTGATACATGTCCACTCTTTCCTTATACCTTTCTCAAAGCTTCCTTTCCATCCTTGTCTCCAACACGGGATGAAGTACAAAATCATTTTCGATAAGAATAACTCATCCGACGATTATCAAGAGCCACTTCAATTTTTTCCATGTTAAAAAAATATTAATTTATGTGGCACTTGAAGTTTAAAAAAGTTAAAAAGACTCTCCAAATGGTAACACTTCTTCTTCTTGTTTTCTTGTTGTTATTGCTGATGCTATAGAAAAAAAGTTTGTGAGCTCATATATAAATTTTTAGTTCATTAGCATTCTAAGCATCAAACCATAAAGTTTTTTTGTGTGTGTGTTGAGTCTCTCTCCTACATAATGACTTTCTTTCTTTCAAGGAGTAACTGGAGTAATTATTTTTCAACAACAAAAATAAAAGAACAGCAGTCGAAAATGTATAAGCATTGTTTGTGAGGAGAAAAAATGAGAAGAGATAGGAACAGGGTGTCCAAAAAAAACTCGGGGGGAAAGTGAAGATGTTCCTTATTGATAATTATCACTAACCTTTTTGCTAGCGTGATTGGTCAAAAGAAAAGGAGAGTATAAAATGTTATAAACAGTTGTCATTATACAATAAGGCAATTTTTTAAACGTGTATGATCCAAAAATATATTTACTAACAAAAAGGATCTTTTTTCTTGCATGTGATTGGTTGAAGGAAAAGAAAAAGTAAGTTTAAAAAATTATGTATCTTGCCGCCATATGAAATCAATTCAGAGCTAAGAATATCATCCTTAAAAACACAAATTGTATTTTCTCATTGACCTACATCCATATTGGCATTTTTGCATCCATTGAATGGATTCATAATATATATTATATACTGTATGTCATATATTAGAAAATACTCATACAGTTCCTTTAAATTACATCATTGGATATACTTTTTGTCATTTATTCTTTTTATATAACCCCTTTTGACTTCTCAAGAGAAAATAAATTGTAAATTTATTGAAACATAACATAGGATGACATCACTGGACATTTATTGATGGATTTCCATTTTTCCTGCTCAAAGGACGGTTTAATTGTTTCATTACCAAGTGGAGCAGCCATTTTAAGTGGACGGATTTGCTCTTCTCTGTGGAGCATTCAGTTATTATAAGTATAGGTCGTTGGATTGGATACTCAGGAATGAGACACTCTGTCCTAAATATTATGACCACAAAGTACCCCCCCCCCCTCCTCCCCAATTTATATCGTTATTATTTTTAATTTTCCGTTCTTCGAAGGGTGGAATGAATTCTTCTTGAAGAGGGAGGAAGCATGAAGGGGATATAGTATCTTCCACATAGAGTAATTAATATTGACTCCCTATGAGGATATAAAGAAAGACTGGGGGGACTTATTTTTTAATTGCCCTTCTTACGTCATAATGATCATCTGGAAGAGAAAAAGGGGAGGACGTTATTGCAAAAAGAAGACATGATGAATAAATGTGACGTGTCAGTTAGATATCAAGTTATTAATTTACTAAATTTTTATACATTAATGGCCCTGGAGACCTGGAAATGCTTTACTTCAACGACGGTGGCGGCGGTGCCAGGAACCCGGTTGGTGACTTTGTCTTCCCCATCCGAGGAGGCCATGAGGTCCACCACTCCAGCTGGCGTATCCACTCGGAAGGGAGACGGACTACCTTTGCATGCCACGCAATATCGGTGTGGAACATGTAAGGCTTTGAGGTCGGCCACGACCCTTCACGCTGCCAGGACCGCAGCTAGGGCCATTGGACGTTGTGTCCCAACATAATCCATGCTGTATTTATTTTATTTGTCTTAGTTGTTTTTTTTTAAACATATCTTTACTGTTTTCATTATTTATTTATTTTAGACTAGTAACAAATGTAACTAATATGCCCAATGGCAAATATACTCGATACACACACACACACACATATAAGCCATTTAAACTTCTTAATTTTTCATCATTAATTTCTATCTTTTATAATATCTTGGATTTACTTGTTATTTTATCAATCTCTTAAGACCCATACTTTAATTATTACCTACTGCTGAGTTCCTATCTGGAGGCATAGTAATTGAATGAATTTAAATAATGTAAAGAAATGACATATTGACAAAATAAAATAATATTAATTTCATACCAATTATTGGATAAACAAAATATTTATAGTAAAAAGCGAAAAATATATTATATAAAAATTGAACACAAAAAAATACGTAATTAAACATCAAATAAAATCTTATTGGATATTTGTGTGCAAATGAACATTTACATTTAAAATTACAACAATCTAGTAAATGATTAAATATTTGTCTGAATATTTGTTTCAACAATACTTTTCACTGGTGTTCCTATTTGGTTCGACTTTTTGTTATATACATAAACTAATAACAGAAGGATAAGAATTTTTAAAGTATGTATGTAAAAATTGACAAAAACATATTTTTGGGGGAATTTTAAGATCATTTTTTTTTCGGTAATTCTAACTGTTTTTTTTTTAAATACACTATACATAAAACATACCTGTATACTATTTACCTAAAGACATTTAAACTCAGATTGCTCAAGGAACAACAGTATTCTCTAAAATGTTTCATCGATTTTGAGAATAAATCGTATTGTAATCAGTGCAGAGAAGGCTTTGGTAACAGTTATTTAATGTATCTTACTTGTACTTATATTTAGTCTATTAGCATCCAGTTATTAGTTAAGTCGGTGGCTGAGCGTAAAAGTGATTACAATTCTTACCGGACCACCTCTGCATCTTTTAATGCTCCTATTCGTAAATAACAAAAGTAGTAGTTTGTTTAACCCCAGTTTGTTGATATGTAATTCGTGATTGTGTTTGATCAAGTTTGACTTACACTCTTCTAAAGGGTTGTCGACCTGGTTTTAGATATTTTGCCGGCATTTCAGACCCTTCCAGCTCAAGTTTACGCCCTGGTCGGGCATAAGAGTCAATCTGTGACAGTCATACATCTAAGAAAAAAAATGACAATCCATCGTTAAACATTGAATCCTCAATTCAGAGATTTCAAAGCACCATATCCCAGACAATCAAAGATGTGATATTTGAACATATATTTACGTAATAAATACCGGATATTTAGTAAAACTTTATAATATATAGAAATATCAATAATAAAAATATATAAATGAACATTTTAGTTCAAAATGAAATCTCTTAACCAAATTAAAAGGCAAAAACGTAAAGTTGTACAATACTAATTATAACTAGGAATAAAAGAGACATGATTATATGATATAAGCTAAAAATATTCATAAACAAAACAATAAATCTTCAAACCATCATACTTGTTAAAGCATTTGTAAGTTTATTTGCCCCTCAAATTAAGGATACATCCCAATACTTAAATCAAAATTGAATGAAGAATAGGATATATGTTTGTTGGGACATACTTATAAAATTATGGGTCAATCTTTAAGGTTATTGTATTTTATCTTTGGATGTACAATTGAATGGATATTTCCCCCTAAAATTATAAACAAAAAAGTCTCCTTAGAATTCATGCCATGTATACAAATAGGCATTAACCCCACATGCCTATTAGTAAGCGAGCTCATTGTCCTAGTGGGGCGTCGCTCCCCCTCTTCCCTTCATGTAGAAAAACAATTGAGCAGAGTCGCTAATTTTAAAATCGGATAAGTTATGAAAGAGGCCATAACATAAGGCAAAGTTATTATTGTATTATTTTTTCGTTAAAGAACAGCTCTCATCTTTTATATGCTTAGTATATTATTACCCTTTTTCTTCATTGTTTCTTCGCCCATTGATGCAAAGACAAGTAGGGGGAAATAGCACACAGATCTTTTAGACATGATCAGCAAATATCAACTTCAACCCTTTTTATATATATATATATATATATATATATATATATATTATATATATATGTGTACATATGTTGTGAGGTATACATAGCATATTTGAGGGTCCTTTAGAAAATGATACTTATGGCGGTATTATTATAACTATCAGTCCCCCTTCTGACAAACAATAAAACAGGCTGAGCCCCTCATTCAAAGAAGAATGACGACAAACAACTCCGTCAACAAAATGTGTACATACAGAATGAGAGTGGGGTAACCACATAAATAAATATACACACACACATATCCGTGTCATCTGGAAGCCCAATTCACATTTTTATAATGACTATCACTGGGGTTTTTGTTTGTCTGTTTGTTTGGTGTGAGATGAATATACCACCACAAATACACTATGTGAGTCGTTGGTTAGAATTCAAATTTTATACATGTTTTGGGGATTTTTGTTTTGGGTGTTATGTAAATATCTTATTTATTTGAGCATATTTTGGGATTATTCATTTTTCTAAGGAATTATATTGTTCTTTTGTTAATTATATACAAATATATTTGTTTGTTTGGTTTAAGTCTAGATAAGCCCAACCACACCATAACTTAATTTGATATCAGCTGGTAGAGGTCTACCTAAGACTAAGTAGCTTTATCATTAAATAATTGATATACACATACAAGTTTGTATAGCTTTATGAGTTGGTCCTTCAAGAATGGAATGAGGGACCACCTCCAATCCAGCCATTTCCCGCATTTATTATTTATTTATGTATGATCAACTAATTAAGATGATGGAATCAAATCTTGAGGAGTCAAACATCTGATATAGTGGGGCGGTTTAGCTCAAAATTTCAAAAGGATTGTGCATTTTGTGATACAAGCATAAAATTTGGCACAAATGTACATTGATATATGGCAAACATTTTCAGATATTGAGCCACTTGGAATTCTCCCTTCATGTCCGCCATATTGGAATTAAAAATGGCCGCCATCTGAAATCTATATTTTCAATTATCTTTGGGTCTAATGCTGCTATTGACTCGATTCTTGTGTCTAAATGTATGTTTTTGAGGGCAAAAAATCTAATGGAAACAATCTGCATCGCATATTTTATAGCAATGAGCCGCCATATTGGGTTTCAAAATGGCCGTTGATTGAAATTTACATTTTCGATTATCTTTGGGTCTAATACTGCTATTGACTCGATTCTGGTGTCTAAATGTAGGTTTTGGGGGCAAGGAACATAATGGTAACAATACATGACAATATCCATTTTCAAAATGACATCTTTATTACAGTACTTCACTTAAGTCATGAGAGATGAACATTCATCATCATGTATTTTACATACTTTGTATTTGTGTCATGTTAACCAGTTCAGCACTGCCACAAGTAAATGAATGTTGTGGACTCCTCTTCATGTGCAATCCCCTTCACACACACAGAGGGCTGTGCACTTAAGGGCAGCCTTTTTGCACTTGCAGCGTCTCACACACCCTTTCTGGCACTTGCAAGAAACCAGCTCGATGCAGGTGTGAGCTGCCTCAGGTAGCCTGGTCCAGAATGGTGTGTATTGTCCTCCAGTCATTGACCAACCCCAGTTGGTTGGTGGTGGGAGTTCTGGTGCTGGCAGCAGTATCTGACCCCACACATGTCCACCTTGATATACTGCCCTTTTGACATGTTCCTCTAAAGCTGCCTTCGTCGGAGGGATCAGCTGCACATTGTTCTTCCTTGCGAAGAGTTTCCACCTGGCCTTGTCAATATCCGTGCATTGGCTGGTTCGGTCATAAAACAGGATCACAAGCCTCTCGATGATGCACATTGCATCATTTGGTATGTCACTTGGTGCGGAAGAAAGCTGAATCAGCGCCTCAGTTAATTCTGGCAGTACTGTCCAGACTGCCCATGCGGTCTTCTTGCTATGTCTAGCAAAGCTTGACACAGTATTGCATCCAGTTAGAGCATGGAACATTGGCAATAATTCAGACAATGAACATATTCGGACAAGATTAGTTTGTGTATTATGATTGAAATGTGTGTACAAATGTTCCATAACTTTGTCAATAAATCTAAAACAAGTTTGAAAGTATGCCCAATAGGGCAAGCATTATTTTTAAATTGTTTTAATGTGATTTAAAACCAGTTGTCCAAACAGAAGTCAAGGCCGGACGGTCACCCCACATGATGTTTTCACACTTCAGATGGCAAAAAATGACCAATAACCAACATGTTTAAATAAAATAAGAGTGGGCACATGTAGAAGGAACGTATTAGACATACATGTTATATTTTTTATTCATTTTATGTTTAATATTAGGCAAAAGTTCCATCGGACAGAAAAAGTAAGCGTCACGTCTTTGACCCTACTACAATTCAAAACATATTGGAATCCAAGATGGCGGCTCAGTGGTAAAAAATATGCAATGCATATTGTTACCATTGGATTCCTTGTCCCCCATAACATACATTTTGGCACCAGAATCGAGTCAATAGCAATTTTAGATCCACAGATAAGCGCAAATGTAGATTTTAAATGGCGGCCATTTTGAATTCCAATATGGCGGACATGAAGAGAGAATTTCGAGTGGCTCAATATCTGAAAATGTTTGCTATATATCAATGTACATTTGTGCCAAATTTGTTGCTTGTATCACAAAATGCACAATACCTTAGCTATGCTGCCCCACTAATATCATTGAATTAACGAATGAATATAATTGAGCGATTATTTGATTGGAGGCTCTGATACTTGATAATGGTTATGGTTATTTTCTTAAATGCTAGGCAAAGTTCTTGACAAACCATTGCTCAACTTTGAGATGCCTTGCTTATGTGACGACAGTATTATTTTTTTGAACTTGTTCTGAATATGATTTTGAATAGGAATGCTGTTTAGTAATGATTTTTTTATTGAAAATATAGGAATTGAAGTATTTTAAACGTCATCTAACAAAGAAAAATATATCTTATATTAATGTTGTTTCATCTTTCCTTCTCGTTATCGAATCCTCCAGCCTTAGAAATAGCAAGTCTTTCGTAAGTATCCTCATACTGGTCCCATTTTATACTAAAGTCTGTTTAAGGTCCAAAGTTCTTTACAATAATACTTCATTTCCTTTGAGTTGTTTTATTATTAAAAAAAAACAATTGTTATAACAGCTGTTTTGTTGCAAAAATTTGTTAAATTTAAAAAAATACTAATAAATTTATGATATACTGCATGTTAAAAAAATACTGGTGGTATTAATGTGTAACTTTTATAGTAATAAAAACATTTTTTTAGTAGGAATATATTTAATTTAGAGTATACAATCAATAGGCAATAATGCGTTTTTCTGACACCATAAGCTCTTGATAAATCTTTATTATATATCACTATAAAAGGGTTAAGAATGCACTAAAGAACATTGGTTGAAATTCAATATCCAAAATGGTTAGAGAGCACAATTAGGAGATCAAGGCAAATCTTTTGATGTGCAAGAGAGTACAGGCTATACGTTGCTCAAAGATTACCGATTCTACTCAGGAATATTCAAAACGGATGGAGGAAAAGGAGGAATGGTAAAACCATAAAAAATAAGCAAGTTCGAGTAAAAAAGAAAAGAATAAAAAATTAATTAACTGGTAATTATAAAATACTCATTTAATTTCGAGTTTCATAAATTTCTGACCAGTTACTAAGTTAGTAGCTAAACAGTAACACAGCTAAAAGACTTATATAAATTGAATAACTCACTTATTGCATCAAAATTTAATAGGCAGAGACGTTAATGAAACCTTAGATATGATGAAGTAGTGAATAACTTGAATTTCAGTTGAATTAACCTATAGTGCGTTTATGATCATCAATATTAAAAATAAAGATAAAAATGGCATGGTGAGTTAAGTATTCTTCTAGGCTCTTTTTATGAGTGGAAATCCATTAAAAATATGGATAGGTATAACAGAACAAACTCCCCAATAAACAGAACTTTCTTAGTTGGTAACACGAATATATTTTTTTTCTATGTTCGCAAGCCAGGGTGATAATCCATTAACCGTCATATATTAATACACAAAATATTCATATTCCTTGCCAATAATATGGTTAGTTCCTTTATATATATATATATATATATATATAGATATATAATAAAAATGATAATCCATTTACGTCAGATATGAATACATAAAATATACATATTCCTTTAGTAATATGGTTAGTTCCTTTTATATATATATATATATGGTTACGGACAATTTGACAAATCGGTCATTATGCAAATTGCCGGGCATTTTGTAAAATGCAACGCTCCTTCGGTCAGTTTGCAAATTAACGGGCAGTATGATAAAACAGAGAGTCACAAACTCATTCGGGCATTTTGCAAATTGCCCGGGCATTTAAAAAACGAAATCGTGATAAACGATTAATGTTTTTAAAGACAACAAAGGAACAAAGAGAGTTGTCAACTTAAGCAAAAAAAAGTAAAGAAAGGCATTGTGTGAATCCAATTGTATCTCCAACAGATGAACTCGCGCTGTCAAGTTGTTTGATTGATATGCAAAGCCAGGCAGATCGCGAGTATCGTTATATAATGGTTTACCAGGATCATTTAACGAAGTTTGTGTTTACGTCCCTTAAAAACAAAAACAGCTGAGGAAGTAGCGAATCACCTTCTGCATATCTTCAGCGATAAAGGTGCCCCACAAATTCTTCAAAGTGACAATGGAAGGGAGTTTGCTAATAAGATTGTATTGGAACTCGTTCACATGTGGCCAGAATGCAAACTTGTGCATGGGAAACCTCGTCACTCACAGTCTCAGGGTTCTGTGGAAAGGGCAAATCGAGACATACAGGACATACTGATGATGTGGCAACGTGACAACAAAACAACTAAGTGGTCAGATGGACTATGGTTTGTTCAATTTGCAAAGAACCGCCGCTTTCACTCTGGCATAGGAAGAACTCCATATGAGGCAATGTATGGCCACCCTGCCACTGTCGGACTCGAAGGATTGCATTTATTAGATAGTAATATAAATACAGAGGAGCAGCTCTCAAATATGTTTGAGCAGATAAATTCTAACGAAACTAACGAAAATCAATGCGTGTCTTGCCAAGAACTTGTACCGACATCACAAAAATGCTTTATCTGTGAACTTCCATGCCATTCTGAACAACCTTGTAGTACTATCATGGTAGAAGCTCATGGGCATGAACAAATAAAATGCACTCATTGCCAAAATGATGAAGATCGCCAAGGAGAAAGACACGGAGCATCAAAACATCAACAAAATCAAGCTAAAAGGATGATGGACCTATCTTCAAAGCGCTTTCATTCTGTTGATGTGGGACAGTGTGTGCAAGTCCCTGTTCCAGGAATAGATCGTGGAAAGACGGATCCTCGAAACGTCTTGGCCGTTGTTCTAGATGTAACTGAAGCTGGACTTTACCGATTGGGCACAACTAACGGGATTCTAAAGCAGCTTTATTCACGAAACCAATTTAACCCTACTAAGAATTCATTTATCAACATTGAAGATGTCCCAAAAAGTAAGGAGGTGACGCTACGGCAAACCGCATCAGTTCTCTCCGAAGGAAATGGGCAAGGTTTTCAGAAATGCAATTGTAAAAACTATAACAGTTGTGACACAATAGGTGTAATTGCAAGAAAAAAGGATTTTTGTGCAATAGCAAATGCCATGATAATGCTTCTTGTAAAAATAAATAATAACTTTTTAATATATTTGAATTCATTTGTTTTTCTTGTTGATAAGTATATATTTGTTTGTGTCTTTTTTTTTGTGCCTGAAGAAAGTAAAGAAACCTATTTAGTACCAATATGAAAATTGTGTTCGTCAAATAAATAATAACTATTGTTAAAAAATTGTCTAATTTATTTCACAAGTTTAAAGTTGCAGTCTATGGTTTTTATAGTGTTTATATCTTTCAAATATAAAACCAACAGTACACCATCAATCACATCAAATGGAACAAATAACAAAAAAACAAGCATATAATAAATAAATAAATGGTACTCTGAAACAAACTAATTACATTCTTAATAATTAAAAAATGGCATACATTAGCATCCAGATAGTTAATTATTTAAAACATATACTATTACGGGGGGGGGGGGTCAATTCCTCAATATGGTATAAAAGATTGCTGGTTAAGGGACTTTGGGTGCTTCTAAACTTATAGAGGATGTAAAATACTTTTAATAATATAAAGTTAATATCCTCTTGGTTTGAGCCGAAATAAATAAAGGGTAGAAAGAATGTTCCAAACGAGACATTATATTTCTTAAATAGATACCGTGTCATAACACGTATTTCCAAGGACTCTGTGCATTCTGCCAAAAATGTGTAAAAATGCGATTTTACGTTTATTATTGGTATGACGCAGAAATACAATTTTTATACCAATTTCTTTGTTCCTTGTTGTCTTTAAAAAACATAACTTAGTTATCACGATTTCGTTTTTTAAATTGCCCGGGCAATTTGCAAAATGCCCGAAGGAGTTGTGATTCTCTGTTTTATCATATTGCCCGGGTAATTTGCAAAATGACCGAAGGAGCGGGCATTTTACAAAATGCCCGGGCAATTTGCAAAATGACCGATTTTTCAAATTGTCCGTAACATATATATATAATTA
>CP045893.1:23799075-23820399 GCA_013387185.1 Caligus rogercresseyi | reverse complement strand
AAATAGCAACAATATTTTACGCTCTCCTTAAATACCTCTCAAGCTCCTATATATGAACAATATACAATCCTCGGAACTAGTTTTAAATACACTCTTATGTTTTGTAGTGGGATCAATTACAATATTGAGTATACGTATGATTTAAGGATATGAACATTTTTCCTGATTAAATTTTCAAATGAAGTCTATAATTTTTTGGTTACTTTAGTTAGAAAGTTACAGCCGTGTAAAATGATATGGTATATATATGGGTCATTCCAAAAAAATTTACTTCAATGAAATGTTGGGTTCATGGATTCAAATGAAATTTACACCATAGAATGATTAAGTCTTTTCCATTATATGTTTTAAATTTCAGTTCGAAATTTGTTGTCTGAGCAAAGTTACATGCCTCTTAAATTTGGGCTTTTTCCCGGCCAAAATCCCGGTCTTATTTTTTATTGGAAATTCTCGAGTTCCTTATGGAGTTTTTGAAAAAACTTAATAAATTGAGCATATTTTTTTGTTTATATCTTAAACTAGAATTGCCCATTTTGAGCATTTGAAAGCTCTATGGTGATGAAATTAAACTTTTTTTTTTTTGTCTTGATGCCACTTTTTTATAGCCAATCGGCTCTCCTGATTTCCTCTTTGTTTTGGACAAAAAAACTGAGGCCTTGAGTTGATAGAAGAGACTTTTTTCTACAAAATATCAAAAATTCAGAGATGTGTTTTTTGTTTAAGCCGAGAAATTAAGGATTCATTTTGGAAATTGAGTAGATCTTTTAGATTGCCTTGTCATCATCATTATTTTTGTGTATTATGATGACGTAAGTGGAATATTGAATTCCTCCTTATATAGAGTATATTGATATAGACACACAGATAGAGAAAGACACAGAGAGAGAGAACTATATAATTAACTTACTCCCATCCTGAAGAGTCTCGGGATCCAGAAATAGTGAAAAGTGACTTTACACATCGAATTGGAATCTTTGGTCACCTGGATCGTGATAAGAGGAGGTTCTTCATGACCTATTCCTACTCATTCGTCTTCAAATATCTACCCGCCCTCCCTCCATCCCCCCTCTTCCGGATCTGTCTCGGATGACTACGGAGACTCCACTCATGAAGCCTCCTCTCGTACACTTCTGCTTGTCTCCCCCTCTACCGTGTCTCCGAGCGTGGGTACTTGGGTACTCCGGTTCTTCTCATGTGGAGGTGCTTTGTGAGAGCGGTGCTTACTACAGCGGCCATGTGGGGGAAGGAAGGAAGTCTATCCCTCTTCCTCCGAGGGACTCGTGAGCTAGCTTCGACTCCCGGGAGCTTCCCCCTTCTCTTCCGTCCGGAGGTCCCCTCCCTCCCGCCACGAGCCACCCGGGGACGCACAGCTTCAGCATCGGGGTGGAAGTGGAAGTCTTCAACACTCTGAGGCCTTTGGCTGGTGGCCCGCTTGCGTCAAGGAGATATGGAGCAACGTGGCCGTCCTCTGCAGCTCCGCCTCCGCCGGGGAGCTCCTGGGCTTGAACTAAGTGGTCCACCACCACCGCCTTTGCCCCCGATCCAACATGCCACACATCCAGGACAAGGACTTTTATTCCTTTTGGAGCCCGCTGCCCTCGGAGATGCAGGACATTTCCGCAGAGGACGAGGACTCCCACGCCGTCTTTGTCAAGTCCATCAACGCCTGCTCCGTCAGGTCCATGCCTTCCAAGTGGTCTGTCTCTGCGGGTCGTGAGCACGGATGAAGACACACAGTGGAAAGAGCCATAATTTTGACCAATTCGATCATCTTAGAATTTGGTGACTTATTACCATTCTTTACGTCGCGTTTTGACCCTAGAATCTTCAATTACACCAAGTTTTTCAATTGAATCCATGAGAGTGAAATAAACTCCTTATTTTATTTCAAAGATTCTACAAATAATTTCAACGGAGTCCCTTTCCACTTGGGATATTTGTTTCATCCTTATTTTATATTTACCACATATATTCGTACAAATACTCTGATTGATACACCCGAAATATACACTTGATCACTCAATCGACATCTATTTTTTTCATGTTCGTTTATTATGTGAATAAAATAAATCGACATCTATTTTTATACTCATATCTATACTTAATATTATTATTAGTGCAAAACTCAGTGCCTTGCTTTTTCATGTATTTTATTTGTTAAATATCGAGTCACTGTGGGCTGCGTTGAAGAGGTTCATTCAGGAAAATGAGAGTAATAAACACAAAAAGGAACTTAAGACCTTAAGTGATAAATTAACATCAAGTATACTCATGATAAGGTCAATGACAACTATTTTCATTTCAGATTTTTATTAATGGGCTATATTTTATTTGTAAATTTTAACAATAGTAGTAATAAGCATTTCTTTCTTAGGTGGCAGAAGTACAGATTATATCATAAAATATATTAACGAACACCTTACCTTCACTTAAGAATTGTGAAGATCGATACTCTGTTGTGTATTATTTTAGAATAATTCTTTATATTTATATTACAAATACTTTTACCATCGTTACAAGAAATACGAGCTGATATCGTTAGAAAAATCAACAAAAGTTTGTGAAGGTGTTTTTGTTTCAATACAGGAATATAACATTTACATATATGTAAATGTTTCTTTATATTTAATTAATTTATATGATTATTGAAATTTATTTTATGTGATTTTGAAATCATGGGGGCGTGTGCTCTCCCCATTGAGCTGAAGCTGTGCGTCCCGGGTGGCTCGTGGCGGGAGGGAGGGGACCTCCGGACGGAAAGAGAAAGGGAAGCGTGAGAGGGGGAGCTCCCGGGAGTCGAAGCTAGCTCACGAGTCCCTCGGAATAAGAGGGATAGACTTCCTTCCTCCACATGGCCGCTGTAGTGAGCACCGCTCTCACAAAGCACCTCTACATGAGAAGAACCGGAGTAACCAAGAACCCACGCTCGGAGACACGGTAGAGGGTGAGAGACATCCGGGGACACAGCACTTCTTCCCCATGACGGACGAACAATCTTCTGGGAACGTTTTCACAGTAGCAGTAGCAGCTGTTGTGCCTCCTCTTTACCCGCCCTCGCCGCCTTGCCATGCTAGAGGAACTGCTCTGCAAGAGGTCTCATGATTCGTTTGAGAGCCTTGACGTCCTTAGCTTACTTTCTTGTCCTCGAAGACTATTGACTATTAATGCCGCTTTAATAAAGTAGCGAATCTACAAAAAAAAAAGAGGTTGTCAAAAGGGGACTACTGCCTACTCTATTTGTATATTAGAAAACGTACATTAACTATGAACAACGTAATATGATTGAGCACTCTTCCTGCAGCTAAGATGTGCTTGACTGATGGTCTTTCCTTGAACCGTAGAATCTAGTCACGGAGGGTCCCTCCGCTGCTCCAGCTCACTCACTATTCTCAGGCCAAGGAAGATCGAAAACACTATTGATCGTGAACTTGGTAAACTTCCATTTACATCATGCCATGCCTGAGAGACTTCTTTTTCGTGATTGACGAGTCCAAGAGAAGTGTAGAGAGGAGGCTTCATGAGTGGAGTCTCCGGAGTCAGTCATCCGAGACAGATCCGGAAAGAGGAGGGAGGGAGGGTAGACATTTGAAGACGAATGAGTAGGAATAGGTCATGAAGAACCTCCTCTTATCACGATCCAGGTGCCCAAAGATTCCAATTCGATGTGTAAAGTCACTATTCACTATTTCTGGATCCCGAGACTCTTCAGGATGGGAGGAAGTTAATTATATAGTTCTCTCTCTCTGTGTCTTTCTCTATCTGTGTGTCTATATCGATATAAGGAGGAATTAATATTCCATTGACGTCATCCTAATACACAAAAATAATGATGATGACAAGGCAATCTAAAGGATCTACTCAATTTCCAAATGAATCCTTAATTTCTCGGCTTAAACAAAAAAACACATCTCTGAATTTTTGATATTTTGTAGAAAAAAGTCTCTTCTATCAACTCAAGGCCTCAGTTTTTTGTCCAAAACAAAGAGGAAATCAGGAGAGCCGATGGCTATAAAAAAGTGGCATCAAGGCAAAAAACAAAAAGTTTAATTTCATTACCATAGAGCTTTCAAATGCTCAAAATGGGCAATTCTAGTATAAGATATAAACAAAAAATATGCTCAATTTATTAAGTTTTATCAAAAACTCCATAAGGAACTCGAAAATTTCAATAAAAAATAAGACCGGGATTTGGCCGGGAAAAAGCCCAAATTTAAGAGGCATGTAACTTTGCTCAAACATCAAATTCGAACTGAAATTTAAACATATAATGAAAAAGACTTAATCATTCTATGGTGTAAATTTCATTGAATCCATGAACCCAACATTTCATTGAAGTAAATTTTTTTGGAATGATATATATATATAGACTTGTTGATTTATCGTCATTTGTTGTCGTTCTCGAACGATGAACGACGAACGATAAAGTTTTTGACGAACGATAAGAAGATTCCTTATCGTTCGGGTTCGTTTTTGGCGCCCAAAAAGACAAAGATTCTTAATTTTCATGGGAACAATTTCCTTTCTAAAAATGTCATCACTTTTTTCAGATTTTTTTTCTAAAAAATGTTGTCAATTTTTTTCAGAATGGCGAACAACAAACGAACGATGAACGACGAACGAGTCAATTTAAAATTATAGATGAACGAAGAACGACAAACGAACGACGAACGACAATTTTTAGCGAACGTCAACAAGTCTGATATATATATATATATTATATATATATATATATATATATATATATATATATATATATATATTATAATCCCCTATACCAAGACACCTATTCACTCAAACATATGTACATCAAGTAGTTAAGTGAGATGAGTAAAGAAGAAAGAGTTGAATCCTAACGTTTTTTTTGCATGGAGCGTGAGAATTCTTTTTCTCAGGGGCTAAGAATAAAATATTCGAAACTTGACCTTGACAGTGACCTCCCTTAATTTATTTTCCCCTCATTCCCTTTTGTCTGTTGAGAAGGAATGGAGAGATGGAAAATAACAAAAGGTTCTGACCATAGAAGTAAGAAGACTTCCAGGACGATCTAGTATTACTTCTTTGATTCTATGCAGGGAGAGCAAAAAAGCTTTTAAGTAAAGGGACAGTTTAGTTTGTGAGTATTATTAGTTTGCAGTCGCATATTCATTATTGATGATATAAACCTTTATATATTACATGAAAATACAAAGTATTATTTTAGTTAGATATCAATTAATAGGTGGTTTCTCATTAATTCTAAATACAATAATAATATGTTTTTAAAGTTTCGCTGAAGCATATTAGTCTTACGTAGAAATATATGTTAGTATATTAATTTGACTATCACCAAAAAATTAAATTAACACAAAAACGAAATTGATACATATATATATATATATACATATCAGACTTCAGACGTTCGAGAAAAATTATCGTTCGTTTGTGTTTAACCAAAAAGTTATCATTATTTAATTTTGAATCGTTCGTCGTTCATCGAATGTTTGTCGTTCGTCATTCTGAAAAAAATGACGACGTTTTTTCCCACGAAGATAAAAAACCTTTGTCTTTTTTGGCGCCAAAAACGAACGAAGAACGATAAGGATTTTTCCTTATCGTTCGTCAAAAACTTTTTCGTTCATCATTCGCGAACGACAACAAATGAACGATAAATCAACAAGTCATATATATACCTATATATAAACTGCAGCAGTTTTTAAAAAAAGAAGACATTATATCATTGCAATTGATCTGTTAACTTATATAATGTTAAAAAATTGAAAATACATAACGCCAATATTGCTATTGATGTTATTTGAACTGGACACATATCTTTATCCTAAATGACGCAACACTCTCAACTCTTGGAGACTCATTAATTATTAGTAAATTGGAGGGTTTTTTGCATTCATGAAAACGATGAATAACAGTCAAAACATTAAAATCTATGTTCTCGAGTAATTAATTCAAATTAATTGCTATTATATCATTATATTCCATATAAACATCAAGTTATGAGTCTTTCTGGAAAGTGTTAAGTGTAATGTTAATAATAAAGAAAATAAAGATTTGAGTAATTGCATGTATTTTGCATTTGTGAATAGATAAAATCTGTTAGTTATTATTATCACAAGTTTAAATTTACATTAGCTTAATGGAGGCTTGATCAACTTACATTGTTGAGGACTTAGATTCCACTCCTCCCTAAGAAGGGAAGGTCAATTTTGGTTCACCCTAAATAATATTTTACATTCAATGGACTAATTTAATGCTAATTTGTATATTAATATTCATATGTTAGATCGATCAAAGGATCCAAAAAAAAGTCCTATATTGCGAAAAGGATACCTGCAAACCCTCATTACAAAAATTCATTCCTCCCACTTGCCGGTGTGAGGTCATTAATAATCGCCAGCCGTCAACAAATCCGCTACCTGGGTAATAGTGGCGTAACTTTTTTTTTGATAGTCCTGGGGTTCATCATATCTGTCGATAAATTGACAATCACTCTTGTCATCAGATGTAATAAAATGAAACGGAAAAATATGCTTATGACAGTGCTGCAACTACCGAATGTAAATCGGTATTTAGAACTGGAAGCGTTGTTACCTGGTGTGAAGAAGTTGAACTTTGCAAAATAAATAAACAATCCCAGAGCTGAAAGTGCATTTTATATCGGACAACGTATAACAAAAGACAGTTAAGGAAATAATTTGTTTGCTATTGCCTTCCATTTCCTTCAAAATCCGAATGCAATTATGACTTATATAAAAACACACGAGTAAAATTCCAAATAATCTTTAAAAAATTATAACAAATTATGTACTTAATTGTCTTTTGTTATAAATTGACCTATACTAAATGCATATGAAGAAATCACAGAGCAGATACATATATAAATTTCTCTTTCTTTTTTATCTACCGCATCGATCGATATTTGGTATTCGGTAAATATATATTTTAAAATCTACCGAATATCGAATCGGCGGTACTGAATCCCAGCTCTGGTTTATGAGTTAAACATTCTAGTTCATTTTTTTCTAATATGTACATCTATGTTATAAATACAAGTGCAATAAACCTTTTGGTCAGAGCACACAGACACAAAAAAGAGGGGAAGAAAGATGTATGTTTACTTTTTTCTCATCTGCCAAAAAATGTGAGGCATTCAATTCTTTCTCCCTCAAAAAAGCAATGTCTGGTGGTCAAACTTTTTTCTTCTATTTCTTGAAGGGGAGGGGACGGAGGGCAAGAAACCTAAAACATAATGATAGGGAAAAGAAGAACTCCTTGATTAGATTCTTGTGGAGCTTATCTACCATAAAAACAAGAATAATAAGAAGAAGGAATAATTATGAAAGAATATACAGATAGCTTTGTGTGTGTGTGTGTGTATTAACGTCTGGAATGAATAAGAATCCCTCTCCTCCCCCCCATTGAATATTCCAAAGATCGTTTAGTAAAACAAAACATTACTGTCCTACTGATTAACAATTTGAGTAGCTTTAAAAAATTGGTTCAATTTTAAATAAAGAAAAAGCCGCTGCTGTTGAGAAGTGAACATCAATGGATACAGAAGAACTTCATCCATAAATATGTCTCTAATTGTCTCTCCTTAGATAACCTTGCCATTTTCTACTCCTTTGAAGCCACTACTTCAGGGATGCCATGGTGAAATTGGCCAGGGGGCCAGATTGTTTTCAAGTGGGACCTCGGGGGGTCAAATTACCCGTACATTTTTGGCCTGCCAAGACCAAACACTTAAAGCCATTAAGGATCAAAAAACAAATTTATTTATAATAAAACACTTATCAACCACTGACGTAACAGGCCGAATGTGATGTCTATTCGGGCCGGTTCTGGCCTGCGGGCCGTCACCATGGCACCACTGCACTACTTCAATATCACATATTATTATTATTAATTCCATAAAGCAGCTGCTCCTACTCGTAATGAATGTTTATTTTGGTTTGCTTATATCTGTCCATAAATGGATCATCAATCACACTATCAGACGTAGTAAAATAAAGAAAATATGGTTATCGTATGGAAAAAAATCATGTTTTTTGGTGAACTTAATAGAACAATTTTTTCTTATGACTAACTACCTTAATGTAGGGCCTTCTAAGTGGCTCTGACGTCATCGATCCGATTTTCAGAATGAGGATTAAACACCGGTGCCGGACGGCTGAGGTATTATTATTCGTACTTACGCCGCCAAGAAGTAACTGATCATATTAATAAGAAGCTCATATAACTGACCGCAGGTTTGGATACTTTATTTATTGGTGAAAACTTGATTGAGTTAATAAGTGCAAAATATTCATAAATATTTATACAGCTTACATTGAACGATTGGATGTCTATTTGGAGCGGAGCCTTAAAATATACCGAGTATTTTGACTAAAATATTTAAATTACTGGATTTAGGAGCGCCAACGTGGAAATGAGCTGGTAACATAATTAAATAGTTGCCAGGTAGATCGAAACATTACATGAAAACTATAAAAAGGATTTTAAAAAGAAATTGCGAGTTTTAAACAAATGTAATAAATAATGCATCCCTTATATAAGTTATTCTTCAGGGCTGTAAATTTAAACTAAAATGTTCCTTTATGTATTGTCGCAACTGCCCTGAACAGTTTTATGATATTTTCTGTAAAAAAAATTAGTGTACTTTATTATTACACTGTATAAAATTATCACAGATTATCGAATAAATTGTATTGTAACCGAGGGGAAAATATTTAAAAGAAGACAACAAAGAAAGTATCAAACTCGACAGCTAACATTTTTTTTTTTTGGCAACTCCATTTTCTTTCTTTGCTCTTATACATTTACTCCTTTATAGTGATGATCTCTTTATTCTATAATCATGGATAATTGAACAGAAACATTCTTTTTTTTATTCCTTAAGTATGAGGAGCTGCTTTATTGGTTTAAAAAAATGGAGACCATCGTAAAATCCAACCTCGAGGACAACTTGGCCAAGACGGAGGCTTGTCCAAACACCCAGTTTAGATTTAGTATAGGCTACTCAACCACAGGCCTCTGGGCCGTTGGTAACTCTCTTGAGGGAGTCTTGTCCCTTTTGGAGTCAAAGGCAGACGCCTTCTCCAGATTCACGGGGGGACGGCCTCGTCCTTAACGCCACCAAGACCCAGCTCATGATCGGGGGCAACGTCAAGAAAAAGGATGTTGCGGTCTTCACCATCAACGTCGGGGGCGTCGAGGTGCACCCATCCGACAAAATGGAGTTTCTTGGTGTCAAATTTGATACTGGATTCAATTCAGTACCTCACAACATCAACGTCGCTAAGGCAGCAGCAAAGCGCGTTGCACTCATCTCTAGGCTGCACTTACCAAGAGGAAAATACCTACGGCAGCTGGCCAAGAGATTGATGATTGGCAAGATCTCTTACACCGCCGCGGCTGTGACCATTCATAGACTCGATAATGAGTCTAGGGCCAAATGCCGCACACAGGGCGATACAGGTAGCCTTAAATGACGCCGCCAGGAGCATCTTTGGATGTAAAAGACGGGATCACATCCACGTCGGAGACCTCCTTGAGAGAGCAGGCCTTCCCTCCCTCAACGAGGTGGCCGCCAAGGCAGTGACTCTGGTGACCTGGAATGCTTTTACTTCAACGACGGTGGCGGTGGTGCCAGGAACCCGGTTGGTGACTTCGTCTTCCCCATCCCGAAGAGGCCCATGAGGTCCACCACTCCAGTGGCGTATCCACTCGGAAGGGAGACGGCTAACTTTGCATGCCACGCAATATCGGTGTGGAACATGTTTAAGGCTTTGAGGTCGGCCACGACCCTTCACGCTCCCAGGACCGCAGCTAGGGCCATTGGACGCAGCGTCCCCACATAATCCTTTCTGCATTGGCATTTTTTTTTTTTTTTTTACATAATTTTAATGTTTTTATTTATTTATTTTAGACTAATTACAATGTAACTAAAATGCCCAACGGCAAAATATACTCGATTGCACACACTGAAATACTGAAATCGTTTAATCAAAGGCTTGTAAATACTTTGTTTTTAGACGTCTGAAAAAAGGCTTCTCAATATGTTTTTAAGGATGATGATCTTCTTATCTTTAATGAACTTTCACACCTGAACATCTACTCTTATATCAACTATTTCTTGATAATTATTCACTCTCCTTTCCTATCAAGTAATAACGTTCAACAAAAAGTAATTATGCATATCTAGAAATGCATGTAAATACATTAAAATAACAATGTTAATAACTGTGTCTATCAAAGCCTTATTTGTTTCTAATTATTCAATAGATGCGCCAATCACATCTTGAAATACATTATGCTTGCTTTGATTAGTCATTCAAGGAAATGCATATGTGTTTACACGCCCTGACAAGTCTAAGTCATATTTGTCAATCTTCTTTATTTTCAAACAAGCATTGAATAAAAGTAATATCAGCAACTACATAGCAGGCCTAAGCATCAATGCCAAAAACAAATCAATAATAACAAGCCACATGCAATTATTATTACTGCTTAAGTCACATTTATTGAGGAATCTGCCTTATGTTGTTAAAACTAACTATATCACCATATTTGTATATGATTGTGGCTCAACGAGCTAAAAAGTATTTTATATTTCGTCACCAATCGTGCATTTAATTATATATTTTTTAATGTATCAAATATTTTATTGGAAAAATATTAAATATTTTATTATAAAAATATGAGATATTCTATTAGGAAAAATCAAATATTTTATTTATAAAATATCAAATATTATATAAAAATCTACAATTAGTACAAGAAAATGAAAAATATGAGCAACTATTGTTTCGAATGACCAACGAAGATCCCTAACAAAAACAATCTTTCTGGAAAGAAGTCCTGGGAGTAAAACTCGAGTTCTGGGCACAAGTTTGTCCAGCAATCGTTTGCAATAAGTATGACTGAAAATGTAACGATTACAAATGAAGACATCAAAGCAATTATAGTTTCGGTAGCACGATACACCATTTTCTCAAGGAAAATTCCTAATACCGACAATCTTCCTGGGATGTATGTTGGAGATCTGATGCGTTTTTTACCCCTCCAAGTTACAACTTCATCATCGATTTTTATCAACTGTTAATCTATCAATTGTCAAGCTTTCGTATAAACTTGATTTCGTTGTATATCATAACTCATTGTATAAGTGTATTAATGCATATTAGAGATTTTAATGAGGTTTATTATATGATTAGGCGACTTTGGATTAGAGATTTAATTTTAATATACAATGTTTATGACAATAATAATTATTATTTATTAAAATTAGTACATAAATATATATATATAATCTCTTCTGCAGTCATTTTACATTTATAAATAAAAATCCCATTTAAAGAGGTCACACAAAGTGAATATCGATCATCATAGAGTATAACAATCTGCTGGTTGAATCTTCAATCAGATTAATAAAGTGTTGCCATATTACGAAGTCTAAGCTTCTTCCAAGGACCCGTTAAGCTATTCCAAAGTTTTGAAGAGATGTACATACCAAATTTTGCATCTGTAGATTCTCTCACTGAAAAAGGTGCCAAAAGATTTATTTTGCACTTTAAAAGAACAGTCATCAAGTGTGTTGTCCAAAAGGACTATGTATAGCTGTAATTAAAACTCAATTTGATGTTTGATATGACTGAAATTGATGTCACGTCACCACTGTAGTTATAATGTATGAAATTTTCAAAAAATTGAAAGAACAACTTACTATTGCACCAAAAATTTGAGATTAACGAATACACTGACATTAAGTATCACGATTTTGTCTATAAGTTTAAAAAATCATCTATAACACCATCGAAATATATTGATGCATTGGTTGTTGTACACCTGAAGTTATATAACAGTGTTTGAATCCCAGTTATAATAAATGGATTTCAGCCTTTAAAGGGCCTAAGTAAGTAAAAACAATGTCTTGTAGTTGAAGATTTAGTTGGAAAATTATATATTTTTCTAAGTTTCCTAAAAGTTTTATTATGACGAGTATTCTTTCAAAAAGGGACTTTGAGTCTCCAAGGATTACTCAAGAAAGAAGCACTTTTTTCTTTCTTCCAATACCAAAAGTACTACAAAATATAGTTGCACACAATCATGATCGTTATAATTAAGCAACTAACATTATGTGGATTTTTATAGATTAATAAGTCTATATTATATTTCATATTTTGTAATACTATTAGATGACTTACAACAAATTTGACTTTAAAGTCCTCTATAGTCCTTGATAGGTTGAGATTTTAAGTCATCATTCAATAAAGTATATTTACGAAGCAGTACTTATAGAAAAAAAGTTTTTTTTGTACCAAGTACAACTATATTTTATGTAAACAATCACATCGATAACAAATTAATTTATACACTTACAAATGGATCACATCTGTTATAAAACCGTCAATAATACTCATAAAATCATCTTTAGCAGATCGAAAATTGTACTTTTGAAGTTATAAAATTTATTTTGTTTTGATGGGGACCTACATAAAAGAAAACAAACTCTCTCGGTTTCAATACTAAATTAAAATCCTCGTAAAAAATAGTCACCAAGCACCCTAAAATACGAACAACATAAAGTATATTCACGAAGCAGTACTTATAAAGCAATAGTATTAATTTATTTATATTTCTAAGAAAGTGTTTGTATACAATGTAAATAAAATATATTATAATGGATATTTTTGTGTGAATACCACATATGAGAATTGGTCTCCAGCTGACGGTCACGCCCTCATCTTTAATTTATAATCCTCAATTGAAAATGCGTCGATGATGATTCTTTCTCTATATATGTACATGTTCGACATCTGACATAACTTTAAGAGATATAAAGAGAAGGAAGAAATAGGCATGCATCTTCCTTCAAGTAGAGGTCAAGGAAAGGTCGAATTTGGCTACTAATATGTAATTCCATCATATAAATTATTATTATAGTGATATGTAACATCATCAGTTTGAGGCATTTATTTATCTCTTTCTTCAAAAAGGAGTTGATAAACATCCTCTCATATGGAAAAATTGATTGCATATGAAGATGATAAATGCTTGAAGGAGGGTTTTTATTATTGTTTACCAATGAAAAAAAATCAATGGTTTTCTTATTACCTTCCACAATAACATTGTATTATAATAAATCTACTAAAAATAATGACTATATATATATATATGTATATTATATATATTAGGTGCAAAAAGGTTTGTTCCACTCTAAATGTTGAAGACTCTGGTTCGACTCCTTCCAAAAGAAGAAAGTCACTTTTGGTCAATTTCATTGAAAATATATTTATAGGTTCGACTGACTAAATTTAACTCAATTATGCTTATCTACACAAGTACTATAGAAACAAATGTGCAAAAAATAATTTATTTTGTGCCATTTAAAATATTATTCTTTAAATTAGTATTATTTTAATTATTTAAAATATTCATCCCCTTTTTGATATTGTGAGACAACTTATTATTTAATGTGATCTCCAGCTTCATAGAATGGCATAGAATTCGTCTATTGTATCTATTTTGTTTGATGACATTAGAGCTTCTGTTTAGATATAAATAAAACAATATATATATATATTTTTTTTTAACCAGTCAATTTATTATGTACATCTAAAAAACAAGAGACATACATAAAATCCAGAGCAAATGTGTAATAAAAACATAAATAAACATTGTAGTCTAAACATATCAAATAAAATGTCATATAAATGTAGAATACAATAATATCACTTAAAAAATACAATCAATTAAACAACTATATAATGATTTAAAATTCCATACATTAATGTGAAAATAAAACACAGAACAATGCAAAAGGATAAAAAACCTTAAAGTTTAGATTTTCTTAAAAAAACTTCAAAATTCTTTTTAATAACTTTTAAATGTACTTTGGAGCACGATGGGAAATACATAACTTCCTTTGAGGCCAGAGTCACGAATCGTCATGAAGACTAGGAATTTTCAGGTCCAAACGCGGTGTATCGTGCCGCTGCCGCGATGAGTATCGTCATAGTTCTGCCGTAGTATAGGAGTATATAGGGTTAGCTTTTCGCTATAAGTGCTTTTGAGTTGAGAAGGGCACTATTTAAAGCCCTCGTTCACGGTTGAAGATGCATTTGCTCCTAGGCCAAAGAGGAGCTTGCTTTCGTGTACTTGGACGTCTGAGGAAAATGGAATATTTTAAAAACTAGTCCAACAAATTCTGACAGTCAATCACATTTCCATTAAGCTAACGCTCTGACATATAGTAAACTCAGTCTTAACTATTTTTTTCAGTATAATGATACAAAAATACAGCCAATGTTAAGACAAAAATAAATTATTACAGGGATATAGGGTGTAATGACAAAAACTACCTTCTTTTATTCAATTAGCTTTTCAAATGTAAGAGTGATAATTTCAAATTTGGAGAAGGAAAACTTAATAAAATTCTTTAAAAATGTATTTTTATATAGTGACATAGTAAAAAATAAACCTTCTTCAATCAAAATACAGCCATGTTGTAATTTTGAAAGTAAGCACCTTAAGATTAGGTAGAATATCTGCCAACATATATATATACATATATATATACATAAATATATATATATATATATAATGGACGGAAAACCATTTAATGTGTGCCAGAGCATGTACCGTGATGGTAATAACGCATATTTGTGGCGCAGAATAGTGTACATGGTCATTTTTGCCGATAAATCTCTTAGATCCAGAAACCGGAAGTGAGCGCCACATTCAAAACCAGTGACGTCCGATTTCTAACAATGCTAGATATTTTAAAATAAGATATTCGTTTTCAGCATCACAAAATTAACCAGAATCGCTGGGACTATGTAAAACAACTAAAAAAGTTTTTTCGTCCGGGGAGGTCTAATGTATATATTTATATATATATATAAATTCAATCAAATATTAAAAATCAAAGGTTAAAAAGTAGTTAGTAAAATGAACATTATTGCCAATGTATAACCGTATATTTTTGAGGGAGGCACATTTTTCTGGTCACCCTATAATATCAGTTGCTGTCGTGGACACAGGGACCCATCCATGCCCCCACCCCACTCCCCCCTAGTATCCACCCATAAACCCAACCCGTCAGTGCAATAAGCTCACTTCCCATTTATTAATTATGAATGGGTGTAGCAAATGCTTCGTCATGCTCAACCGCAGTAAATCTATATATTTATATATATATATATATCCATACACTCACTATTCTCAGAAACAAGTGAATATTATCATATTACAAGAATTGTGTTCGTTATTCAAACTTTTTTTGGAAAATATGCTCAGTTTTTGAAGGTCACATGTTTATGGAGAGGGACAGACCATTTGGATTCTCAAGGCAGCTCGGACATGCTTTAGTTTCTGAACAATGATGCGTATTACCTATTTCTTCGGATCGGATATCTAATGAATGATATAATATTTTTTGTTCAAAACTAAAATAATTGTTTTAAAACAACACGAATTCAGCTAAGATTACATAAAAATATTGGTTATCTATGCTAACGGACGAATTATGTATGTGTATAGATAAATATTTTGTGGTCGTTAAGAGCCGTTACGTTGCAGAGTAAGTCAAAAACGATCAAATAATAAAATAAATAGTGTTATTATAATATAGCCCCAGAGATAAAACGTTGTTTATTGAAAAAATTTCGTTTTTTTCAACTTCAACAATACAATTTAAAAGAAAATAAGTTAAATATTTTGTCAATAAACATTTCGAATTGTGAAAGAGAGCTTTTCTTAGAAAGATGTCCCACGAATTGATAATTGTTGTTATAAGTTTTATTATAATAATGATAAAACGTTCAGAGGAGCCAATATTAATTTGCAACAATCCTTTAAAACATTCTTCAAATTGTTTTTCTTTTTTTAAAGATGTCGGGACTTTAAAATAAGGGTCTCTCTGACCACTTTCTTAAAAGAAAATAATGGACATTAAGCAGATAGCTATAAGCTTAATAATCGGTTAAATAACGATTCATAACCGCTTTGCTTATAAAAACGTTTTTCAATAGAAAAAATATATGCTGGACTGTTTGAAGGTCATATCTTTTTTGGAAAGAGAGGGAGGAAGAGAGGCAATGTTGAGAAATATGTAGGGCTTATGGCTACAGATATATATGCATATACATTCCCGCCGCTTTAATTAGAGGTATAAATTAAGATGAAGGGTCATTTTGAGAAAGGGGAGAGAGAGAGAGAAGTTCGAAGGGTGGGATCAGAAGAGACGGAGAGGAGAAAAAGACAAAGAGTTTAAGAAAAAGAAGTCATTCTGAGAGCATTGCATCCTTTTGAGAAAGAGTATATGAGGTACTTTTATAGCTTGAGCTCATTCTTGAGGATAACAAATAGGGAACACTTTTTTCTAGCGTGATTGGTTGAAGGAAACGTTGGGAGAATAACATTTCAATAAACAATTGTCATCAATAAAGCATCATTTCACACTCAAATAGACACGGAAAAAGACACTAATGATATTAATCATGCATAGAGGGACTTTTTTGATGTTGTACAAAGTGATTATTTGAAAGCAAAGAAGAGCGAATGATTAATATTAGTATTTAAGCATTTAGCATTAATAAATAAAAACATTCCATTCACTCGCGACTGTGGGAATGTCAATGTCCAACATCCCTTTTCAAGGTCAACTATCCCAGTCATTTACTTATCCTTTGACTGCACTCAACATGTTTTATATATATATATATATATATATATATATATATATATATATAATATATAATATATATATATATATATATATATATATATATATATATAACCATATACTAGAAAGGAATAATGTATATTATATTTATTGACGGTAAATATTTATTATATATATATATATATATATATAAAGGAACTAACCATATTATTGGAAAGGAATCATGAATATTTGTGTATTCATATATGACGGTTAATAGATTATCACCCTGGCTTGCGAACATAGAAAAAAAAATATTCGTGTTACCAACTAAGAAAGTTCTGTTTATTGGGGAGTTTGTTCTGTTATACCTATCCATATTTTAATGGATTTCCACTCATAAAAAGAGCCTAAGAGAAAAGGATACTTAACTCACCATGCCATTTTTATCTTTATTTTAATATTGATGATCATAAACGCACTATAGGTTAATTCAACTGAAATTCAAGTTATTCACTACTTCATCATATCTAAGGTTTCATTAACGTCTCTGCCTATTAAATTTTGATGCAATAAGTGAGTTATTCAATTTATATAAGTCTTTTAGCTGTGTTACTGTTTAGCTACTAACTTAGTAACTGGTCAGAAATTTATGAAACTCGAAATTAAATGAGTATTTTATAATTACCAGTTAATTAATTTTTTATTCTTTTCTTTTTTACTCGAACCTGCTTATTTTTATGGTTTTACCATTCCTCCTTTTCCTCCATCCGTTTTGAATATTCCTGAGTAGAATCGGTAATCTTTGAGCAACGTATAGCCTGTACTCTCTTGCACATCAAAAGATTTGCCTTGATCTCCTAATTGTGCTCTCTAACCATTTTGGATATTGAATTTCAACCAATGTTCTTTAGTGCATTCTTAACCCTTTTATAGTGATATATAATAAAGATTTATCAAGAGCTTATGGTGTCAGAAAAAAGCATTATTGCCTATGATTGTATACTCTAAATTTAAATATATTCCTACTAAAAAAATGTTTTATTACTATAAAAGTTACACATTAATACCACCAGTATTTTTTAACATGCAGTATATCATAAATTTATTAGTATTTTTTTAAATTTAACAAATTTTTGCAACAAAACAGCTGTTATAACAATTGTTTTTTTATAATAATAAAACAACTCAAAGGAAATGAAGTATTATTGTAAAGAACTTTGGACCTTAAACAGACTTTAGTATAAAATGGGACCAGTATGAGGATACTTACGAAAGACTTGCTATTTCTAAGGCTGGAGGATTCGATAACGAGAAGGAAAGATGAAACAACATTAAATAAATATATTTTTCTTTTTGTAGATGACGTTTAAAATACTTCAATTCCTATATTTTCAATAAAAAAAATCATTACTAAACAGCATTCCTATTCAAAATCATATTCAGAACAAGTTCAAAAAATAATACTGTCGTCACATAAGCAGAGGCATCTCAAAGTTGAGCAATGGTTTGTCAAGAACTTTGCCTAGCATTTAAGAAAATAACCAATAACCAGTTATCAAGTATCAGAGCCTCCAATCAAATAATCGCTCAATTATATTCATTCGTTAATTCAATGATATTAGTGGGGCAGCATAGCTAAGGTATTGTGCATTTTGTGATACAAGCAACAAATTTGGCACAAATGTACATTGATATATAGCAAACATTTTCAGATATTGAGCCACTCGAAATTCTCTCTTCATGTCCGCCATATTGGAATTCAAAATGGCCGCCATTTAAAATCTACATTTGCGCTTATCTGTGGATCTAAAATTGCTATTGACTCGATTCTGGTGCCAAAATGTATGTTATGGGGGACAAGGAATCCAATGGTAACAATATGCATTGCATATTTTTTACCACTGAGCCGCCATCTTGGATTCCAATATGTTTTGAATTGTAGTAGGGTCAAAGACGTGACGCTTACTTTTTCTGTCCGATGGAACTTTATGCCTAATATTAAACATAAAATGAATAAAAAATATAACATGTATGTCTAATACGTTCCTTCTACATGTGCCCACTCTTATTTTATTTAAACATGTTGGTTATTGGTCATTTTTTGCCATCTGAAGTGTGAAAACATCATGTGGGGTGACCGTCCGGCCTTGACTTCTGTTTGGACAACTGGTTTTAAATCACATTAAAACAATTTAAAAATAATGCTTGCCCTATTGGGCATACTTTCAAACTTGTTTTAGATTTATTGACAAAGTTATGGAACATTTGTACACACATTTCAATCATAATACACAAACTAATCTTGTCCGAATATGTTCATTGTCTGAATTATTGCCAATGTTCCATGCTCTAACTGGATGCAATACTGTGTCAAGCTTTGCTAGACATAGCAAGAAGACCGCATGGGCAGTCTGGACAGTACTGCCAGAATTAACTGAGGCGCTGATTTAGCTTTCTTCCGCACCAAGTGACATACCAAATGATGCAATGTGCATCATCGAGAGGCTTGTGATCCTGTTTTATGACCGAACCAGCAAATGCACGGATATTGACAAGGCCAGGTGGAAACTCTTCGCAAGGAAGAACAATGTGCAGCTGATCCCTCCGACGAAGGCAGCTTTAGAGGAACATGTCAAAAGGGCAGTATATCAAGGTGGACATGTGTGGGGTCAGATACTGCTGCCAGCACCAGAACTCCCACCACCAACCAACTGGGGTTGGTCAATGACTGGAGGACAATACACACCATTCTGGACCAGGCTACCTGAGGCAGCTCACACCTGCATCGAGCTGGTTTCTTGCAAGTGCCAGAAAGGGTGTGTGAGACGCTGCAAGTGCAAAAAGGCTGCCCTTAAGTGCACAGCCCTCTGTGTGTGTGAAGGGGATTGCACATGAAGAGGAGTCCACAACATTCATTTACTTGTGGCAGTGCTGAACTGGTTAACATGACACAAATACAAAGTATGTAAAATACATGATGATGAATGTTCATCTCTCATGACTTAAGTGAAGTACTGTAATAAAGATGTCATTTTGAAAATGGATATTGTCATGTATTGTTACCATTATTTCCTTGCCCCCAAAACCTACATTTAGACACCAGAATCGAGTCAATAGCAGTATTAGACCCAAAGATAATCGAAAATGTAAATTTCAATCAACGGCCATTTTGAAACCCAATATGGCGGCTCATTGGTAAAAATATGCGATGCAGATTGTTTCCATTAGATTTTTTGCCCCCAAAAACATACATTTAGACACAAGAATCGAGTCAATAGCAGCATTAGACCCAAAGATAATTGAAAATATAGATTTCAGATGGCGGCCATTTTTAATTCCAATATGGCGGACATGAAGGGAGAATTCCAAGTGGCTCAATATCTGAAAATGTTTGCCATATATCAATGTACATTTGTGCCAAATTTTATGCTTGTATCACAAAATGCACAATCCTTTTGAAATTTTGAGCTAAACCGCCCCACTATATCAATGATTTTGACTCCTCAAGATTTGATTCCATCATCTTAATTAGTTGATCATACATAAATAAATAATAAATGCGGGAAATGGCTGGATTGGAGGTGGTCCCTCATTCCATTCTTGAAGGACCAACTCATAAAGCTATACAAACTTGTATGTGCATATCAATTATTTAATGATAAAGCTACTTAGTCTTAGGTAGACCTCACCAGCTGATATCAAATTAAGTTATGGTGTGGTTGGGCTTTTCTAGACTTAAACCAAACAAAAACATATATTTGTATATAATTAACAAAAGAACAATATAATTCCTTAAAAAAATGAATAATCCCAAAATTGCTCAAATAAATAAGATTTTACATAACACCCAAAACAAAAATCCCCAAACATGTATAAATTTAAATTCTAACCAACGACTCACATAGTGTATTTGTGGTGGTATATTCATCTCACACCAAACAAACAGACAAACAAAAACACCAGTGAAGTCATTATAAAAATGTGAATTGGGCTTCCAGATGACACGGATATGTGTGTGTGTATATTTATTTATGTGGTTACCCCACTCTCATTCTGTATGTACACATTTTTTTGACGGAGTTTTTGTCGTCATTCTTCTTTGAATGAGGGGCTCAGCCTGTTTTTATTGTTTGTCAGAAGGGGGACTGATAGTTATAATAATAATACCGCCATAAGTATCATATTATCCAAAGGACCCTCAAATATGCTATGTATACCTCACAACTATGTACACATACATATATATATATATATTATAAGGTTATATAGTTGATATGTGCTGATCATTCTAAAGATCTGTGTGCTATTCCCCCTACTTGTCTTTGCATCAATGGGCGAAGAAACAATGAAGAAACAGGGTAATAATATACTAAGCATAAAAAAGATGAGAGCTGTTCTTTAACGAAAAAATAATACAAATATAACTTTGCCTTATGTTATGGCCTCTTTCATACTTATCCGATTTTAAAATTAGCGACTCTGCTCAAATTGTTTTTCTACATGAAGGAAAGGGGGAGCGACGCCCCACTAGACCAATGAGCTCGCCTACTAATAGGCAGTGGGGGTTATGCCTTTTGTATACATGGCATGAATTCTAAGGAGACTTTTTTGTTTATAATTTTAGGGGGAAATATCCATTCAATTGTACATCCAAAGATAAA